>CM035134.1:33380000-33980000 GCA_020205605.1 Panax ginseng
CTATAGCATTTCGGGACTTGCTTGATAAAACAATATGGGATGCTTTGACTGATCTTAGTCGTTTCTTCAGAGACATATGTTCAAAAACGTTAAATGAAAAGGACATGTCTATACTTGAGAAGAACATCATTGAGATCACGAGTAAGCTTGAAAAAATATTCCCTCCTGGTTTTTTCGACTCTATGGAGCATTTCCATCTACCCTATGAAGCTCGTATTAGTGGCCCAGTTCAATATAGATGGATGTACCCTTTCGAGAGGGTCATGGGAAACCTTAAGAGGAAGGTGAAGAATAGAGCTTATGTCGAGGGTTCGATATGTGAGGCATACAGTTTCGATGAGATATCTACGTTTGTCTCAGACTATTTTCCCGACGAAGTCTTGACAAAGGCCAATCGAGTCCCGAGACATGATGATGGGGGCAATGTTGAACTAAATGGTCGGCTTTCTATATTTGGTTTACCGGGTCGCGCTTATGGAAAAGGAAAGCGCGTATTCCTTTCTCGAAAGTAAGAATTACATGTCACAAGATACTTACATTCTTCTCAATTGCGAAGAGATTGATGAATTTGTGAGGTATACATGTAAAATTCATATGTATTAGACCTATATCTTAACCTGCAATCTCATATTAATATATGTTAATGTTTATAAAATTGTATAGAACATACGATGACGAGTTAAAAGCAAATCAGCCCGACATCACTGATAAAAATATTCAAGTTAGTCGTGATCAAAAATTTGCTATTTGGCTAAAGGACAAAGTAAGTTAAGTTAATTAAGAATGACATATATCGTATTAATTTATGAAAGTATTTAATTCAATTGAATTTTTGTAGGCTTTTAATGAGGGAAAGATTCCTCCAAATATACAAGTCCTAGCAATGGGTCCAGACAGGGACCAAGTCATTCGCAATGGTTACAAAATAAATGGATGTGAATTTCATAAAAAAACATATGCTCGCAGTAAAAGAACAACTAATACTAGAGTGTGTGTTCAAGGAGATTGTTACAATGATCTTGGTCGTGCCTTTTATGGAGAGTTAGAGGAAATCGTAGAGTTGTCGTACAAGGGCACGTACGGGGGTCATATTAACTTGTTCAAGTGTCGTTGGTTTGATTCAGAAAAAGGGATACGTGTTGTGATGACATATGGAATCGTCGATATTGACCTCCATAGGTTGGCTTACTCCAACGAACCGTTTGTGTTACCAACTCAAACAAAGACAAGTATACTACACTCCTAGTCCAGATTAGGAAAAGGGATAGACCGCCTACAGATTGGCAAGTTATAATTCATACTCCCTCGCGCAGTCATGTCCAAGAAATAGACGGGGATTTCTACCAAGAGGAGATGATTCATAGACCTCCTATAATAAATATAGAGGACAACACTGATGTAATCCAGTTAGAGGTGGAGATGAACACTGATGAATTGGATCCCGAGATGCGGTTATTGTGCGGATATGCGGTGATACTGAGGAAGAGTTATTGACTGACACTGACACAGAATCTGAAGAAGAAGATGGTTATGAATCTCCGATACTTGTACAAAATGATTTTGACTCAGACAACGATTTTCATTAAAATGTATGTTTAGTTTTAATTGTATTACAATGAATTACATATAGGAATGTTCTCTATAGTACCTTTCATTTATAGTTGTCGTAGTTAATTATTTTCTATACGATTTTCATGTACCTTTCTCTATAGTACCTTTGTCTATACGATTTTCGTGTACCTTTCATTTATAGTTGTCGTAGTTAATTAATTTCCAGTCATGTTCATGTACATTTCATTAATTATCATTATTGTCCTTTTCTATAAAATGTATGTTTAGTTTTAATTGTATTACATACAATTACATATCCTGATGTTCTCTATATCCTTGACATGTTTATGTACCTTTCATTTATAACTCATACCAACATCCTAAATTTTTTATTTATAGATGTCTTCTGAACCTGCAGCATGAAAGTGCGGATTGGGTCGGGGCCCAAATCATGTGCCGAAGGCCCCGGCTAATTCGGATGATCGCATTCTTATACAGATCCGTCCTCCTCCAGAAAGCACGTAAGTTAAACATCATGTATATATAAGGGTTTAATATTTCCATTGTTATAAATATAGTAGTGATTTAAATGTAAGGGTTTTAATGTAAATTATTATATATTGTAGTGATTTTCAAGATAGTAAAATTGTGAAGTGCATTTCACAATTATGTTCTGAATCGGCCTACGCCGATGATTACACGTAAATGAGCACACCTCTCGCCCATAAGGATCTGATTTAAATTTGAATTTCGGTATATTTTTTATCACTCGATAGATAATACATAGTTAATCAAATAATATTGTTTAGTAATATAACAATTTTAATATTATTATTGTTGTTTTATTTACAGAAGCGGTATAGATGGGACGACGCCTTACAAGTATCGATTATTCGAGACACTATTCTGGAAGAAGTGCGCCATCCGAACTAAAGATAATCAACAAGGAACAACAAAAATCCTCGCACAATGTTTGAGATTGACCATCCAGATGCGAGGTGAGCAGTATATATGCATGAGCATAGCCCACAGTGGTGCGCATAACCCATATAGGTGCGAGATGTGTGACCAAAGGAGAGTCAAAGCTAGGTCAAGAGGCGCAAAGATCGCCTCCGAACAGATCCTCGTGTGTATCGAGACGGTGAGAAGACAAAAATGTACGACGTCGGCGGCGGATATCATACCACAAACACATTGATGCCAGGGTACGTATGTTATGTTTACAGTCATCTTTTGTAGTTAAAATATCATATGTTTACATAATAATATGAGAAAATGAACTGTAGGAGTCTCAGTCTCAAGGTCAACCTATCAATTGATTGGTTGTGTATGTGGCCACCCGCGATGGTCTGCATGAGGCTGTTCAGATAGCGGTAATAAGTTCACTTTATCCTAATATGTTTTTTATAAATTGTGATGACCTTTTTTAGTATTTTTTTTAATTTTTAACTATTTAATTGTTCATCTTCTGACAGGACACTTATAAGGGTTTAATGAACGAGCGATATCCTGAAGGCACCCCGCGTCCGTCGATTGATCAAGAATTATGGGAGAGGACGTCCATCGTGAAGAAAAATTATGTCAAAGGCCAAGGACAAAAATGGTGTCCGACCATCATTAGCATGACGACTCGCCACCCACCCGATCACACACATCATCAGTTATCCAAATTATCATACTCCCCGCACGACCGTGTGAGAGATCTGTCAGGATCGTGATCTTCTTCGTATACTGGGTGGGCATCTGCAGTCTCTAAGTCCTGATGAGTTGGCGGAGGCAGTGGCGGCAGCGGCAGCAGCAGCAGCAGCAGCACAACAGCAGAATGACGAGCAGGTATATATATATCGTTTATTGTTTAGCTACATTGTCTTATATGTTTATAGTCTCTGAGTCACTGTCTTACTTATATGTTTCACTACATTGTCTATTGTTTAGCTTTCCCTAAGTCGTAGCAGTATCAACACATGTAACATATATGTTTTATTACTTTGTTAATTACAGGATCCTAATTTGGATGATCCATGAAAAGCGCCTAGACTTGTTTTTTAAGATTTTTAAAGCCTTGTACTCTTTTAGATTCATTCTTTGAACAATTGTATTGGTTTATATGGATGTTTATGATATCGATTGTATCGTGTTGGATGAATGTTTACAATTGTATTGTGTTGGATGAATGTTTATTCATGGATGATCAATGTTTATTATATAGTAGTTATATCATGGATGGATGTTAATATGGATGCTTATATATACTGTTGTGTTAGGATTGAAAGCAGGTACAAAGCAGGTTATTTTTGGGAAATCAATAAAACAGGCAAAAAAAAATTTTAAAAAAATACCATCAGTGACCGCATGCGGTCGCTAACACTATATCAGCGACCACATCACCTTCTTGGAAACTAGCGACCGCTGTGGTCGCTATTCCCAGTCGCTGCCACATGTGCCACGTCACACCTGACAAATGACTCAACATAAGTTAGAATAGCGACGAGAACGGTCACTGATTGCGGTCACTAATAATTCGGTCGCTATTGTTGGTCGCTGATGTCCATCCAGCGACCAGATTATCTGCGACTAATATCAGCGACCACATGCGTTGCCGATACCCATCTCATGACATCGTATCACGGTCAACGATAAAGCACATCACCGATAAGCCTTTTTGTTGTAGTGTAGTATCTTTGTTTTTTTTGTAACTTATAATATCTTCTTTTTTTCGAATTTCTAACGAGTAGTATCTTTCTTTCTTCCGAATTTCTAACGGCTAGTTTTCACCAACTATCCATATAAATAGACAGCAAATTGTAACAATTAGGATGTGAATGAGTAACAATTCTTAGCATGTAAGGATATTAGTAATACAGTTTCTCCAACATATGTAGGAGTACAATGTTTTTCAATTGTTTGAAGAATCTGTATCAAATTTGGATGAACGTTGTTCATGACATTTCAAATGTTAAATATTATGGTGCATGCATCTACACCACATAGGGTACTAAATTCTTCAACATTCTTGAGAAAACCCTTCCTTTTTTTTGTAGCATGCTTTTCTGGCCGAGTCATTATTGACGAAAGCAAGCTCCACCTTCTTCCTAGTCATTTCTAAATTAAAGTACGATCAAAGAGGCACACAACAACTTGTGGTGATCTTGCTTTATATAGAAGTGCAGAAGAATAAAATATCAACAGAAGATTTGCACATTTATGACGTCGGAGATAAGGATGAATTCAATACTCGTCCGCACACTTTTTATTTGAGATTTTTGTTTTTTTTATTTGTATGTATAGAGAACCTCGAACTTAATTTGTTAGTTCTTCAACAAGGTTAGGATTTGGAGATTCTGTTTTCTCAGTACTCATGTACCAATTGTGTGTTTTTATATCCTATATGAATGAGTTAGTAGTCTTTCTCTCTTCTTTTTTAATTTTTTTTATTTTTTATATCCTTTTTTCCCCTATACTTTATTATTTGCCTACCTACTTTGAGATTTTTTATCTTGCAATCCACACGTCCTATTGCTTTCAAAGTTTAATATGTTATAAATGGTACTACATATTATTTGCTAAAATTATCACATGACCAAAAAGGATTCTTCAAGACACATTTACAGAGGCTCAAAAGTTCTCTGTTGGCACAGATTTTGGTTGAACCCAAATTGTTAGAAATTCTACAAAACTTGGCCTGGACTTGGTTTGATGTATATAAATTACCTAAGTTATCTTATAAATCATATATGAGCACTTCTAGCCCAGACCATTGGCTAATTCTCAATTTTTAGCACAATAAGCTCATAGAGACAATTTATCAAGCACCCTTTATGCATAGATTTAAAACTCAAATTTCATAATCATTTAAGCTTAGCCTAAATAAAGATTAATGCCCCAAAACGAAACTATCACATGGAATTGAGAATGAACAAACATGCGAAACAATAACTACTAAACAAAAACAAAACAAACAAATCAAAATTAAAAGGATTATCGCTGAAGGAGTACGGAATCCGTACCTGGATTAAGCAATGTAATACCCAAAGTATATTCCAAAAACTCGTTTAGACTCTCTCTCCGTTCAATCTAAATAATTAATAAGATCTTATTATAATTCAATCATTAATAACATAAAAAAAAAATTAATTATGACGACAAAATTAATTAATTCAATTTAACAAACATAACTTCAATTTGATTTACAAATTCTGATTTTTAAGTTTCATGGTCAAGTACCTATTAAAATATAATATATAAATATATATATATATATATATGATATATAATGACATGAATATTGCTGCAGGCACCCAAATGTGATATATATATAAACATAATATATTAATCATTACTTCCTTATTCCTTATTACATGACAGCAGCTTCCACCTGATGATAACGAAAATCCTTTTTTTTATAGCAGCAGAATAACTTCCGTCCAACTAGTAATCTGACAAACATTTATATATATATATATACCTACTCCCATCACTACTATTAGCACTTACCAAAAAAAGAAAAGGTACAGGCTGGTTCCTCTTCTTCAAATTGCAGTGTAAAATACTTTTCTCCTCTTTTTCTTTAGCTGCGGCTGCGCCTCTCAATTCTTTTCCGTTAGTTCGTATGAGATGTAGTGACATGTAATTAGGTTTTATTTATCATCTTATTAATTCTCCTAGTTATAATATTATATAATATTAACCACATATAAATTAAATTTAATTAGTTTTAAAGCCCAATTTTATCAAATAATTTTTTTTCCACCACTTATTAATATTTATTAACTCTCCATATTTTAATAGGATTTTAAGTTTTTACAAAATTATAAATTTGACCCACTTAATTTAAAGTCCAATTTTACCAATGTGATTTACCCAACACTTATTAATATATCAACCTACAAAATTAAATGACTAGTTTGACCCAATAAATAACAAAGTCCAATTAATATGTTTTAAAAGAAAATAATTTTTATTATTAATATTTTTTTTTCGGGTATTACAAGTTTGCTCATTTAAGGACCTATAGTCTACACACATCCTCCATGATCCATCTTGCTTTTTAACTGATAGGACTGGAAAAGCATAAGGGTTGTTACTTGGTTGGATTACACCAGATTGCAGCATCTCATTGACTATCTTCTCAATCTCCTCCTTCTGCACATGAGGGTACCTGTAGGGCTTTAAGTTCACAGGTTGACTACCCTCCTTTAGGTTAATGTGGTGGTTATGAGTTCTATTAGGAGGTAAGTGTTTGGGTTCTTGGAATATCACAGAATATTCTTCAAGCAAGGCTTTTAGTTGGTGGTTGAATGATGACTCATTTTTCGTTGCCCAGGTAGCATCCTCTCTGTTAGCTGTTATATCTTCTTCCATGGTATCATAGACCATGCCAAACAAATACCCAAAATAACCATGGGTGGTAGTATTGAGGGTATTGTTGAATTCACCAGAAGCCATAATCTGGACAGTTGGGACCACAGAGTCTGATTCCCCTTGCAACATTACTGGCTTTCCATTTTTCATGAATGAAAGTTGTAGTTGATTGAAGTCAAAGGTGGTAGGGTTGAAGTCCTTTAACCACTGAACTCCAAGCACAGCATCAATACCACCCAATGGCGCGTAAATTTTAAAGTCGATGTTGAATTCTCTCCTTGTCTTTCTTCTAATGAAGGCCCAAGCACTCTTGACTCTGACTTTGAACCAATCAGCAACAGACACAGTAATTGGTTTGGTAGTCTGTACTTTAGCTCTAAATCTTTTGGCTGCTATTGAATCCAGAAAGTTATTAGTACTGCCACTGTCAATTAAAATCTTGAGGAACTTCCCATGAGCCATCCCCAAAATCCTAATAGTATTGTTCTTACTATGCCCAGATAAGGCATGTAGGGTTACCTCCTGTGTACCCCCATCATTCACAACCTCCTTAGCATCTAGCCCACAACACTCCTCATCCTCAGTATCAACACCCTCCTCTTCAGATGGCAATAACATAAACAGGTGGGGTTTTTTACATTTGTGCCCAAAAGTATTTCATCATAGGAAAAACATAACCCTTTCCTTCTCTTCTCAGAAATTTGTTCACTTGTCAGTCCTTTAATGGGAAGAGACCTGCTATACTCCATATGGTTAATGGGAGCACCTGGTTTAGAACTACCAGTTATCAATGCAGGCTTAGGAGAGAGTACCATTGCACTCTTCTGAGAATTTCCCGTTATACCAAATTTATTACTTATCCTACTCTTTTTGACCCAAGCCTCAAACTTAGCCTCCTCCACCCTTGACACCCTAATTAATTCCTTAAGAGTAGTGGTTTTCAGCTCCAGGATACCTAACCTGATCTCCTCCTTTAGACCACCAATAAAGCAGTCCATGAAGAAGGACTCATTGAGGGTAGGGTTCTTTAAAAGAGCCCAGCCCTTTAATTCTTCAAATTTTCTTCTGTATTCATCTACAGTCTCATTCTACTGCAGGTTCTTAAGTTCACCTATTGGATTTGCCTGGGACTCAGGACCAAATATAGCTACAATCACTACAAGAAAGCCGGCTAATTCCGACGGACGTATACTCGACGGATTATATTCAGTCGAAATAGGATTATGTCCGAGGGAATAATACGTCGGATATAAGTCCCTCGAAAATACCATAATTACGATGAATTCCGTCGACCTTAGAACTCTTGATTGGCCCTGAATTTGGCATACCGAAAAAAAGTAATTTCGATTTAATAAACGTTATTTCCAAGGGATATTTCATCGAATTTAGGTTATCTCCGAGGGACTTATTACCGATAGATATTTCGTCAAAAATAACAATATAAACTTTTCACCTTACGCTTTTTCATTTCAAATTACGATTTATCCGATCTCTCTCATTCTCTCTCACTCTCCTTATTCCCTAGCCTCTCTCTCTCCTTCCCTTCCCCACACCCACACCCATCCAACACCCCCCCCCCCCCCACCCACTGCTCCCCATCACCTTGTGTCTCTAGCCCCACTGCTCTCGATTCCCCCACTCCATCCCCCTGTCCCCCACACCGCCTGATACCCCACCCCCTCTCCCCTGGGCCCCCCACCCCACCACATCTCGATACCCCACCCACCCCTGTGTACCCCCACTCCCTCTCATCTCCCCGGTCGGTGCCAGATTTAATCGCTACACACCAATCCCAACAACTCACGCCACCGTTCAAAACCTCTCCACATGAATGACGATCACGCGTCACGGTAGCTCCTAGCTCCTCCTTTCTTTCCTCGTTTTCTCCTCCTTTAATTCAAGGTAAGAAATCCTAAATGCTCCTCCTTTAATTCATGTGTTAATTGAGAATAATTTTGGAGTTCTTATTGTATCGAAATTGGGTTTTATATTTTAATTTCTTTGAAATTGGGTTCATTTCACATTATGAAATTTATTTTGTTAGAGTTGTTGATTTTAAAGAAAGTTATTCATGTCAGAAAAGCTTTTTGCAAATTGGGATTATTTGACTTCAATTACGCAAGTGAATGCATGTTCAATTGAAATTATGATTTATTTGTGCAATTACAACTTTGTTTGGGTCATAACAATTACGGTTGTTTGGATCATAATATATGTATGTCGATTATATAATTAAGAATGTGATATTTGATATTTCCCACGAATTCCCAACCTTGAATATCTGCTGAAATCAAAATTGAAAATTTTATGGGACCTACAAATATATTTATGTATTATTTAATTAATTTAATATAAAATGAAATAAATTTAATTTAATTTAGTTTATTAGACAAAATAAATGTTAAAAATTATTTAATATATTATAATATAAAATAAAAATAATAATTAAATTAAATTAAAATAATAATAATTAAATAAATAAAATTATAAAATTATAAAAATTTATAAGTGAAGTTTAAAAATAAGATAATATAATATACAATAATATAATTTTAAAAATTAGAAAATATAATATTTATTAATTAAAAAATTAAACAAATAAAAGAAAATATAATAATAAACTTAAATAAATTTTAAAAATTAGATAATATAATATAATACAAAATAAAATAAAATAAAATACTTAATTAAATTAAATTGAATAAAACAAAACAAATTTGATTTAATTTAATAAATAAATTAAATTTAATAAAAAATATTTAAAAAATTTTAAAATACCATAATTTAAATTAAATTAAATTTAAAATAAAATAAAATACAATAATAAATACAATTAAATTTTATAAAATAAAATAAAATAATTTAATAGTAGTCTTCATATATATTCCAAATAACAATTCTCAGAAACTAAATAGCACTTACTTAGTTTTTCATTGGCAAAATAAACTAAGTAGCATTTGCTTAGTTTGCCACAATTTTCAATAAACTCAATAATTAAGTATTATATGTATATATATACATATATGTACTCTAAATGAGTGAACGATCACTTCTCCCATAGGAATGAATCATCTCCCCATATGGGTCCAATCCATGATATAAACAGCTTCTCACCACTCCGAATTCCTCAGATGGGTAGTTCTCACAGAACGTCTCACCTCTTGAATGAGAACTATCTATTTGAGGAATTCGGAGTGATGAGAAGCTGTCTATATCATGGATTGGACCCATATGGGGAGATGATTCATTCTAAGCAAGAGGTATGATCGCTTATTCATCTAGAGGGTTCTTGTAAGTCAAACTTTGTTCAATAGCTTAATGGAACTCCTTCGGGATGTTGTCATCTGTTATGATGGAACAGTGAGGAATGTTTGCAGTAATTGAATTAACTTTATTATTCGAGTATAGGACACAACAGGAACTACGACCCTTTTTTTTCCCGGTTGCCGACTCAAGTAGAGATTCCACATAACAATTCTCATAAACTAAGTAGCATTTGTGTAGTTTGCCACTATTTTCAATAAACTAAATAGCATTTTCAATTATATATGTACTATACTTTGAAACTTAGAAACTTGCTTTGACATACACTCAATAGGAGTGAATGTCGAATGAGCCCTGATTGGAATTGTTATTGGATGTTATGTCTCTCACTTAGCTAGGTGCAAATACTGAACGGTACATTTTTTTGTTATTTTGAGGATTAATCGATCATTATCTCTATATGTTCTCCGAGTGCATACTTAGATTAAGTTATCTTAGTCTATTTTGTGTGCTTGGAGACCATGGGGAGGTGCTGCCGAAATTTTCTTGAAACTCATGAAACGTACTCAATGTGTTTGCACTAGTGACGAGACACATCCAATAACGGGATAGAAGCCTTACCCCTGTCCTGTAGAGATACTAGGTAAATCTAATTCACGCATGAATATCCAAATTAACTTAATGTGTACTTCTGTATAGTTAAAAATGTCGGTTGAATAGGAGTTAGATGTACTGGTAGGATACCCAATGATGGGAGGGATTAGTCTCGACTTATCATGTTGGGGTTTTAGATTTCTTGAACAAAGCACTAGAACATACGGATGATCCGCTTGGAAGATGCGATGCCCGTGTGTCAAGTGTAAAAATCTGATTTGGAAGAAAGTCGACGAAATTAAATTCGACTTATTTTCTCGTGGATTTGTAGATGGGTACTTCATATGGACTCATCACGGGGAATCAGAAGTGATTGAAAATATTGTGGAACAACCAATTCCACGGGATTCATACGTTGAAAACTATGATCCAATTGAGATGTTGGTTGATGCTTATGGCCCTACTACTATTGATTGGGTTGAATATGAACCTTCTTCAAGCATTGCGAAGCAAGTGCCAAATAATCTGATTCTTGCTTTTTACAAGTTGCTATCCCAATCTGGGGTCGGGTTGTATCCGGAAATGATACTGAACACCAAGCTTTCTGCGATGTGAAGCTCTTACACTTCAAGAATGAGCATGATGACGTAGTGAGAGAGGGTTCAACAATTTGCTCGCTATAATTGGATGATTCTTACCCAAGGATCATACTCCTCCCGAGAATTATTACGAAGTTAAGAAGATGGTCAAGGGTTAAATATGGGGTGTCGAAAATCGATGCTTGTGGCGAGGATTGCATGTTATACTATGAGGAAGACAGAGATAAGGGATAAAGTGTGATATATGCGACTTATCGCGCTACAAGGTTACAAAACGTGGGGGAAGGAGAAACATGTTCCCGTGAAAATCTTACGGTACTTTCCACTTCACACCGAGACTTCAATGGCTATTCATGTCATCTCATACACATTTCAACATATGAGTTGGCATCGAACAAGGGATGTTGTGCTCGGTCACCGACTCACCCAAATGGATGGAGATGAATGGAAGAGATTTGATGTAAATTATCCTGAGTTTGCGGAAGAAGTTAGGAATGTTAGGCTTGGCATGGCTAATTCTGGGGTTGTGGTGTTAGGAAGCTGCTATCAAGATTCTGAGTCCAATTACTATGGTTGTTTACAGGATGTAATTGTGCTCATTATCACGGCAGCAAAAAGGTAGTTACATTTAAGTGTAGTTTGGTTTGATCTTTGAAAAGGGGGGTTAAAGTTGATCGTAATAGAATCACAACCGTGGATATCAAGTCGGTGTTAAATTACGATGGCGACGGTACGTGTTAACAAGTCAAGTGACTCAAGTGTATTACGCTCCTAATGTCATAAATACTCGAAGCCCCTGGTACACAGTAGTCACTACTAAAACACGCTCATTTAATGCTGATAACATGTTTGGTATGGATGAGGCGTTGCAAGAAGATGTGAGCAACCCATTGGCCGTAGTGTTCCATGCTGAAGATGTGGTGAGTACTGATGTCATTGACGTACCTGACGATGAGGATGTCGAGGCCACCATACACATGAATGATTATGTAGTCATTGAGGATGATAACGATGACGAAACTGATCTTGAAACTGAGGATGAGGAAGATTCCAAATCCGAGAATGATATACACGTTGATTCTAATGGGTTTGATGACGTGCGTAATTGAAAATGAGCTTTCATATTAGTCCTTACCGCATATTGTTAAACCTTACATATTCGTAATCAACCAATTTTGTTATTGCAGTAGGATATTCATGGCTAGACATAGCGGTGGAGGTCGCCGAGGTGGTGGGCGATCCGATACTGGAGACGGTAGCCACGATGGAGGCTCTTCTTCAGGCGCGAGTAAGTTATCTTAACTAGGATTTAAATATATCTCAAGCTGCATTAATTACAATGATTATTGAAGAACTATGTTAAATACAATTATTACAGATGCACCTCGTCGACGACACCGAGGAACGAACCTCGGTATCTTTGGTCGTCCGTCACGGCGGATGCCACTTACAAGATTCTGGGGTGGATGTAATTTTCCAAAGATGAAGTGTTAATATATTCCTACTATTTCATGGCTTATTGCAAAACACAATTCACATAACATATATTGTTATACTTTATCTGTAGTATACTAGACCCAGTGGCTAAGCACACCCTACATGCGATTTGTTTGACGCATCTTCCAAGAGGGTGCATGCGGTTCACCGATGATCGCATGCGATGCCACTTTTATGCAGACCGTCTTGCGGGAGTTTCACGTAAGTTAAGCATATTATCACCACATAGTTGTATTAGGATAACGAAATTAAATGTTCTTAATTTTAAATAATCTTTTGTTATAGGTTTATTATCGATTTGACCCGAGCATCTCTCGATCAACCGGAATCTTTCAGATTAAGCATCACGTCATTGCGCGAATTACTCTGGATGGTCAGTATGAGATACTGACGGTAGGCGGCCCGGCGATTGTGGACCGGCCGGGACCACCATCAGAGATCATCAGCCCCGCATAGTCTTCGATTTAGCCTGGGAGGCTATGTGTGTGCTCACCGGGAGGTGATGACTTCAAGAAAAAAGTCCGAAGCGGCGAAGAAGAACCGTGTCGACTCCGGATAGTACACACCATTTGGTTCTCGATCGTTCGAGGAGGCGAAGATTGTAAGTCGTTGTATTTAGTTATTTATGTGTCAAGTTCTTACACAAATACTTAAGACTGTTTTATGAATATTTGTATTAGGCATTGGGGAGGACCTTGGTAGAGTTCCTACCATGCTAGAGTTTTGGGATCGAGCCCACACGCCTAAGAGACGGCGTGCTTTGTCTCGGCGACTTTAGCTATCTGGGTAAAACTCATCTTACTATTTAGCTTTTAATAATATTCAATCATAAATAAAATGATATAATTAACATACGCATACGGAATACATTACAGGACCGATTTCAGAAGCTTCGGGACGAGCGTATAGCTGAGCTAGAGACTATTATGAGGGGTTCTGAGCCGTTAGATTCCACCACCCCTCTTCCCGATATTATATTAGATCGGGATGAGGAGCTGAGACTATGGGTCGCGTCTCAGGATCCCCCTAGTAACAGTACCGGCAGATATCGAGTGTTGGTTCTGCCGAGGATACCCGCATATACACTTCCTGGAGGTAATATTTTTTTATGTTTCACGAAATTATCCGAATTTATCACATTATATAAATTATTATTAGTAATCGAATTTGTATCTCTTTATAGGCTCCAATAACGCCAAATTGTTGTCGAGAACACATGTCGGACCATCTCATACACAGTACCGGCTTGGATGACGATATCTTCTTCGGTGATAGGGGTAGTATCGGATAGAGTTCCATCTGGATTCGGTCTTTTCGGCGTCGTGATTGCCTTCAGATTCTCGTCTTCACCAGATTGCTTAGGATATTATAACGAGGGCCTCTGCGGAGAATGCAGAGATTACCTCGGGAAGCGATTCGACGCTTGGCGCCGAGATGCTCCGGATAGTAATTACCCTCTTAGAGGAGGCTTTTAAATCCGCCCCCCACCTACTCGGGTATTCTTATTGTTTATGTTTTTCAATTAAGGCTAGTTTGTTAATTCTCACATATATATATATATATATACGGACTAATGATTTATATTTTTGATTCTATCAACAGGGTGGCGATGGCGAAGCAAATGGCGATGATGAGTAGGAGCACGAGGTGATTTCCATACACACAGCAAATACCGTAGTCACCTCCTCACCGATGAGATGATGATACTATTACTAGTTTATAGTTCATTTGTATATATTCATGATATTGTAGAACTTTTGTATATATTGTATTGTTTAATTGCGTCTGTACAACTATTGTAAATTATATTGTTTAACATTTATGGAACATTAGCTTATATTTGTAATTGGTTAGCTTATAATACGTTTTGGTGGATATTTGAATGTGAATGTGAATGATAATGAGTTGAAGATTACGTTTTAGTGCTACGTTACATATTTAAATGTGAGATACAGGTTTATAATACTGTGTATTGGGTTGTGACAGGTTACAGGTACACATTAATGGGTTTAAACACCTGGAAACTGAACTTTTAAAATCCGTATTTTAAAAAAAAATAGTTAATTCCGACGGAATAAGGTAGTTACGATGGAAATTCCTTCGGAGATAACAAAAAATATTTTTTAATAAATGTCGAAATATTCTAATTTCAGTCATAAGTACTCCATCTTCGACGGAACTCATCCGTCGTAAATATCCTATGTCCGACAAAAATTCCGTCGACCTTAATAAGCAGTCAGTTTTTTATAATTTTTGGGTTATTTTAATTTTCAGTTGGTAATAAGATAATTTCGAGAGAATAAGTCCATCGGAAATAGGACCTTTTTATCCGACGAAATTTTTTGTCCTACATATCTGTCGAAAATAAGTTATGTCCGACGAAATTTCGTCGGCGATAAGTTCATCGAAGATAAGGTATATCCGACAGAATTCTCGACGGATCTTATTTTCGACGCGATTATTTACGACTGAATTTTGGACGGAATATTTCGTCGGAAATAGTCTATGTTCGACGGAATAGGATTAGGTCCGACGAAATATTCCGTCGGAATAAAGTTTTTTTCTTGTAGTGAATTTCATCAATGAATCCATTCCATGTCAGTTCTACTCCTTCGTGAACAAACCCAGCATACCATTCTTCAGCTTCCCCTTCCAAATTCATGGTGGCTAAATATAGTTTTTGATCCTCAGCCACAACATGATGTGCAAACAATTTATTACATCTTCTAACCCATGACCTAGGGTTAGTTCCATCAAATTTGGGAAACTCGAATTTAATAGCTTTGAAAATGCTATTACCAGCCCTCTCATTACTTCCCCCACCATTCAAAGGACCCAATATTGAATCAGATGGATTGTTGGGATTACCAGTATTATTTTGAACCACCGGTAGCCTCATTGCTAGCAGAGCTTCAAACCCTTGCATCATCTGCTGCATCTTCTGATCTATTTTTACAACAAAGTCTTGTTTGAGACCACCCATTTGTGCTCCAAAATCATGCTTAAGATTCACCACTCACTCCTGCAACTGTGTCTTAAGATGCAACAAGGACTCAGTGTGCTCCCCTATCTACTCTTCCAAGTTCTTTGAGGCAACCGGTTGTTTGTTTCCATGAAGGGATCGACTGGCTCTGATACCAAATTGTAAGGAATAGACTGTTGTTCCAGCTTAATTGAACAAAATCTACAGCTAATCAAGTAATGAAAGAAGGGTTTCTTCCTGTGAAAGAAAAGAATTATCGAAGGAGGGAAGAGCTCAGAAGAAAGAGAGAGAAATGGATTTTTATTCAATCATCGCCTGTCCCAATACAACTCAATTCCTACACTTATAGCTCAGCATTTAGTAACAAAAATGTAACAAACTCCAAAACAGAAAAGGCAATAAAAGACTGATATGTCCTTGGACTAAAGTGGACAAGGACTGCTCTGTCCTTACATACTAAATTAGAAAATGAAACTAAAGCAACTAATGCACTGCATTAAAGAAGAAGGATTGAGCTGATGAGCATGATCTGGCACTAATATAGGCCTTACACTCTCTCCCGTCCATTCCATAATTTTCTCTAAAAGCTAAAAACTCCACCAAATTCTTACGAAATTGAAGATGTTAACTAAATTAGAGGGAGAGTTAAAGCAACTTATTCGGTAAAAACAAGTTTGAAGCAAGTAATTGAGAGGAAGCAAAGCTAATTAAGAGGTAAGGCTTGTGTTATGCTTTGTTTATAGGAATTGGGTAATAATACATGTGATTATTGTTGATGTAAATAACATGCTTAGTTGTGAAATTGGTTGGGTAAAGGTATTGTATGAGTTCTGAAGTAATAAGGGAGGATTTTCATGGAAAATCTTTCTCTAGGCTAAGCTTAAATGATTATGAAATCTGAGTTTTAAATCTATGCATAAAGGGTGCTTGATAAATTGTCTCTATGAGCTTATTTTGCTAAAAACTGAGAATTAGCCAATGGTCTGGGCTAGAAGTGCTCATATATGATTTATAAGATAACTTAGGTAATTTATATACATCAAATCAAGTCCAAACCAAGTTTTGTAGAATTTCTAACAATTTGGGTTCAACCAAAATTTGTGCCAACAGAGCACTTTTGAGCCTCTGTAAATGTGTTTTAAAGAATCCTTTTTGGTCATGTGATAATTTTATCAAATAATATGTAGTACCATTTATAACATATTAAACTTTGAAAGCAATAGGACGTGTGGATTGCAAGATAAAAAATCGCAAAGTAGGTAGGCAAATAATAAAGTATAGGGGAAAAAAGGATATAAAAAATAAAAATTAAAAATAAGAGAATGAATAGAAGTTTGAAAACCTTTTAATAAATAGAAGTTTGACCATTTTTTGAAAGATCACATGGTTCTGTCTTCAAACTTCTTATCAAGAAATTAATATGATAGACTTCAGAGGGAACCTGTGGGGGGGCATCCGCCCCGATGCAATGTTCGAGCAAAACTAAACTAGGGCGGGGGCAAGCAAGCCGGGGCGGGGTAGTGGCGGTGGCGGGTCTTGAAGGATGAAAGGCCCGCACTTGATGATATGGTAGATGGTGAAGAGGCACTTGAGTGCCACGGAGGCGTCGCTTGTGCGGTGGCCGGTTGTGCGGTGGAGGCGGTTCATGAGGGAGTCGACGATAATGGTGGAGGCGGTGGAGCGTGAGCTACTGAGCTGGTACTGGTACAGTGGTACGTCCTCCTCTTTTTTCTTTTTTCATTTTTTTTTTGTAAACTAAAGTGGTAGTACTTCTTTAATTCTTTAATGGACATGTATGGCAGTATGGGAGAAGAATATTTTTTCAAATCTTTTAATCATGAAATTTGACAGATAAGGTGCGAACCCCAATACAATAAAATCAACAGTCCCAATTCCCAAACAGCTCATTATACTCTTTTATTTTAAAATTAGAGATTAAATTAAACTTTAAAATTAATTTGATTCATAAAAATTTAAAATTAAATTATTTTTATGATTAATATAATTTTTATATATTATACAATTATAATAATTATATTAATTAAAATTAAATAAATTGCATCAATTTAAAATTTAATATATACGTTATTGTTTTTTGAAATGAAAAGAGTGATATTTAAATTTAATGTCTAATTTTCCAGACACAATAAATAAATTACACTTTTAATTTCTATATGAGAGCGTAAAATGACATAATACCTTAAGTTTAACATCACTAATATTATGTTACCTGGATTAAACACTCAATATATTTAATATAATAAACATGAAAAAAAATATTCTCTTAAAATTTTAAAATTTTGTAATTGGGATTTTTTATTTTTTTGGGAATTATATAGGATTACTCATAAAGAAAAGAGTTGGAAGTAATAGAACAATATGGAGTCCGGACCTACTCGCCGCTGCAACCTACACGTCGTTACTCCAGAAACCGCCTTCAAATTTTGACCCCTCTCAATTTTTGTTCTGGTTCCGCCACTGATAGACTTTAGTCATATATGTTGTTGAAGAACATCACCACCCCACCATTTCCCCTTCAATAAAAATCATGTTACGGGCTTTTTAAAATTTTTTATGCTGCTTAATTTTCTAGCTGATATTCAGTCGCAAAAATTGAAGTTGTTCAAACAAAGACTTCTCCTCAACTTCATTATTTGTGAAGGGGTTAAATGCAAAGTAACTGATTCGAACACTCCACCTCTAATTTGGAACATTGGTGCAATGACAAACTAAGTAACATGGGTCTTATTGTTATTATTTTGCAAGAATTTATATTTATAACTAAACAATTAAACCCTCAAATTAAAAGACAACAGATCACAAGCAGTTCCCATAGCAAACCTTAAGGAAATATTTATCAGAAAAAACATATTTTAATTAAATATATTACCTAAAATATTACATAATTTTCGTAAATATTTTTTTTAATTTACCTAAAATATATTTTAATTAATCATTAATTAAAATAATAAATATATTTCCTATAAATATATTTAATATTAAAATATTAAATATATTTTACTTATATTTCGGTAAAATATTAATTAAATATTATATTTAATATTTTAGCTAAATATTACATAATTTTTGATAAATATTTTTTAATTTACCTAAAATATATTTTAATTAATCATTAATTAAAATAATAAATATATTTCTGGTAAAATATATTTAATATTAAATATATTTTACTTATATTTCGTAAAATATTAATTAAATATTATATTTAATATTTTAGCTAAATATTAAATAATTTCCGGTAAATATTTTTTAATTTACCTAAAATATATTTTAATTAATCATTAATTAAAATAATAAATATATTTCTGGTAAAATATATTTAATATTAAAATATTAAATATATTTTACTTATATTTCTGTAAAATATTAATTAAATATTATATTTAATATTTTAGCCCCATATTACATAATTTTCGATAAATATTTTTTAATTTACCTAAAATATATTTTAATTAATCATTAATTAAAATAATAAATATATTTCCTATAAAATATATTTAATATTAAAATATTAAATATATTTTACTTATATTTTCGATAAAATATTAATTAAATATTATATTTAATATTTTAGCCCCATATTTGTTTTTTAAATATTACATAATTTCTGGTAAATATTTTTTTTAATTTACCTAAAATATATTTTTAAATGTGACTTTTTTTGTGGAGCAAAGCAAGTAAATTGAAATTTGGAGAAAAGCTATACTTGGAGTTGTTGTAGAAAAGCTATACTTGGAGTTGCTGTGATCTCTGTTGTCTTTTAATTTGGAGATTTAATTGTTTAGTTATAAATATAAATCTTTGCAAAATAATAACAACAAGACCCGTGTTGCTCAGTTGGTCATTGCACCAAAGTTTCAAATTAGAGGTGAAGTGTTCAAATTTGTGCATCAAAAATTTCAAAAATGGCCACGTCAGGCACATGTGGCGCCTGGGGCTCAAAGTCTAAATTTTTGAATAAAAAGGAGTTCCGTTTGCGTTGACCGGAAGAAAGGGGCTCAATACTCAAATATCAGAAAAGTTCAGTGGTCGCGTTTAACCCATTTGTGAAGGAATAATATAGGAAGGCAAGGGAGAAATGTAAGAACTTGTGGAACAAATGAAAGCTTAATTTTTTTCTCTTAATTTGCTATGTCTACATGTAGATAGAAGCATTAAAGTTTAAATGAACTTGGTACCTATTGAATTATGCTTAAAATTTCAATGAACTAGAAACTACATAATTAAATACACAGATAGAAGACACTTTTGAGATATAGAGCATATAATGGTAACAACATTCTGTATTAAGAATGCTGGCATGGAGCTTATTCTTGTTATGCTATATCTATGAAAAGGTCCCTTTATTGAATGAGCTAATATATAAATTTGCATTGCAATTTTATTTACATTTTCAACTTTTATTTGTTCTCTAAGTTAAAAAGAAAATTTGCAATCTTAGGTGATCAGAGGTTACCGACTGTTCTGAAGACACCATAATTTCATGTAGAAAATATATAAATATTGATGAATTAATAATAGAAACATTAGATAGAGATATCAAAATGTTAATTATCATTTAGCAGTAATAATTAACATGAATTTAATGTTACAAGAAACAACCAACTCTCCTAATTCAAAATCGGAGAGGTTGAGAAGGTTAATTGTTAGAGTGAGCATTCCATATTAGCATTGCAAACTAGAAGTGATATGAACGAAAGTTTCTTCTCTACAAGGGATAGTCAGACCGCCCATAGGATGATCAAACCCGAACTCTTCTTCAGCCTGGCTTAGCAAGCTTTGGAATGAAGGATTGTTCAAATATGATATGGGGACTACAAATCGCTTCTTTTGTGTTTCGCCTACATAAACAGCAAAGTGGCCTTTTGGCACGGATGTAGATGCTGGAGCATCTGAAAGTACTCGTCTGAAGAGTTGCTTGGCAGGTACATATTTTAGCAAGCGGATAGCCATTATATATAGAGGGAACTGATATTCTTCTGGAGTATTGTTAAGTAATTGATCTGTTGTAGCCGATTGAAATAAAGAAAGAAGCTTTAGCTGTGGAGTGGAGTGGAAATATTAGGATACTTGAATATATAATATAGGAATACTACATGCCATCAATTTCAAACAGAAGACAAACCTTTACAGTTCACATGGTTATGCCTCCCACCAAAACTGCCATGAATACGACTGTTTGGTGTATGACTTTAAATATGTGAAAGGATTTTTTTCATTAGCAACCACTTTATGCAAAAACTGGATTACTGGAGGACAGAAAAATACAACAATCTGTATGCCAGTTGCAGATATAACTTGTTGCATATTGTGGGGTATACTTCATATGCAATATGTAAAACTTGTTACATTAAATATGTTATTTATTGTGATAAGTAAAAAACAAAGGCCACCTCTACCATATGACATTCGGAAACATGGGTCAACAAACATTGTTGCTCATGTGATGATGTCTTTTTAGAACCTACAATAGATAATTGGTAATGATATGAACTTGGTCTAATTCAGTTGATTAAAAGAATGAAGAAAACCAGCATGATAGATAAATGGTATCGTTGAATGTTCTGACTTCTGATATAGCGACAAAACTAGCTAGATACCCAATCAAGAAGTGATTAATTTGATAAATGGTCAAGTTGATTAAGGTGCTTGGAACATGATATTGGAAACAAATGTGATTCTTCTAGTTAGGTAGTCTGGTTTAAGGGCAGCATGGCCGTTTAATAATACATAAGTTGCATCTTAATCCAAAAAGAGTTTCCTTTGCTGTCAGTCTAATCCGACAAATTTAGTAAATGGTGCTGATTAAAAATTTTGTTAGTCTAAATACTGTATAATTAGCCATATATTCCTTGGTTAGACGTAAACTTCTATCAAAAGATTCCAACTAATCCTTATATTGCTCAAATCTACTAAGGCTAGCTTGTTCAACTACTTCGTCGACAATCTGCTTTACCAATTCATTAGCAAATACTAATATATACTACATGCATGATATTGTAACTAAAATACCCTGCTTTTTCAAAATGTAATTTTGTTGAGCCATGCATTGATCAATTACATAGGTCTGCATGTTTGACTAAAGAAATATCACTCCCAATTGTTTGCTATAAAACAAAAAATATAAGCTAGCATAAAATCCACTGAATACATTTCGAACTAAAGATACTTAATTTTCAACTGAAATAAGCAGAGAATTTGAGGAGAATTACTTTCATTTTTGTACGTAATATTCTCGTAAGAGAAACATTTCTCACTACAAAACCTCTTCGTCAGGAGGGGAAATTTCAAAAAAAAAATTATGTACAGGGAGATATTGATTACAGCTTTACAAAATTGTAGTATGCTAAGAGCCTATGATATGCTAATTTCCCAATTCACAATTGGCTCAAACTAGAAATGAGATCGGCGAATGTAACCTCTCTGCAAGGAATTGTGAGACCGCCCATGGGAAGATCATATCCGAATTCTTCCTCAGCTCGACTTAACAAGTCATGGAACGAAGGCTGATTCAACATTGATATTGGAATCACAAATCTTTTTTTCTCCCCCTCTCCAGCATAAACTGCAAAATAGCCCTTTGGGACATCAATGGCTGATGCAGCCCCAAGGTTTTCTGTCAATAGAGATTGTCAAAGAATTTTCTTAGCATGAATAGTACGAGGCATACGAATAGTCATGATTTCTATCTATAAGGATAATTCTTTCCAAAGAAATCTCTTAATGGGCTTGTAGAATAATGAGTAAAAGTTGTGAAAATAGAGTGTGTGGAGGACTTGGTGCTAGTTTGAAGTTCAAAATATGTATATATAGATGCATGAGCAAGTGGTGATACTTCAAGAGGACAACTGAGAGACAGTGCCATCTGAAAGATCATATGGCTTTGTCTTGCAACTTGCTCTCATAAACTTAGGATAATAGGCTAAATCGTATATGTTGTTGAAGAACATCATGTCTAACCAGTACTTTGGTAACATAACAAATTGAGAACCCCTTAGTCAAAATAACATGTTTGAGACATCTGTTTTGGGGTCCTCTTCTATCTCAAAATCTATTGGCAACCTCTTAATAAATAGAATTTGGGCCATCTTAAAGATCGCATGATCTACCAACTTATTATCAAGAAATTAGAATGATACCGACTTTCAATCATATATGCTGCTGATGAACATCATCTCCAATCACTCCACTTGGAAATAAAAATTATTGTGTTTCAGACTTCTGTTTTTTTGCTTGTTTAATTTCTATCTATTTTCAGCAACAACTCCTAAAACAGAAGTGGTCCAAAGAAAGACTTCCACTCAGGCAACTTCAATAAATAAATATAAAATTGCACTACTATGCTTTTGCTTCTACAATTTGACTGAGAATGTGAGAGAAAGTGACGACTTTCCATTTACATTTTTTTGACATGGGAATACATATATACTTCTAATTCTTAACTATATAATTCAGAAAAGGAAATAATGTTATACTATACAAAGCGAAGATTACTTTACAAAATTTTGTATTTCTATCTACTAGTGTATCTTTTATCATTATCTGCTCAAGCGCGAGGTGAGCTCAATGAAGACGTCTTCTCTGCAGGTTATTGTGAGACCACCCTCTGGATGATCATATCCAAAAGCTTCTTCAGCTTGACTTAACAAGTCTTGGAAGGAAGGTTCATTAAGGTATGAAATCAGAACCACAAATCTTCTTCTTTCGTTCTCCCCAATATAAACTGCTAAACAGCCTTTTGGGACATCAGTTTAAGTTCCAAATGAAGACCTTTGAAGCTTCATCTGCTTTATTTATTTATTTATTTTATTGTCGGTATAAATCCAATGAATCAAATTCCAATTAAAAGGTATTTTTTCTCTGAAATAGGCAGAGAACTTGAGAGGAATTACTTTAGTTTTTATACATAATATTCTCATAGTATGAACATTTTTCCCTCCTAAAAACACTTCATTAGGAGAGGAAAAACAAAAAAATACGTACATGGACATGTTACTTATAGCTTTAAAAAATTGTGGTATGCTAAGAACCTAAAATATGCTAATTTCCCAATTCACTATCCACTCAAACCAGAAATGAGATCGACGAATGTATCCTCTCTGCAGGGAATTGTAAGACCACCCATTGGATGATCATATCTGAATTCTTCCTCAACTTGACTTAACAAGTATTGGAACGAAGGCTGGTTCAACATTGATATTGGAATCACAAATCTTTTCTTTTCCCCCTCTCCAACATAAACGGCTAAATAGCCCTTAGGAACATCTATGGCTGATGAAGCTGCATTGCTTGTTGTCAATAAAGATCGTCGAAGAATTTGCTTAGCATGAATGATACGGGGCATACGAATAGCCATGGTTTTATGTGTAAGGATATTTCTTTCCAAAAGAGAACAAGAAAATAGAAATCTTCAAGTGCTTGTAGAATGAGTAACAGCTGTGAAAATAGAGTTTGTTGAGGATTTGTGCCTAGTTTTAAGTCCAAAGTGTGTATATATAGATGTATTAACCAAGTGGTTGTCCTTCAAGTGGGCAGTTGAGTGGGGACAACTGAGAGAATGTCATCTGAAAGATCATATGGCTTTGTCTTTCAAATTATTATCTAAAAATTAGGACAACAGGCAAAATCATATATGCTGTTGAATAACAATATTCTGTCCTACAAGTCCTGGTACCATTGCAAAGAGAGTACCTGTTGGACATCTAATTGGGAATCCTATTCTATCTCAAGGTTATTGACAACCTCTTAAGAAATAGAAGTCTGACCACTTGAAAGATCACATGGTTTTGTCTTCCAACTTATTATCAAAAAATTAATAAAAAATTAATAGGATAGACTTTAGTCATATACGTTGTTGAAGAACATCATCTCCCCACCATTTCCTCTTCAATAAAAATCATTTTCAGGACTTTTTTTTTATGCTGGTATTTTTCTAGCTGATATTCAGTCACAAAAAAAGAAGTGGTCCAAACAAAGACTTCTCCTCAGGCAACTTCAATATTTTATCCACTAAATAGAATTGATCAAATGAAATATCAGTCATGAATTATATCTGTAACGCCCCCAAAATCGAGACTATTTTCTTTCTTTCCCGATCTTGTGCGTTAAACACTATCTTGTTTCAGCTTTACATCATAATTTAATGAAATAATAGCTAAAAATACGGATAATTTAAAATTTTTCTTTCTGTCTTTCATTCGTTCCCTGAATCGCAACCTTTATGATTCCCTTATTTCAAAATCATATTTATTTTATAATTTATTTTATCAGAGTAAGTTATGAATATATACAACTCATCTCTTTAAACATATCCTTCTGTATATATAATATAATCACTATATTAACTTTTACTAACTAGTAATCGTCACTTTCTTTATTGATTAAATAATCCAATATTTACAAATCTTTCATTTATAACTTCGCAAACTGTAAACATAGTATAATACAATTTCTAAATAAAGAAAATCATTTTCCTGAACATGCTCCTAGTCTTTATTCTGATCTGGTCAACAAGAGATATCATCGCATATCAAATCTGCAAAAATGTTTGCAAGACTAAGCACAACGGCCTAGCAAATCTAACAATTTTCATGCTTCACATAGCACATAATATCATGCTTAAACCATATCTCAGGATTATTACAATTGAGAGAAGAGGGATTTGATCATCTCCTTGAGCATGTACAATCGGTTTGAACACAAAATGACATTGACATAATGCCAACAAAAAGAATCGATGACAGTTTGCCAACACTATCATTTTGATGTGTTTAATTCAGCAATAGATTTTCAGCAGGAAGAGTTGAATTCCAGATTTAGTGATGAAACAATGGAACTCCTTATACTTAGCTCAGCTTTAGAACCGAAGGACAACTTTAAATCATTCAAAGTTGATGATATTTGCAAGCTTGCTGAGAAATTTTATCCAGAAGATTTCAGTGAGCAAGAAATGCATTATTTGTGATGTCAATTAAATCATTATAAAATTGATGTGCTCCGTCATCAGAGGTTTCAAAATATGTGCAAGAAATGCATTATTTGTGATGTCAACTAAATCATTATAAAATTGATGTGCTCCGTCATCAGAGGTTTCAAAATATGTCTACCATCACTGAATTGTGTCGCGGATTAGTTGAAACAAATAAGTTGCAGACTAACCAATTCTATTCTACAAAGCATAGAAGGATGCAACTTAAATAGTGTGTTTTGTTTTCCTTTTTCCTTACATGTTATGTACCTTTGAACCTTACTACTATGTATGATTTTGAATTTGTGATTGATCTTGGTGGGACAATTTTTGTGGATATAATTGGTACTTGGTAGCCCAGTAGAAAATTAATTCCTGGCTCCGCCCTTGACTAGACACAATTTAAACTTGACATGCCAGACACATGCCCTAAAGAGGATACCATCTCTACCCTAAACCAGGTTATTCTAACAACATTAAAGCAAGATTCACAGGGAGTTGCATCAGCATCTCATTGAAAAGGTTGTGGGCATAACAAAACTTTTTCTAGAGGTTGTGGAGGAAAGGGACAGAGCAGAATTCAATGTCATTACTTCTCATATAAATATTTATTAAATTCTCAGTAATAATAAGTTGCTGATTCTATAAGGTGATAACTCTTTTGAAATAAGAGTGATCATAATGCTTAAAAGTAAGCGCATCACCCATATGTCATAGAGCATGATGCATGAGCCTCATCCAATATAAACTTTGTCCAGGCTAAATTAATTAATGAGTTTCATTCCATATATAAACTTTGTCAATGCAGAGTTCAGGTTTGATATGATACTTTAGAACAGGAAAATCACATAAAGATCTTAAGAAGCATGAATATCTCAAGTACATGAATATCAAGGAATGTTATCACAGCTCAAGTACAAAGGTCAGGATGCATTCGAGTAAGCTTAAGCCAGTCCATTTGGCTATAACCCTTCTCGAAAGGAACCTTGGTTCAAGGCACAGGCTTTTTTCGGCTCCAGGTATGCCTTCATTGAATTTTCAGTATCTTGCATTAATGCTGCTTTCTGTGGAGGGTCACCCAATTGCTTTGATGATGATGTATTTATAACATTAAAAGTGTAACACCCCAGTCCCACATCGAAAGATATCACAAAAATTTGTCTGTAAATAAAGAATTAAGTTACCATTTAAATTACTTTCAGTTAATATTTTTTGGGACCTTTTGGGTAAGCGTTTCTTTTGTTGGTTCATCTTTTATACTGACAATGCTAACATCAAAAACATTTTTTTGTGTCTCAAATAAGTCTAAACTGACGGGAGCATTAACCTAACAAAAACAGATTTGTTTTGACAAATATAAGAAGGGCCAAGGAAAAAAATTCTTTCAAAATGCTCACCTCAATATAAATGATATGAAAAAAACATTTTACAGCATGTATATTTGATAAAAACCCGCCCGACAGAAGGTGAAATCGTCTTCACTTTCCATTTCAAATTCAATGCTGACCAACTTGTCCTGTCCTGTCAAGAACTGCATCAGTTCAAAGTTTCGGCCTTTACCCCAACAACTCGGTGTAACGTTTGGGTATCCGAATCCTTGACACCAACTGAAAATTGAAGGAAAATTCGTGTAAAGGGAAAATTCCGGCAAATTTCAAAAAATGCAAACCTTCTGGGATGCAGAAAACAGTAGTTGATTTAACTCTAGCAATTGTCGCAGTGGTTTAAGATCGCTCTGAGCCTTAAAACTCGGACATCTTAGGTTCGACTCTCACTTACAACAATTATCAAGGCAAAAAATGTTCAAAAAAAAACGGATTCCGGCCAAAGATTGGTAGTTCTGTAAATTAAAACTCACATTCGGGGTGGGGATAATTATTGAGTGCCTGAATTATATAATGAATAAAAACGTAAATTTATCATGCGGGGTAGTTGATCCTATACTATGAAATATTAATGTGGAATAGATATAGATTTGAAGCATACAATCCGTGGATTGATTAAAATATTGGTATGGGTCAGTGTCACTATTGCCGTAAATTTGAGTTAAGAAAGTCTGGTGAAATATTATGAATACTAATGAGATAAGGGAAAAGCCTGACGTGGTGGATGTTATAAATCCCAATATCCTTTCCAGAGACCGTGATGAAACGTCAATAATACCGAATGTAGGAATGTGCTTTTCGGAAGAAAAACAATTTGATGGATTTTCTTTAATTACTCTTCATCTTTAACGGTACTACTATTGATAAATAATTCGAGTTAAATTTTGAGTTCAAAATAAATTTTGGATCAAGGCATTAAATTACTGGCTGATATTTTTTTTAGTCATCGTAATTCTCCTCAGACTCCCTTAAAAAATCATAATTATTATAATTTATAGATACTATCGATAATTATTTAATTATTTATAAATATTTTTTCTATTTTTCGACGCGGGACCGGATGTTACACACTTGAGATAGGCCAAGTCGAGCAAATCAACTAAAAGACACTCTAGTCTGTGCTGTCTTTACTATATCTCTTCCAGTTTTTATATGTATATCTTTTATACCCCATATAGTTCCTTCTCTCTCCCATTGATCCAATCTAGCAAGATTCCGCTTTTCTGTAAGAATTTTCTCTCTTTCAAAGGGTGTGTGTGAATCCGTTTATTTTCCTATCTAATTGTGTTTTGATATGCTCTTTTGCTGTGTTTTGAAAATTTGATTTGAATAGGATTGAGTTTTATTCGTTTTGATGATTTTTGGGAACTGGGTATATTTTATTTTTGGGTTTTTTTTTTATCTCTAAGGCATTGTTTGGTGGGTGGCAAAAGGTGGAAATGTCAAAAACTGGAACTTTGGATCTTGCTTCTGGGCTTGGTGGAAAGATTGATAAAGATGATGTTCTTTCTGCTGTAGACAAGTATACTCTCTCTCTCTCTCTCTCTCTGTATATACACCGCGCGCGCGCGCGCGCACACACATATATGTGTGTGTATAAGTCTGGGGTTTAACTTTTTAAGTGTTTGATTCACTCTCGAGAATTTTAATTTTAATGCCTCTCACTCTCCAAATATCTCCCTTTCTCTCTCTGGATTAATGCTTGACTGTCATTTTCTAGCCTATATCTAGCTAATGATGTTTAATTTTAGGGATTGATATTTTCACAGAGTAGAAATGATTGTTTCACTTTTGGAAATACCAATTCCCTAATTCTACTCTCTGGGATGATATAATTAAAAATGTAACATCTTTGTCTTTGTATAATGAGTTGATTTTCTTTGGAAGGGTCTTTGTTTTTCACGCCATGTTCTTCTTATAAAAGATGTGATAGTAGAATGCTACTTATATTGGTAGCTTTAATGTTGGTTGGTGGCTATGTCAGTCTTTAAATTGTGAACTGTATTAGAAAACTAAAAATTAGCTATATTGTTTAGGTAGTTTTGTTATAACCTCAAAAAGGAGATGATGAACCTACCTAGAGGATCACAGTTCAATCCACCGTAAATGAGGCTTCCATTTCCTGTTGAAGTGTACACTCAAGAGATGTATATGATTATGGGATTTGCAATTTTGCACTTGAATGAAGCCCACATCGGACGGTGGTGATCTAAAAAATTGACTCTGTCAAATTGTGAGAGAATGTAGGATAGTTGTTGCTTTTCTACCATCAATGAAAGGGAAGGATAAGAATATTGGAAATGTCAGAACTCTATGATATGTAAAGGTTATTTTGAGAAATCAGAAATTAATGTTCTTTTGATTTGTTATATGTTCCCCTGGTTTTTGCATTAGTCTCCTTCCGTTAAGGCTGTATAATGAGCCAAACAATTCGGGTTTGATTTGTACTCGTCCGACTAAAAGTTCGATTCGAGTACGACTTGAAATATAAATGATTCAAATGTGAGCAAATTTTAAAGTTCGATAAATTATTCGAATATCTTCAAATTGCAATTTTCTATTGATACTTGGATTGTATTCGCACGAAAAGCTCAAACTGCTCAGGCTTGATTCGAGATCGTGCTTGACTCGTGGTAGCTAAACGAGTCTCAATCAAACCTTATTTCATACTCGATAAATTTTGTGAACCAAATTTGAGCAACTCAATACACGGTTTGACTCGGTTCATTTACACTCTTACCTTCCGTTGAGGTTGTACAGTTTCTTACTCGAGTTAATGCAGTCAGTCAACAAAATGTGCATTGCCAGAGGTCCCCCACCCTCTTTTTCTTTTCTTGGACTTACTTGTTCAAGTTATGGTCTCTTAGGAAGTAAAATAGGATTTATACATTTCTTGTTTTGAGTTGCAATTCTGTTACAATTATGTAGCTCATGTATTTCTGCAAATTTTCATACGTTTCGTTGAAAGCTGTAGTTTTTCATCAAATTTCTATTTCAGCATGTGATACTATAATCACCTTGAGTGGCTCTATTTCTCAAGTGATTGCTTGGTGTTAGGGTGAACGCTCAAGACATAGTGAAGAGTGTGGGTCAAGTTTTTGGACTGTTACATAATCCCAAATTTGGTCTACACCCAAAGTGAGATGTTATTAAGTCACTCTTTGCAACAAAAGGCAACTTAAAGAAAATTGAATCTTTGCTTCATTTTTGTTTTAGTTCTATGATCTGGATAAGTTATTATCATTATCCTTTGGTGCAAATAAAATGAGTACCATATAGGATTTTGTATGTACAAATTGTTTTGATATTTGTGAACTATCATAATACTTGTAAGTAACTCCAAAGCTAGACATCTCTGAATATTTTTTACTGGTTCCTGATTTTCTTGAAGTTTTTGGCATTTGTTTGGTTGTAAAACATCCAGTTTATCAATTCAGGTATGAGAAGTATCATGTTGCTTTTGGAGGTGAAGAAGAAGAGAGAAAGGCTAACTACACTGACATGGTAATTTGATATTCTTTAGAATTTTTTAAATGCCTCATTTAAAATTTTAATGATGTGGTGTTCTCAATTATATAGTAAAGATATAATTTGATATTTTGTTTATGTTGTTTGTATTCGTATTGTCTATTTGACATTTTGACTAATATATCTGACATTGACTTTGCTTTTTAACCTTGCTATAATTACTTTCTCATTGCTAGGTTTTTGTGACTTTAGATTATTAGTCCGGTTAAATGATGCATAAAATCCTACATAACACCCTACTTTTAAATCTAGACTGAAGTTTCAAGCTGCTGCAAGCAGAAGTACTTTTACAGCTAGTTCTTTCCTAAAGAAGCCCAACAATCCATATTTAACGAAATTATGTTGTCATTCCAGGGCAAAGGAATTCTGTAAATTCAGTCATGCTGTTGATGCTGTTTTTTTAGCGTCCAATGGATTAATCTAAAATTTATGATGAGTAGATAGCAAACCATATAGTCTTTACTTCAAAATATCAAAACTTTTAATAATCTGTCTTTTATTGAATTGAGTTTGTAACTTTACAGACTCAAGACTATTTAATTGGCTCACTCATCCACAATATTCTCAATTTTTTATTTAAGCAGAAAAACCTCGAGGACTGCTAATAGCTTAATACCCTCTACTTTTTATTCCAACAAGAAAACATTCTTGTAATAAGATCATGCATCCATAACAATTGCTATATGGGTTTCAGGTCAATAAATATTATGATCTTGTTACCTGCTTCTACGAATATGGCTGGGGAGAATCATTCCATTTTATGCCAGGTGAGTGTTATTCTTCTTTGAGCTGACCTTTCCCTCTTCGTTAACCTGTAATATTGAAATCAAGCTGTGTATATTGCTTTTTATCCAATATTAAGTGCCTTGTTACTGCTCTTTAAAACTAACATGAGCATTATATTTGGGCTCACAGATGGAAGGGGGAATCTCTTCGAGAGAGCATTAAGCGCCATGAGCACTTCCTTGCTTTACAACTAGGCCTAAAACCTGGGCAGAAGGTCTTTCAACTATACTTGATTGAACGTCACTATTTGGAATATATGTTAATAAAGAGACTTGCTAAGATATTGTTTGTCATTTGAACTTATTTGTCACTGGCAGGTTTTGGATGTGGGTTGCGGAATAGGTGGACCACTGAGGGAAATAGCTCGATTCAGGTTGAGTGTGACTCATATCTTACTCTGTTTTGTACTTCAGTCTTTTTATCATCATCTTATGTTGTGATGGCTGTTTATTTTAAAAAGTTACTAGATAGGTTCTTTTTCTTTTTTATTTTATTTAAAGTTTTTTAGTTACTTTTATTTTGTTTCTATAACTGTCTCTCAAAATATTGTATCTAAAACTCTTTTCTCTCATTGTCCCAAGTCTGTCTTTTTTTCACCTTTGGCAGCTCAACGCCAAAACAGTTACAGTATCTAAAACTCTTTCTCGTGTGAACAACAATGAATACCAGATAACAAGAGGAAAGGTACATACTTATGATTATTGTGCAACTGCATCTACATCAGCTCTGGCAACTCTTAGTCATAAAATGTTTCCTGATAAGAACTGCAAATTTCAGTAAATTTTCTGTTAGTACACATACTGAAAGTTGGAAAACTTGACATAATTCATCCTAAATATAGCCTGGATTCTTTTCAAAGGATTAGCCTTTTGCTGACTATAAAAAACTAAATTTTCTCTTGGAATTTAAAACATGAATTGCAATTAATTAAAGATATATCTTTACCCTTCTCTACATAGTTGCCATAATACTGTCATTTAAAAAAGCTCTAGTTTCTTACTTTCCTTAGTTCTGTTATTCTTCAGGCGTTAAACCACGTAGCAGGAGTGGACCAGACCTGCAACTTTGTGAAAGTTAGTGGTCCATAAAAGTCTAGTTCATGTTCTGTTGTGAACTTCTTTCCTTACCAGTGATTTAATTGTTGTTTAATAATTATGAAGGCAGATTTCATGAAAATGCCATTTCCAGAAAATAGTTTTGATGCAATTTACGCAATTGAAGCTACCTGTCACGCTCCTGATGCGGTATGTAAAACTTGCATGCAGATCCGATCAATGTATCATAGATATTGTCTCCTTCTCTTCTTTCTTCCAGTTTCTTGGACTTGCTGTGTTTTAGCTTTCGTCTTTGGCCTGAAAGGTTGGGTGCTACAAGGAGATTTATAGAGTATTGAAGCCTGGTCAGTGTTTTGCTGCATATGAGTGGTGTATGACTGATTCCTTTGACCCCGACAACCAAGAACACCAAAGAATCAAGGTTCTAGTACAACTGAATACCTACTTTGTACGTATTTTGACCATAAATAGTTGTGTTAATATTTAATTTTTCATTGACAGGCTGAAGTTGAACTCGGTGATGGCCTCCCCGACATCAGATCAACTACACAATGCCTTGAGGCTCTGAAACAAGCAGGTTTTGAAGTAAGTAACGATTTAGTAATGTTACTTTAATTGTATCTCGTGATTTGATATTAAACAGAAAAAATAATAATTTTTTTGTTTTTTTTTCCTTTTTCTATCAAGGTCATGTGGGAAAAAGATCTTGCGATTAGCTCACCCCTACCTTGGTACTTGCCTTTGGATAAAAGTCATTTCTCGCTAAGTAGTTTCCGTCTAACAGCACTAGGTCGTTTTATAACAAAAAACATGGTAAGATCCATTTTGTTGTATGTTTCATATGTTTGGACCAATTTATTATTGCTTCATATCTGTATTTGTAGGTCTTGACATTAGAATATGTGGGACTTGACCCAAAAGGAAGCCAAAGGGTTCAATCCTTCTTGGAGAAAGCTGCAGAGGGACTTGTTGCTGGCGGAAAGTGAGAACCATTTCTACTCAACTATACATAAATTAATAAATTTATTCCCATTCCTTTTGTTCTTGGATGCCAAAGTAATTAAATATGAAAATGCTTAATGATTTGCCAAAGTTATTTCTCAGTTTCCCCAAGAATCAATCACCAAGGAAACTAACAGGACTTTTCTGCTGCCCTTTTTATTATTTCATCCCAGTTGGGTTATTTTTTGTTATGTAAAATTATTGCTTATTTGCTCCTGATCCTTTTGGTGTTTCAACTATCAAGTATATCTGATCTCCGAAACATAATATATGTATATGAAGTTTTGGAGTCGTGCACAAGAATTAAGAAAATGATTGTATTGTATTAAATATAATATCAATTACCCTTAAATTTTCATAATTACTATACTTATCTCATACCTTCGATTTTAACATGAGGGGTAATTTTAGAAAGATTATCCTAGATTATATAAAATGACAAATAATTTGGAGAAAATGAAATCATCTAAAATGTCATATATTATGGGACGGGGGGAGTACAAGTTTAAATCGAGGACTTGAAGCTTTGTTGTAATTTTAATTTTTACCTTTTAAGAGTATTTTTCTAAATTTGCGTAACTGATCTTTACAGGAAAGAGATTTTCACACCGATGTATTTCTTCTTGGCACGAAAGCCTCTTTTGGACAGCCAGTAAAGTGCACTGCTGTTGGGAAACTGCCGGTTATCAAAAAAAAAACAAGAAAAAAAAAGTGGAAGTTAAAAATTATTTAGCTGGTGCTGCTTATTTATTGTTTTTCAAGGATTCTGACCAGTAGAGTTGATATAGTCCTCATGGTAGGCAGCTTCATTTCTGTGAGTTGCTTTATGCAATATGTTCCTTTATGTTTAGTTTCTTGTACAAAACTTGAAACTTGTTGTTTAAGGGTTGCTAGTGTTCTGTTTTCAAAATTTTCTCCTTTGGTTTTACGTTTATTTCTGTGAGATTTTTTGAAGTGGGTCAAAAGACCCGTTTTTAATGGGTCATGTTTTTTTAAATTCTGACTCATACGTTAATGGGTTGGGTGATCCTTTATTACTTTCTTTTTTTTACATATATTTTTAAAGTGTTTTTAAATAATAAAATATTAAAACAGAAATTATTTTAATTTCTTTTGAACAATAAAACATAAGTTGTTTTAAGTATTTTGAAAAATAAAACTTGACTTGTTTCAAAACATTGAAAAATTCAAAAAAAAACAAAAAATTATTTGCAAAATAAGATAATATCATCTCTCTCACCAACTAGAGTTATATTTTTACCATGGTCGTATTCTATGTATGGAAAATGGATAGCATTGATAGCCGCAAAAGAATTAGGAAGGAGTAATGACTAATTATAAAGAGAAGATAAAATAGTTAGAATTAACTTATTAGTTGATATTAATAAGAGAAAATGTAAATAAAAGTAATATTAAATATTAACTAACGGATCGAGTTATCCGCGGGTTGGGTTGTAACGGGTTGAGTCTAAATGGATTAGGTCAAAAAGATCCATTTTTTAATGGGTGATATTATTCATGTCCAAACCCTTAAATATTTAGTGGGTGAGTTGGGTTGATAAATTGTCGGTCTAAATGGGTAATATATTGGTGACTGTTATAAAATATTATTAAAATTAAGAACAAAGATAATTGGAGGAAAGAGAGCTTTCTCATTGTATTTTCATGTCATCACTCACTTTACAATGTTATTATTTATAGATATAAGAACATCAATACTAGGAAGTTACAAAACTCAAAGGTCATGAGTTTCATAATCAAATATAAGAAGAATGAATCTAGACATCAATTGTGACGCCCCCAAAACAGGTATACATCACCTATCTTGAGTCGCCAAATACATGGTACAGAATACAAATACAAACTTAATTATACAACCGTCGTGTAATATACGACAAAACATAGCTGAGAGTTTAAACAGGAATGTTGCCTTCTAGACAATATCCACTCTCAAATAGAGTCCTCATTACATTTATTGTCACACTATTTTATAAAATAGTGAGAACTACTAATACACCATCTCGAACCAACACTCCGTTTCCCGACTAGTCCCGGCTACGTTCTCATTTCCTGAAGAGAACACTGAAGGCAAAAATGGTGAGCTCAACTAGCCCAGTAAGAAATATTATGACTAAGATAATGCAGAATAAATTATCATTAGTCTTCAACAATGTTAAACTGATAAAATATAATAGACATCAAGTTTAAGCTGCGATGAATAAGCAATCCATTAGAAGAGTCAAGTAGAGCATGATATCTACTATCTTCTATGATTTAAAATATTTTCATCAATTTTTATCATTGAGACTCGACTTTTAATAAATAAACCACATCATCGAGTCATCCATGCACTACGGGCCAAGGATATTCATTAAATCATCAATGGTCATGACTATACCGAATAATCCACGTCATAATCATACCAAAAGCGTCCATCAATGCACTACACGTGCCACTTTGAGGACTTTTACCATATCATTTATAACATTACGAGTCATGATTATACCAATAATCCTCGTCATAATCATACCTAGTCCATCTATGCACGTAAGTCAAAGATGACTTTCATCACAATATAAGCGTGAGGATGATGCCAATGACATAATAATTCAATAAAACAAGTTCAAGAATAAATTTTAAAGATTTATAAGTTAATTTATCCTGAAATCAATTACGTCCAAATTGTCAACATGATACTGTTTTGTGGAGTAAAATTCAAGAATGCTTAGAAGAATATTTCCATGAAAAGATACTGGATGAAGCGCAAATATCCAGGATATTCTACTAATTTTATGGAGTATAGAAGCCAAAACTTTAACCAACTGAGTATAATAGAATATATGAAACTGCAAATGGATTTTCGCCCGCCATGCGGTAATCCACGTAGACAGATCGTTTCCACAATTTAATAAGAAATGAATACGAAGGATCATTCACCATGCATGCGGTAATCCACATAGGCGTGTTATTCCAACGTAATAATAAAGAATGGAATAACGTAAGAATTTACCGTATGCGTAGTAATCCGCATGACAGCTTTATTCCAACGTAATAATAAAGAATGGAACTGTGTCAAATGCGTAAACCGCATACATACGAGATATTCCAATATAATAATAAAGAATGAAACCGTGTCATGCGTAATCCGCCGCATGCAGGATATTCCAAATGAAATAATAAAGAATGGAATAACAACAGAAATTCACCGGGCATGCGATAGACCGCATGCATGAAAGTTATTCTAACGTAATAATAAAGAATGGAACCATATGCCACGCGTAATCCGCATGATGCATGGATATTCCAAATGTAATAATAAAGAATGGAATAACAACGAATTCACCAGTACATGCGATAGATCCGCATGCATGACGGAGTTATTCCAATGTATAAATAAAGAATGGAATAACGTAAGAATTTCACCACGTATGCGGTGCTTGCATAAAACATGTTATTCCAACATAATAATAAAGAATAGAATAATGAATAATTTCACCGTGTATGCAGATTGCATGCAGACGCAGTTATTCCAACATAATAATAAAGAATGGAATAACAACTCTTACGAGTATTGAAAGAAAATAATTCTCTTCATGAATACGAAAGAATAATACCCCTTACCTTAGACAGAAGAGTATTTCGACTGGTAGGGCGAGGATATTCTTGAAGAAAACTTATATTGTTTTCTACGCTCAAAGCTTCTTAAAACTCTAAAGAAATACGCTCAAGATTATAGAAGAAGAATTCTCTGAACTTCTGGTGTGTTTTCAATTCTAACTAAGCATCCTATTTATAGGAGAATGGAAAGGATACTATGCAATAAAATATAATATATTCTATTTACAAAAATATATATATATATATATATATTTATATATTTTATTTAAAATCTAATAACACAAATAACTTTATAAAAGTATTCTATTTTTATATAAAAAGATTTTACTATGCAAACACTATGCAAACACTATACAAATACTATGCATAATAAAATAAAATATATTCTATTTATAATCTAATAAAACAAATAACTTTATAAAAGTATTCATTTTTATATAAAAAGATTTTACTATGCAAACACTATGCATAATAAAATATATTATATTCTATTTATAACAAAACTTTATAAAAAGTATTCTGTTTTATATAAAAAATTTTCTGTTTTATTACATTTATAATAATAATAAAACAAAATTCATCATCATTATTATAATTCACACTATTAATCGACCAGGTCGTTCCCAAGAAAGATGGGGCTTTTCAATAAGAATTTCTCCCTATTGACGCGCAATTAGGTGACCAAACCTCTCCTTGACAGAACTTCTAGACATCATTAATATTGCAAATAATAATATTAACAACTGTGTTATCTCAATTATTGATTTAATAATATATAAAATATCGACAATAATTGGATCAAATAACGTGAGATACTATGCAGCAATTACTATAGCAATAATGGAACAAAACTGAGTTCTCACGTAAGCATCAATAATCAATACCGTGTGCTACTATGCAACCACGCCATTCATCGTATTTTAACACCGGTGTTTCAACAGCTAATTGTGAAAACTTTCGCCGTTATTTTCATAAAATATTTTTGTCGCTTTTCTCAATCCGACAATAATTCCGTTAAGGGGTCCACTAATGATTGTCTTGGTCGTATTTAATATTCCTTGTTAAAACGAATATTCTCCGACCAATCGAATAATATATAACAACTTGCGTACTTTATAAAATTTATAAATATTACCCACAACTATAACATTATATCAAATTCATTCTATAATATTAAAAAAAATATTTCGAGAAATTTAAATCTTTATTCATAAAATTTGGGGTCTCACAATCTCCCCTCCTTATGGAATTTCGCGCTCTAAATTTATGTACGTTCCTGGTATGCCGAAGAGATGAGGATACCTTGACTTCATTTCAGATTCTAACTCTTGAGGTATAAACTTTGAGTGTTGAATACGATCCTTCTTATCCAAGATTTTAACACGTATCTCCTCATACGTTAAATCTTCTGCTATCTCATCTAGTTCTAATTTAATAACGTGGTTCGGGTCATCCACATATTTACGTAACATCGATACGTAAAAAATGGTATGAACACGCGACATACTTGACGGTAAAACGAGTCTATAGGCCACAGTTCCTACTCGATCAAGGATTTCAAATGGGCCAATTAAATCAAGGGTTGAGATTTACTCGTTTTGTCGATTCTTGCTTCTAGAATAACGCCTTCTTGAACCTTCTTCTTCACATTCATCAGCTCTGAGTATGTAGCTTGCACGACTTTAACTTTATCGATTAAAGTCGATTCTACTCGTATATTTGATATCACCACGTGGGTCCTTAGATTCTTTAACTCTATCTTCATCATTTGTAAGTTATACGAAATGGGTTTTTGTGTTAACAACATCGCACTCGTAAACGCATACGATCTTCTACTCAACGCGTCAGCTACCACGTTCGCTCTTCCACGATAACATTGAATGGTATGGTCGTAATCTTCAACAGCTCGAGTCAACGTCTTTGGCGCATAATACGTTCGTTCTAGTTGAAGAAATATTTGAGGGTTTTAGAAATGGGTTTTGTACTGGGATCAATACAAAATTCGATTTCACGCTCTAGCGAAGGCCAGGAAGTTCTTCGAAAATATGTCAGGAAATTTATTAACGATAGAAATATCATTCAAAACTGTGACCCTCATCCAAGACTTGGAAAACACGTCACATTGATACCTATCAACTTGCCATCGTCATTCACAGCGTCGCCTACGGAAAGTCTGGCTTCGGTGTATTCCAAGACTTAGAAGTCACCAGCGAAAGGCTCGGGGCTCTTTATGTGACGCCCCCAAAATAGGTATACATCACCCATCTTGAGTCGCCAGATACATGGTACAAAATACAAATACAACTTAATTATACAACTGCCGTGTAAAAAAATACGACAAAACATAGCTGAGAGTTTTAACACAGATATCGTCTTCTAGACAATATCCACACTTAATGAAGTCCTCATTACAATTATTATCACACTATTTCATAGAATAGTGTGGACTACTAAAACAACCATCTGGACCGTCAATCCGTTCCCCGACTCGTCCCAGCTATATTCTCATTTCCTGAAGAGAACAGTGAAAGAAAGGGTGAGCTCAACTAGTCCAGTAAGAAATATTATGACTAAGATAATGCAGAATAAATTATCCTCAGCCTTCAACAATATAACAACTGATAGAATACAATAGACAACAAGTTTTAGATCAACAATCGCAATGAAATAAGAAATTCATTAGAAGAGTCAAGTAGAGCATAAAATCTACTATCTTCTATGATTTAAAAAGTTTTTCATCAACTTTATCGCTGAGACTCAGCTTAATAAATAAACCATATCATCGATTCTTCCCTGCACTACGGGCCAAGGATATTCATTAAATCATCAATGGTCATGACTATACCGAATAATCCCTGGTCATAATCATACCAAAAACTGTCCATCAATACACTACAGACCACTGAGGACTTTCACCACATCATTTGTCACATTACGGTCATGATTATATCGAATAATCCCTGGTCATAATTATACCAAGTCCATCTATGCACGTAAGCCAAAGATGACTTTCATCACAATATAAGCATGAGGATGATGACAATGACATAATTATTCAATAAAACAAGTTCAAGGATAAATTTTAAAGATTTATAATTTAATTTATCCAGAAATTAATAACGTTCAAATTGCAAACATGATACTTCTTTGTGGAGTAAAATTCAAGAATGCTTAGAAGAATATTTCCATGAAAAGATACTGGATGGAGCGCAAATATCAAGGATATTCCACTAATTTCATGGAGTATAGAAGCCAAAACTTTAACCAACCGAGTATAATAGAATATATGAATCAAGAAATGGATTTTCGCCGCCATGCAAAGAATCCACGTGAATGATCATTTCCACAATTTAATAAGGAATGAATACGAAGGATCATTCACCATGCATGTGGTAAATCCACATAAACAAAGTTATTCCAACGTAATAATAAAAATGAAATAATGTAAGAATTTCACCATGTATGCGGTACTTAGCATAGATGAGTTATTCCAACATAATAATAAAGAATGGAATAATGTAAGAATTTCATCATGTATGCGGTGACTTGCGCATGTGAAAGTTATTTCAACATAATAATAAAGAATAGAACCAGTCATTCGTAATCCGCATGCACACAAAATATTCCAACATAATAATAAAGAATGGAACCAGTCATGCGTGAATCCGCATGCACGTGGATATTCCAATGTAATAATAAAGAATGGAATAATGTAAAAATTTCACCATGTATGCAAAGATTGCGATAGACATGTTATTCCAACATAATAATAAAGAATGGAATAACTAAGAATTTCACAATGTATGCGGTACTTGCATGGGCAAGTTATTCCAACATAATAATAAAGAATGGAATAATGAAGCTTCTCTTCATGAATACGAAAAAGTAATACCCCTTTACCTTAGAAAGAAATCTGGATATTGGAATAGTGAGGTGGCAGACTCCTCTTCTTCTTTCTCTCTATAATTTCTCTCTATAATAATTGCTCTAAAGCTTTAGTGAATTGGTGAGAAATGAAGGAAGAATGAGCTTCTATTTACAGGAAAATATAGTTTTGATAATTGCACGTTTTGGGGCTCGAAATATTACAGTATAATACCTTCATCTTTTTCTTCATTTTTAATTTAGTCCTGCAAGTATTATCAAACTTGCACCACCTCCCCTAATAGTAAATAATGTGAATCAATAGTTCAATCATGTGAATCAATAGTTATAATCATGTAAAAATATGAATTACAATATAGTACCTTCAACTATACCTCCATTTTTAACTTAGTCATGCAAGTATTATCAATGTTGCACCACCTCCCCTAATAGTACAAGAATGTGAATCAATAGTACACACATGTGAACAAATAGTTATAATCATGTGAATTAATAGCAATTAATTGCTCATTTATCCAGTTAATTTTCCGACTGGTCAGTATAACTTCCAGACATCAATTAATATCGAAATAAATGTCAGTTTCACTAACACTAATAATTCCAACACAATGGAACTATCAATTTCATCTTTAATCAACACGAACTTATTCATCATTAATATTATAATTCACAATATTTAACAACCAGGTCGTTCCCGGGAAAGAGGGGGCTTTCCGATAAGGATTTCTCCTTATTGGCGCGCAATTAGATGACCAAACCTCTCCTTGACAGAACTTCTAGACATTGTAAATATTACAATTTAATAATATGAATAACTTTGTTGTCTCAATTATTGATTTAATAATATAACATATTATGCAGATGATACTGTGGCAATAATTGAGACAATAATATGAGAGATATGATGCAATTACTGTAGCAATAATTGAGTATAACCGAGTGACTTCTCACATAAGCATCAATAATCAATACCGTGTGCTACTATGCAACCACGCGTATTACTGCACTTTTACTACCGGGTAGTTCAAAAGTTTTAACGGTAACACTCTTGCTGTTATTTTTATAAAATGATAATTCTGTTATTTTCTAACTACGACAATACTTCCGTTGTGGGGTCCACCAATGATTGTGCCGTCGTACGAATATTCCCTGTTAAAATGAATATTCCCCGACCAATCGAATATTATATAACAACTTGCATACTTTGCAAAATTTGTAAATACTACCCACAACTATAACACTATCTCAAATCTACACCATAATATTAAAAAAATATATTTCGAGAAAATTAAATCTTTATTCATAAAATTTGGGGTCTTATAGTTTACTTATGGCTTGATATGACAATGATTGAATTTAGTGGTTTGGTTGCTTGAATTTGCATAACAGGTTGGTTAGGAATATGAAAGCTAACAACCTTACGAAAAGCTTGATGAATAGTTAACCAATCGATTCCTAAAATCACATCAAAGGCAAGTATTTTCAAAGAGATAAGATCGACAGGTAACGTGAAAGTGTCGATTTGAATCAAACAAGATTTATAAACAGTGGAGGTAACAAAGGTTTCTACTAACGAAGTTTCAACAAATAAATCAAAGTCTAATCTCTCCGGAGTCAAATTTAAACGTTGAACGCAAGCAAGAGAGATAAAAGAATGTGTAGAACTGGTATCTAATAAGGTATAGACTTCGCAAAAATTTATAATTAACTAACTCGTGCTAACTTCATTTGGGTTACTCGCTTTTTGAGAAGTCACGAAAAATGCTCTTCCTAAAACCACCGACTTTGTTTTATCCGTATCCGCCTTTGGTGCCACCGTCCCAACTGGACTTGACTTTGGTGCACGACAAAATCGGGCTAGGTGACCTTCTCTTCCATAATTGTAACATGCTTTGGACTACATCGTGCAGTTTGGACTTATGTGTCCTTCCCCTCCACATTTGTAACATACGACCGGTGGTCGTTCTCCTTCCTTAACAACAGGTGCTGGTGCTGACGTCTTTCCATCATTATTGAATCTCCTTTTCTTGAAATGTCCACTCTTATTATCATGGTCATGATTACCACCGAAGTGATTACCATTTCTGGCATTTGATTCCCTCCACGCTTATTGTCACCGCTTCGATGACTACTATCACTGGTATTATTATTTTGCCGGCTGCTCTCTTTTGGTTGGGTTGACTCATTATCGCGCTCCAATAACTGAGCCCTATTAACAACATCTGAATATAAACACATTTTATGAGAGATAAGATATTGACGTATCTCGGGTCTCAAACCTCTTAGAAACATTCGCGTCATTCTCTCCTCATTATAAACTAAATGGGACGCAAACCGGGACAATTCGGCAAACTTGGCTTCGTACTGCGACACGGTCATGTTGTTTTTCTCCAGCTTGATGAACTCTACCTCTTTCATGTGACGAATGCTTTCGAGAAAGTACTTGTCGTTGAACAATTCTTGGAACTTCTCCCAAGTCATCTTCAATGCGGCAGGTTGAGTAAGCTTTACAGATTCCCACCAGTAATCTGCCTCTGCTCGCAACATGAAGGTGGCAAAGGGAACCTTTTGCTCCTCGGAGCATCTCAAGACATCAAATATCTTGCAGATCTGCTTTATCCACGTCTCCTCCTTAAGTGGTTTTGGCTCTCCAAAAAACTCCGGTGGTCCCAGCTCCTTGAACTGCTTAGTGATGACCGTCCGAGAGTTATCAGTGTTTCCACCTACATTTTGGACAGGAGCCGCCTTCGCCTGATGTTGCATGAATTGCATAAAGCCTCTGAACATTCCATCGTTCATCATTTGATCGTTGTTGTTTACCTGAGGATTATTGTCTTCCTATTGCACATTATCCTGGGTATTAATCTGTGGTGACTCAACGGTCTCATGTGCTTCATTGTTTATCTCAACATTTTCGGATGCCATTTTCAAATACTGCCACAAAACAAGGGTTAATTATCATATCACATATTATCCCTATACTTTGACCGACCAATTAAATACCAAATAAACTTAGGTAGGTCATACTAGCGAAGGAATTCTCCGTCTCTCCCCTCCTAGTTTTTTTCTTACATCTCAGTCAGGGATCATATCCCTAAGCTTTGATACTAACTGTGATGCCCCCAAAACAGGTATACATCACTCATCTTGAGTCGACAAATACATGGTACAAAATACAAACTTAATTATACAACCTTCGTGTAATATACGACAAAACATAGCTGAGAGTTTAAACAGGAATGTTGCCTTCTAGACAATATCCACTCTCAAATAGAGTCCTCATTACATTTATTGTCACATTATTTTATAGAATAATGAGGACTACTAATACACTATCTCAGACCATCACTCCATTCCCCGACTAGTCCTGGCTACGTTCTCATTTCCTGAAGAGAACAATGAAGGCAAAATGGTGAGCTCAACTAGCCCAGTAAGAAATATTATGACTAAGATAATGCAGAATAAATTATCATTAGTCTTCAACAATGTTAAACTGATAAAATATAATAGACATCAAGTTTAATCTGCGGTGAATAAGCAATCCATTAGAAGAGTCAAGTAGAGCATGATATCTACTATCTTCTATGATTTAAAATATTTTCATCAATTTTTATCGCCGAGACTCAAACAATAAATAAACCACATCATCGAGTCATCCATGCACTACTGGGCCAAGGATATTCATTAAATCATCAATGGTCATGACTATACCGAATAATCCTCGGTCATAATCATACCAAAAACTGTCCATCAATGCACTACAGGGCCACGGAGGACTTTTACCACATCATTTATAACATTACAGGTCATGATTATACCGAATAATCCCCGGTTATAATCATACCAAGTCCATTTATGCACGTAAGCCAAAGATGACTTTCATCATAATATAAGCATGAGGATGATGACAATCACACATTAATTTAATAAAACAAGTTCAAGAATAAATTTTAAAGATTTATAAGTTAATCTATCCTGAAATCAATTACGTCCAAATTGTCAACATGATACTGCTTTGTGGAGTAAAATTCAAGAATACTCAGAAGAATATTTCCATGAAAAGATACTGGATGAAGCGCAAATATCCAGGATATTCTACTAATTTCATGGAGTATAGAAGCCAAAACTTTAACCAACTGAGTATAATAGAATATATGAAACTGCAAATGGATTTTCGCCCGCTATGTGATAATCCACGTAGACAGATCGTTTCCACAATTTAATAAGGAATGAATACGAAGGATCATTCAACATGCATGAGGTAATCCACATAGACAAGTTATTCCAATGTAATAATAAAGAATGGAATAACGTAAGAATTCACCGTGCATGCGTATCCGCATGAGCATGTGTTATTCCAACAATGTAATAATAAAGAATGGAACCAGTCACGCGTAAACCGCATGCATGTGATATTCTAACAAAATAATAAAGAATGGAACCGAGTCATGCGTAATCCGCATGCATGTGGATATTCCAATGTAATAATAAAGAATGGAATAACAACGAGAATTCACTAGGCATGCGATAGATCGCATAAAACAAGTTATTCCAACGAATAATAAAGAATGGAACCAGTCGTGCGTAATCCGCATGCATGTGATATTTCAATGTAATAATAAAGAATGGAATAACAACGAGAATTCACCGGTATGCGATAGACAAAGATGCATGTGTTATTCCAACGAATAATACTGAGAATGGAACCGAGTCATGTGTAATCCGCACATAGATGCATGGATATTCAAAAGAATAATAAAGAATAGAATAACAACAGAATTCACTGTGCATGCGATAGATCAGACATACAAAAGTTATTCAGCAATGAATAATAAAGAATGGAATAATGTAAGAATTTCACCATGTATGCGGTGATTGCATGACAAAAGTTATTCCAACATAATAATAAAGAATGGAATAATGTAATAATTTCACCAGTATGCGGTTGCTTGATGTATAACAAAGTTATTCCAACATAATAATAAAGAATGGAATAACAACTCTTACGAGTATTGAAAGAAAATAATTCTCTTCATGAATACGAAAGAATAATACCCCTTACCTTAGAAAGAAGAGTATTTCGACTGGTAGGGCGAGGATATTCTTGAAGAAAACTTATACTATTTTCTACGCTCAAAGCTTCTTAAAACTCTAAAGAAATACGCTTAAGATTATAGAACAAGAATTCTCTGAACTTCTGGTGTGTTTTCAATTCTAACTAAGCATCCTATTTATAGGAGAATGGAAATGATATTATGCAATAAAATATAATATATTCTATTTATAAAATATATATATATATATTTATATTTTATTTAAAATCTGATAAAACAAATAACTTTATAAAAGTATTCTGTTTTATATAAAAAGATTTTACTATGCAAACACTATGCAAGCACTATGCAAATACTATGCATAATAAAATATAATATATTCTATTTATAATCTAATAAAACAAATAACTTTATAAAAGTTTTCTGTTTTATATAAAAGATTTTACTATACAAATACTATGCATAATAAAATATATTATATTCTATTTATAACAAAACTTTAAAAAAAGTATTCTCTTTTATATAATTTTTTTTCTGTTTTATTACATTTATAATAATAATAAAACAAAATTCATCATCATTATTATAACTCACACTATTAATCGACCAGGTCGTTCCCAAGAAAGAGAGGGCTTTCCAATAAGAATTTCTCCCTATTGGTACACAATTAGGTGACCAAACATCTCCTTGACAGAACTTCTAGACATCGTTAATATTGCAAATAATAATATTAACAATTTTGTTATCTCAATTATTAATTTAATAATATATAAAATATCGACAATAATTGAATCAAATAACGTGAGATCTATGCAAAGAATTCTTGTAGCAATAATTGAACAAAACCGAAGTTCTCACGTAATTATCAATAATCAATACCGTATGTCTTCTATGCAACAACGCGTATTCGCATTTTTTAACACCGGGTGTTTCAACAGTTAACGGTAAAACTTTCGTTGTTATTTTCATAAAATATTTTTGTCATTTTCTCAATCCAACAATAATTCCGTTGTGGGGTCCACCAATGATTGTGCCGTCGTACGAATATTCCCTGTTAAAATGAATATTCTCCGACCAATCGAATATTATATAACAACTTGCGTACTTTATAAAATTTATAAATATTACCCACAACTATAACATTATATCAAATTCATTCCATAATATTAAAAAAAATATTTCGAGAAATTAAAATCTTTATTCATAAAATTTGGGGTCTCACATCCGTTGTATGAATCTAGACATCCATTATAATTTTATAACACTGCCCCTTGGATGTCTATTGTATAGTCATACGCATTGAAAGCTGCCTCATTAAAAACCTTACCAGGAAAAACCCAATGGAAAAAAAATATTGGTTAAGAAAAAAAGAGTGCAGCGCATATTAGCTCTCCCTCATGAATGTATCCTTAAGTCCTTTAGTTGTTGCATTCTAATATTGCGACACAATCCTTCAAACATTGTAGTTGGTAATGTTTTGGTGAACAAATCTGCTAGATTATCTTTTAAGCAAATTTGTTGAACATCAATGTCATGTGTGAAAAAAAATTTCGGTGATATGTGTTTTCTTCTATCTCCTTTGATGTATCCTCCCTTTAATTGAGCTATACATGCAGCATTGTCTTCATACAGAATGGATGGAGTTTTTTGTACCAATTTTCTAAGAATATGCCTCGTTAAAAATCTTACCAAATAAAAACCTAGTGGAAAAAATTTTGGCGAAGGAAAAGAGTACAATATTCTTGTATAGCTTCTAGTGCCTTGGGATTGCCTCATTAAAACCTTGCAAAGGAAAACTCAGTGGGAAAAAACCTAAGCGAAGGAAAAGAGTACAATCAGCACATATCCTTTTTACTCCCCTTCATAAGTATATAGAATTTCCATTGTTCATGGTAAAAATATCATTAAGTCGAAGCATGCCAATATTGTGCACTATTTTCTTCAAAATCGTAGTTGGTAATGACTTAATGAATATATCAACCAAATTATCACATGATCATATATGCTTGATATCAATATCACCATTCTTCTGGGGTTCATGTGTATAAAATAATTTTGGTGCAATATGCTTGGTTCTATCACCCTTTGGATAAAATAATCCCAAATCAATAGTCTCACAAAGATAACGTAAAATATGTTTAATTTCATTACAATGTCTTCGAGTTGGTGCATTACTATACATTGCTAGTAAGTTAACTACAAATGCTATATCAAATCGTGTGAAATTTGCAAGATACAACAAAACATCAATTGCACTAAGATATGGTACTTCAGGACCTAATATATGGTACTTCAGGACCAAAGGTTTCTTTATTATTTTCTTGTGGTCAAAATAGATCTTTCTTGATATCAAGTGACCAACCCATTATTGGAGTACTCAAAGGATTAACATTATCCATGTAAAGTTACTTCAGGACTTTTTCTGTGTATGATGATTGATGAACAAGAATTGCATAGTTCAATTTGTAGGCCAAGATAAAAATTTGTCTTACCAATATCTTTCATCTCAAATTTGTTATTTTTGTCGACTCTTCTAGAGCAAGATCTTTCATCAATAAATACAGTAATAATAACAAATTCAGATTATAATCTTTTGATAAAAATGCATGCACAAATTGGATTATTCTCAAATCCTTATTTCAAAAGATATCCACTCAGGCGATTATACCACAATATGCATCTGGATTGCTTTAACTCATATAAGAATCTTTGTAGCTTGATAGAATACATACTTCGAGATGTAGAATTATATGCTTCAGACATTTTATATCCTTCAGGGATTTTCATGTATATATCATTATCTAATGATCCATACAGATATGATGTAACAACATCCATTAATTTCTCTTGCTACCAAACTAATTAAAAAATATGAATATAATTGCGTCCATTACAGGAGCATATGTTTATTCATAATTAACATCATGTCTCTGCGAGAAACTTTGTGCTACAAGTCGCGCTTTGTACCATATAATTTTATTTTTCTTATTTCGTACAAATACCCATTTGTATTCAACAGTCATCACACCTTTAGGTGATCGGACTACAGGTCCAAAAACTTCACGTTTACTTTGTGAATTTAGTTATACTTGAATCGCCTCTTTTTCACATTAGCCAAATATTTCTACATTCATCAACGATTTGTGGTTCATATACATGATCATTACTTCTGGTAATATCAATAGCAACTTTATATGAAAATATGTTGTCGACAACGATTTTATTTCTATCCAATATATCCGTCTCCTGTATATACATAATGTATCGAGATTTTGTTATTTTCAGGTACCTGATCCTCTTCAGGAGATAACTCATCTCTTCAGGGGATAACTCTTTAAGAATTTTATTTATAGGAGATTTTTGTTCATAAATTTTGGATAGATCGATAAATTTTGTATCCTGTTTCATGGGTAAAGCCTCTTTATAGGTGCAACTTGTTTTTCTTGTACTTTCTTCTTCTGGGGAATTTTATCTTTAACACCGATCATTCTTCCACATTTCAAGTGTGAATTTGATTCAATTTACTGCTGTATTAACTGATTGTCCTACAGGGACTTCAATCCCTGCTAGAGTATTAGCAGGTATAATATGAGATATCATTATTTTCTTATTATCGGTGAATAATTATGGTAATTGATTTGTAATTCATTGCAAATGAATAATCCTTTGAACTTCTAGTTCATATTGATTTTTATGAGGAACAAGATTAAATAACGTTGAAACATTCCAATTAATCTCCCGTCGTGCTTCAGGCAACGATCTCCCGTCGTGCTTCAGGCAACGACTTTTCTCCCCCTAATTGTAAGTCCCCAACTTTTTATAAATAAAATTGAATTTCCTCTATTCATTATCTTGAAATAATAAGGAGTTAATTTGATATAATGCTTTGGTTATGGGTGAAATGTGCAATTTTTGTAAAATAGGCAAGTGGTTATAAAAAATTCATTGTTGTTGGAGAATATTCGTTTGGTCGTGGAATATTCTTGTTGTCGGGAATATTCGTATGATTTGCGTAGCGACCATTTGTGGCCCCATAACTAAAAACTACCGAATAAAAAAATGACAAGTTTGAGTTTTTATAAATACCGACGTAATTGTTACTGTTAACACTGTTGGATTACCTGGTGATTAAAATACAGTAATACGTTGCACAGTAGCACACGGTATTGCACAATATTTTGAATTATTGATTCTTACATAAGAAGGCACTATTTAATAATTGTTACAGCAATTACTGTTCAATATTTTATTTTATTGATTCAATAATTGCTGCGTTGATTTTTTATATTATTGTTGTTTCAATAATTGTCATTAGACAATATTTTCCATTATCAGTTCAATAATTCATATTATTTGAATAATACTATTAGATAGCATTATTAGCAATGTCTAAGGAAGTTATGTCTAAGAAAGGGATTTGGTCACCTAATTGAGCGCCAGTAAGGAGAAATCCTTATCGAAAAGCCCCCTCTTTCTTGGGAACGACCTGATTGTCATAATTGTGATTCTGTAATATTATTTGTGAATAATTAATTATTAATTTATATGATAAGAAAATATTTATTTTATGTGGACATAAATGATGGATAGAAAAATATTTATGTTGTGTGGATATAAATTAAGTAATTAATGCTGAGGTGTTTTATCAGTATTTTATCGGAATGGAGGTATTAAAAATCATCCATATGTGGATTTCAGTCATTTTTCGTTTGGAATTTGGAAAAACTTAGATCTACAAAGTTGTAGAGAATTTAATTTCCTATGGAATGGACATAAAATTCGTATTTTTCTGATAAAAGGGTTATTTATTATGAATTATTGAAGTTTCTGATTATTGTTTAAATGGTAAAACATTTTGGAAATTTCTAGAATGGGTGGGCCCCACTTTTGGTTGGTGAGAAATGTGCTGAAATTTTATTTCAAAAGTGGTGGGCATGAATAGTAACAGGTAAAGCCATCAGGTAGCAGGTTAGTCTACTTTGGCGTTCTGGCATTTTTCTATAAATAGGTGCTTAGGTTAGAATTAAAAATTATACCAGAAACATATGCTTTCTCTCTATATATTATCGAGCTATTTTGTGAGTATTTAGATACTTTGAGAATTGCTATTCAGTGCAAGTTTCTTTCAATATTTCATCCGATATTTCGGTCAGAAGTATTGTTCTTTTGAGGTAAGGGATGTTATTTTCTTCGTAAATGATATTATTTCTTTTAATATCATTATACTGAAATATTGGTATGAATATTATTGTGGAATTTTTACCTTTTTGTATCGGGGTTACTATTCATGTATACAACACTATTCATGTATACGACACTATTCACAAATACGATACTATTCACCAAAAAATGAAATTTTCTCTTCTTTGTCCCAGATGTCTATTATGGTTACTATCTTTGATTGTATCCATATTTTGATCTTCATTCTTGAATTTTACTCCACTATGGTTTATTATGGAGTATTTTTAAACTTGGATTATCTAAAGTACGAATCTGTAATTTTTGTCCTTTTATCTCACTGGATTCGTTCTTTAAAATATTTTTCATCATCCTCAGTCCTTAATGGTGATACTTGATTAATATCTTTGGCTTGTAGTGCAAAGATGGTTGATTACCTGATGAATATCTTTGGCCCGTAGTGCAAAGATGGACAGGTGTTGAGATGAACATGACCAACTGGTGATACAAATGAATATCTTTGGCCCGTAGTGCAAAGATGAATATTTGATTCAAGATGTATATTGATTAATGTTACAGGGATAAAATATTGATGGTGGACTTTTAAATTCATAGATGATAGTAGATTTCTTTCTCTACTAAACTCTTCTAATGAATTGTTATTTCAGCTGTGAATATTGATCTAAAACTTGTTGTCCATTATATTTTATCTGATTTGTTGAAGGCTAACGATAATTTGTTGTTCATTATCTTAGTCATAATATTCTTTACTAGGCTAGTTGAGCTAACCCTTTTCCTTTTTGTTCCATTTTTCTTCTCAGGAAGTGAGAATTTTGCAGGAACTAGCCGGGGTATGGAGTGATGGTTCAAGATAGTTTTTTTAGCAGTCCTCAAAGTTTATGTGTTGTCGTATTTTGCACGACAATTGTATTAATAAAGTTATAGTTATTTTTGTACCATGTATTTGGCGACTCAAAATGGGTGATGTATACTTATTTTGGGGGCGTCACAGTTTGTATCAGAGCTTAGGGATATGGTCTTTGGTGGAGAATGGGGAATAGAATTAGGAGGGGAGAGACGAGTAAATCCTTAGCTAGTGTGTCCTACCTAAGCTTATTTATTGGTCGATCAGAATATATGGGTATTATGTGGTATGTCATTTTCTTTAATTAACCCTTGTTTTGTGGCAGTATTTGAGAATGGGAACTGAGAACGTTAACAATGGAGTGTATGAGACTGTGGAGACACATTTAATCATTAACCAGGAAAACATGCAACAGGAAGGCAACATTTCTCCTATAAACAACACTACCGAGCAAATGATGAATGATGGGATGTTTAGAAGCTTTTTGTAGTTCATGCAAAATCAGACGAGGGAGACTTGTGTACAAAATACGGGTGGAAATGATAGTAACGCGCGGTTTGTCACAGCCAAGCAGTTTAAAGAGTTGGGACCACCAGAGTTCTGGGGAAAGCCGAATCCGATTAAGGCAGAAACGTGGGTCAAGCAAATTACCAAGATATTCGATGTCTTGAGATGCACGGAAGAATAGAAGGTTCCATTCGCCACCTTTATGTTCCGTGGTGAGGCAGATTACTGGTGGGAATCAGTGAAGCGTACCCAGCCAGCCGCACTCAACATGTCTTGGGAAACATTTCAGAAACTGTTCAATGACAAGTACTTTCCTGAAAGTATTCGTCATATGAAGGAGGTAGAGTTTATTAGACTGGAACAGAACAACATGACGGTGTCCCAGTATGAGGCAAATTTCGCAGAGTTATCCAGGTTTGCACCTCATTTGGTAGAGAATGAGGAACGTATGACGCAGATGTTTCTGAGAGGTCTAAAACCCGAAATTCGTCAATAACTTATCTCTAACAAATTTTTTCTATATTCAGATGTTGTCAATAGGGCTCAATTATTAGAGCAAGATAATGAGTATATTCAACCGAGGGACCACAACCAGGGTCATACCGGTGACAGTAGTCATCGGAGCAATGATAACTAGTGGGGAGGGAAAAATACGGACAAAAGCGGTAACCACTCTAGTGGCCATGATAATAGGAGAGGTGAGTCAAGTGAAAATTTCAAAAAGAGGAGATTTAACAATGACGGGAAGACATCAGCAGTAGCACCAACACCATCAACAAATTATAGGGGAGGAGAATGACTGCCAGTTAAATGCTATAGATGCGGAGAGGAGGGACACATAAGTCCAAACTATTCACAGCCTTCCAAGGTGCCCAGTTTTGTCCGGTAGCGAAGTCAAGTCCAGCTGGGACGGCGGCACCAAAGGCAACTACGGACAAAACAAAGTCGGTGGTTCAAGGGAGAGCATTTGTCGTGACCAGCCAAACTGCGAGAAACCCGAATGAGGTGATCACAGGTAAGCTAATCTTGAACTCTTGCGAAGTTTATACCTTACTAGATACCGGTTCTACCCATTCTTTTATCTCTCCCCTTGTCCTCAATGTTTAAACTTGACTCGGAGAAATTAGACTTTGACTTATCTCGTGGAGACTCAGTTAGAGAAACTTTCATTACATCCACTCGCTTATAAATCTTGCTTGATCCAAGTTGGCACCATCACATTACCTGTTAATCTTATCTCTTTAAAGATACTTGCATTTGATGTGATTTTAGGGATTGATTGGTTTACTCATCATGCCAAAATTGATTGTTTTTATAAGGTTGTTAGTTTTCATATTCCTAACCAACCTGTTATGCGAATTCAAGCAACCAAACCACTAAAGCCAATCACTGTCATATCAAGCCATAAAGTCATTCGTTTATTAAAAAAACGGATGTCAAGCTTTCTTAGCCCATGTTATGTACTTGAACAAAAACACGTCAGATTTGAATAATATTTCTGTTGTAAGTGAATTTCCTGATGTATTTCCTGAAGAACTTCCTGGTCTACCCCCAGAACGTGAAGTTGAATTTTTTATTGACCTTGAACCGGGTACAAAGCCCATTTCTAAAACCCCATATCGAATGACTCCTATTAAACTTCAGGAGTTAAAGGTCCAACTACAGGAGTTGTTAGACATCGGTTTTATTCGTCCTAATACATCTCCTTGGGGTGCTCCTGTTTTATTCGTAAAAAAGAAAGACAAGAGTATGCGACATTGTATTGACTACCGAGAATTGAACCATGTCACCATCAAGAATAGGTATCCCCTACCTCTCATTGATGACCTGTTCGACCAGTTGCAAGGAGCACAATTCTTTTCAAAGATCGATCTTCGTTCTGGATATCATCAGCTAAAGATTAAAACTGAAGATATTCCAAAGTCATCTTTTCGAACTCCTGAGACGGCATTATGAATTCTTAGTCATGTCTTTTGGATTGACTAATGCTCCTGCTGCTTTCATAGATATGATGAACCGTGTGTTCAAGGAATATTTGGATCAGTTCGTTGTTGTCTTTATTGATGACATCCTCATCTATTCCAAAAGCCGTGATGATCATGAGCACCATTTGAAGCTGGTACTTCAAAGGCTTCGTGACAACAAGCTATATGCCAAGCTAAAGAAATGCGAGTTCCGGCTTAAGGAAGTAGCATTCCTTGGGCACGTGGTTTCAAAACATGGAGTATCTATTGACCCGATGAAGATTTAAGCAATACAAAGTTGGGAGCAACCGAAGTCGGTGACCGAAGTACGTAGCTTTCTGGGCTTAGCTAGTTATTATCGAAGATTCGTGGAAGGATTTTCTCGAATCTCTACTCCGTTAACTCAGCTGACTCGGAAAGATACAAAATTTGTATGGAGCGAGGAATGCAAGAAAAGTTTCTAAGAGCTCAAGAGGAGACTCATTTCGGCACCTGTTCTGACAATACCATCTAGTTTGGATGGATTTGTTATCTACAACGATGCTTCAGGCAAAGGGTTATGATGTGTTTTCATGCAACATGGGAAAGTCATAGCCTATGCCTCGCAATAACTCAAAGAATATGAGAGAAACTATCCTACTCATGATCTGGAGTTGGCAGCAGTCGTTTTTTCGTTGAAAATATGGAGACACTACCTGTATAGGGAGAAAGTAGAGATTTATACGGATCATAAAAGCCTCAAATATTTCTTCACCCAAAAGAAACTTAACATGCGGCAACGACGTTGGCTCGAGCTGTTGAAAGATTACGACCATAGCATTCAATATCATCCTGGAAAAGCAAATGTTGTAGCTGACTCATTAAGTAGAAGATCGTATGCAGGTACGAGTACGATGTTGTTAACACAAAGACCCATTTGGTATGACTTACAAAGGATGGAGATAGAGTTAAAGGCTCCAAGTACCCACATGATGATATCAAATATACGAGTAGAACCGACTTTAATCGATAAAGTTAAAGCCGCTCAAGCCACAGACCCAGAGATGATATGTATGAAGAAGAAAGTAAAAGAATGTGTTATTTCAGAAGCAAGAATTGATGAAGAAGGAATACTTTGAGTCAACTCCAGACTTTGCATTCCTAACGATTCTGACTTGAAGCATAGAATCATGATGGAGGCACACAACACACCATTTGCAATCCATCTTGGGAGTACCAAAATGTATCATGATCTTCGACATACATTTTGGTGGAGCAATATGAATATAGAGATCACAGAGTTTATTTCGAGGTGTTTAACTTGTCAACGTGTAAAGGCAGAGCATCAAGTGCCAAAGGGTCCATTGCAACCACTTGAGATTTCAAAATGGAAGTGGGAACACATTACTATTGATTTTGTTACGGGTCTTCCCAAGGTTTCTTAAGGCATAGATGCGATTTGGGTTATTTTTGATAGATTAACCAAATTGCTCATTTCTTGCCTATATGTGAGACTCATCCCCTTGAACGTCTTGCTCGTATGTACGTAAATGAGATTGTGAGATTGCATGGCATGCCAGTATCCATAGTTTTGGATCGTGACCCAAGATTCACTTCACGATTTTGGGTTAGCTTGCAGAAAGCTATGGGCACGGATTTACTATTCAATTCGGCATACCATCCTCAAACGGACGGACAATCGAAAAGGACTATTCAAACCCTTGAAGATCTATTAAGACTCTGTGTCCTAGATTTCAAAGGAAGTTGGGATAAGTACTTGTCATTGGTAGAATTCTCCTACATCAACAGTTATCAAGCAAGTATAGACAGGGCTCCATTCGAGGCGTTATATGGACGAAAGTGTCGTTCTCCAGTATGCTGGGACGAGGTGGGTGAAGCAACATTATTGGGACCAGAATTGGTACGCATGACTACAGAAAAGATCCAAACGATTCGACAACGTATACAAACGGCACATGATCGACAAAAGAGTTATCAGGATCGACAAAAGAGTTATACGGATCTTCATCGAAATGACGTGAAATTTAATATTGGAGATCATGTACTGTTACGTATTGCTCCATGGAAGGGAGTTACAAGATTCGGGAAGAGAGGAAAGCTCAATCCACGATTTGTTGGTCAATTTGAGATTCTTGACCGAATAGGAAATGTTGTTTATAGACTCGCATTACCTCCAAGCATGTCTCGTGTTCATAATGTTTTTCACATATCTATGCTTCGTAAATATGTGAAAGATCCAAACCACATTATTGCGTTAGAACCAGATGAGATAACCGAAGATTTAACGTACGAGGAGGTACCTGTCAAGGTCTTGGATAGGAAAGAGTATGTCCTCTAAACAAAGGCTATACTATAAGTCAAGGTTTTGTGGAGAAACTATGTTATGGAGAAAATGACCTGGGAGTTGGAATCGGAAATGAAAGCGAGGTACCCTCACCTTTTGGAAACACTAGGTACGTACGTTAATTTCGAGTACGAAATTTCATAAGGAGGGGAGGTTGTAAGACCCCAACTTTTTATAAATAAAATTGAATTTCCTCTATTCATTATCTTGAAATAATAAGGAGTTAATTTTATATAATGCTTTGGTTATAGGTGAAATGTGTAAATTTTTCAAAATAAGCAAGTGGTTATAAAATATTCATTGTTGTCGGAGAATATTCGTTTGGTCGTGAAATATCTTCTTTGCTGTGGAATATTCGTATCGACAACGCATCATTTGTGGGCCCCATAACTGAAAAAACTGGCTTGATGAAGAAAATGACAAGTTTGAGTTTTTATAAATAACGCGTAATTGTTACCAAGTTAACATCGTTGATTACCCGTGGTTAAAATACGTGAATACGCTGGCGTGGTTGCATAAGAAGCACATGGTATTGCACAGTATTTTGAATTACTGATTCTTACGTAAGAAGACACTACTCAATAATTATTACAGTAATTGCTATTCAATATTTTATTTTATTGATTTAATAATTGATGCGTTGATATTTTATATTATTATTATTTCAATAATGTCATTGCACAGTATTTCCCATTATCAGATCAATAATTCATATTATTTGAATAATACTATTAGATAGCATTATTGGCAATGTCTAAGGAAGTTCTGTCTAGAAAAGGGGTTTGGTCACCTAATTGCGCGCGCCAGCAAAGAGAAATCCTTATCGGAAAGCCCCCTCTTTCCTAGGAACGACCTGATATTCATAATTGTGTTTTTGTAATATTATTTGTAAATAATTAATTATTGATTTATATGATAAAAAAATATTTATTTTATGTGGACATAAATGATGGATAAGAAAATATTTATTTTGTGTGGATATAAATGAAGTAATTAATGCTGAGGTGTTTTAGCAGTATTTTGTCAGAATGGAGGTATTAAAAATCATCTGTATGTGGATTTCGGTCATTTTTTGTTTGGAATTTACAAAAACTTAAATCTACAAAGTTGTAAAGAATTTAATTTCCTATGAAATGGACATAAAATTCGTATTTTTCTGATAAAAGGGCTATTTATTATGAATTATTGAAGTTTCTGATTATTGTTTAAATAGGAAAATATTTTGGAAATTTCTAGAATAGGTGGGCCCCACTTTTGGTTGATGAGAAATGTGCTGAAAGTTTATTTCAAAAGTGGTGGGTATAAATAGTAACAGGTAAAGCCATCAGGTAGCAGGTTAGTCTACTTTGGCGTTCTGGCATTTTTCTATAAATAGGTGCTTATGTTAGAATTAAAAATCACACCAGAAACATAAGCTTTCTCTCTATATATTATCGAGCGTATTTTTGTGAGTATTTAGATACTTTGAGAGTTGCTATTCAGTGCAAGTTTTCTTCAACATTTCATCCGATATTCCGGTCAGAAGTACTGTTCTTTTGAGATAAGGGATGTTATTTTCTTCGTAAATGATATTATTTCTTTCAATATCATTATGCTGAAATATTGGTATAAATATTATTGTAGAATTTATACCCTTTTGTGTCGGGGTTACTATTCACATATACGGCACTATTCAGGTATACGACACTATTCACGAATACGGTACTATTTACAAAAAATAAAATTTTCTCTTCTTTGTCCTAGATGTCTATTATGGTTACTATCTTTGATTGTATCCATGTTTTGATCTTCATTCTTGAATTTTACTCCACTACGATTTATTATGGAGTATTTTTAAACTTGAATTATCTAAAGCACGAATCTCTAATCTTTGTCCTTTTATCTCACTGGATTCGTTCTTTAAAATATTTTTCATCATCCTCAGTCCTTAATGGTGATACTTGATGAATATATTTGGCCTGTAGTGCACAGATGATTGATTACCTGATGAATATTTTTGGCCCGTAGTACAAAGATGGACAGGTGTTGAGATAAACATGACTAACTGGTGATACAAATGAATATCTTTGGCCCATAGTGCAAAGATGAATATTTGATTCAAGATGTATATTGATTGATGTTACAGGGATAAAATATTGATGATGGACTTTTAAATTCATAGACGATAGTAGATTTCTTTCTCTACTAAACTATTCTAATGAATTGTTATTTCCGCTGCGAATATTGATCTAAAACTTGTTGTCCATTATATTTTATCTGATTTGTTGAAGGCTAACGATAATTTGTTGTTCATTATCTTAGTCATAATATTCTTCACTGAGCTAGTTGAGCTCACCCTTTTTCTTTTTGTTCTATTTTCTTCTCAGGAAGTGAGAATTTAGCAGGAACTAGCCGGGGTATGGAGTGATGGTTCAAGATAATTGTTTTAGCAGTCCTCACTATTATGTAAAATAGTGCATTAATAATTGTAATGAGGACTTTATCTGAGTGTGATTATTGTCTAGAAGACAATATTTGTATTTAAATTCACAGTTTATGTGTTGTCGTATTTTGCACTATAATTGTATTAATAAAGTTATAGTTATTTCTGTACCATGTATTTGACGACTCAGAATGGGTGATGTATACCTATTTTGGGGGTGTTACACTAATGGTGGGAAGACTGTTTCAATCCTCAAAATATACCTTAAAAATATCACTTATTGAGGTTATAATGCAGCATGTAAAATGACCCCAACCATATTGGTAATTTTAATTTCATAATCAAAGGTCGAGCAATAATTTAAAATCTCTTAAAAATTGATTCAACTATACCATTTTGAGTATGTGTATATGCAACATGATATTTAACATAAATTCTAATTAACATCCAATATTCATCAAAAACTTGAGATGTGAATTTTACCAGCATCATCTAAATAAATTTTCCTAGTTATATAATCAGGAAATTGTACTCGCAACCTAATTATATTATTTGAGCAAGAAGCATATGAAATGCAATATTTCTAGTTAAAAGTAAACATACATGTGATCATCTGGTTAATGCATCAATTAAAACCATAAAATACTTGAATATGCCACAATGTGGGTGTATTGGTTAAAATATATCACCCTGAATTCTTTCTTAGAAAGATGAACACTAAATAACAATAATTAAATGTGAAAGTTTGGTAATTAATTTACTTTGATATAATCAACAAGTAAAGGAATATTCTGGTTCTTTAAGTGATGTTCATGGGAGTTTTCAATAATTCAATGCATCATTATTGATCCTAGATGATCATTCCAAATCATAAAAATATTTGGATCCAAACACTTCTGGTATATTGCACACTTCTGGTGTATTACAACATTTGTTTCAACTATTCTCATTTTAGTATAATATAACTCATAAGAGAAAATATACCATTTTTCTAATATGAGCTTCTGGCTTGATACTATTGAAGTAATATAAAGAAATTCTTCACTGCCTTTGTTATTAGTTTCAATATAATAACCATTATAACATATATTCTTAAAACTGAGCAAATTTTTGCTTGTCTAAAAAGAATATAAAGAATCATCAATACAAAGTTGTGTGTAATTTGACAACATTATAATCGCTCTTCTAGAGACTTTAATTGAGTTTGATGAATAATCACTCTTCCAGAGTCTTCAATTATGTTTGATGAATAATCGCTCTTCTAAAGCCTTTAATTAAATTTGATGAGCTTTTTGCCCATACAACTTCATATATGCAAATAGTATGAACATTTCTATCAACATCATCAAGGAAATCATAGATATCAAAATTAGTTATATCCGCTCTATTTGAAAAATTAAAATAATTCATGGGATCTTCAGGATCATTATGATCAATAAAGTTTATTTCAATTCCATTTCCTTTTCTTTTATGGAGTCTTGGTACAAATCTACCAAATGTTTAGGAGTACGACAGGTACATTCTATTTTCTATATTGATTGTTCTTTCCACGCCCATGACCACAACCATAATTTTTCCTCTATAATTATCAAATGAGGTTCCATTCACTTCAGGGAATGTAATAGAATCGGTCGGGCGAGATTGTTAGTTTTTTTTTCTTTTCAATAAAAACTCATTATTTTGTACAGCCACTAGAAGATATAATATCACTTCTGGGAACATAGTTTCATTTATCGCTTCAGAGAATATTTTATGAACTTCTGCTCTCGATATTGCTGCTGCAGGAGCATATCCGAGGCATGAGATATAATAAATATTTTCTCTAACATGTCTTTATCAATATTTTTTTTCATGGAGATGATGGCGAATAAAAATAATTGATTTTGCATGATCCTGCAGGGATATATGTTTGTCAAGCTTAATTATATCTCCAAAGTTGTCTTTATATGAATATCGGTATCAAGAGTCCATGACAAATAATTCTTTCTCGATATATATCCAGGACAATAAATTCAAATCCATAAGATATGACATCTATATAAATATAAAAATACGTAAGAAATTAAATAACTAAGTATAAATTTATAAGAAGACAATAAAAATATTTACCCTTCTCTAGTCACTTTCAAAGTGGGAGAATTGGGAGGTGGAATGATTATTTGTTTATACTAATACTACTACATCACAAAAGTAGTGTACTTACGTACGTAATTTGTAATCTCAGAAACTTCAGAGTTGTCCATTATCATTATTGTCTCACGCGTCTTTTGTAAAACAAAATTTTTATATGTATATCAAATTTAATTGTAATGAAACAATACTTACACTGAGTTGAGAGAACCTTTTTTATCTTCCCAAAATTCCCAAAATTAGATAGAGCTTCGTGCTGATAACGTGTTATAAAATATTACTTAAATTAAGAACAAAGATAATTAGAGGAAAGAGAGCTTTCTCATTGTATTTTCATGTCAACACTCACTTTACAATGTTATTATTTATAGATATAAGAACACCAATACTAAGAGGTTACAAAACTCAAAGGTCATGAGTTTCATAACTCAATGGACATGGGAGTTTCAAAATCATTATAATCAAAGATAAGAAGAATGAATCTAGACATCCATTGTATGAATCTAGACATCCATTATAATTTTATAACAGTGACATCTTAATAAAATAAGTGCATTCTTATCCAAACATATGTTTCAAAATTGTCATCCAAAATTCTAAATTTTGTTTCAAGTTTCTGTTTTTATTTGTTTTAGTAAATGAGTTTTGGTTGATGAGCATATAATAAAAGTTATAAATGGTTCTAGTTCATATTCACTCACATAATAAGTGGTGGGTTGGGTCCCAATTATGTATTTACTTCAATAGTTAACTCATTTCAAAATTTATTTATTATATTTCTACATAATTTCACTTTTTTAAGGGTATAAATGAACCGAGTCAAGCCGAGTATTGAGTTGTTCAGATTTGGTTCATAAAATTTATCGATTATAAAATAAGGTTTGATTGAGACTCGTTTAGTTTTCGAGTCGAGCACGATCTCGAATTGAGCCCGAACAATTTGAACTTTTCGAACGAATATGATCCGAGTATCAATAGAAAATTATAATTTGTGAAGGTTTGAGTAATTTATGGAACTTTAAAATTTACTCATATTTGAATCATTTATATTTTGAGTCGAGCTCGAATCAAACTTTTAGTTGAGCGAGTACGAATCGAGCTCGAACTATTTGCTCATTTTACAGCCTTACTCTCTTTCTTTAAAATTTTATCTTTTCTCTTTTAACATATTTACTCTCTCTTTTTAAAGCATCTATTTTCACTTTCTAGAATATTTACCTTCTCTTTAAAGTATTTAAATTCTCTCATTGAATTAAAGTTTTTAATAAATTGATGTAAGAGTGTTTTTGAAAGTTTTGACACTCACATAATTACTACATTACAAGACATATTTGACTTGCACCAACAAGATGGTGGTTTTAATTTCTTCTTATTGCTTTCCCGATCCTTGTGAAGATGACAAAAGATTTTGTGATGACAGTGTCGACACACAAAAAGAGATCACCTTTCAGCTTGCGTGTCGACACTGTATTAGTCAATTGATTAAAATTAACTTCATGCTATTCACTTTCTGATTTTGGTGATGCTACTTACTTATATTGGTAGCTAGAATGTTAGTAGAGGACTAATGTCCGTCTTCAAATTGTGAACTATATGAGAAAACTAAAATTAGATGTATTTGTGTTATGTGTTATGTTATGTGTTCCCTTGGTTTTTGCATTGATCTCCTTACATCGCTAGAGCTCCCCCCACCCTCTTTTTAATTCGTTCAAATTAGTATATTTCCGACGGATCGAGTTTATATTGCACGCTGGCGGGAAATATTGGCACCATAGTGGAAGGTTAATTTCGACAGAATTCAATCAGAAATATAATTATTTTGACGGAATATTTAGTCAAAATTATGTTAAATTCGGTCAAAAATAATTCCAACAAAATTATGTATTTTTCTTGTAGTGTCTACACAAAATTTCTTTTGCCTCGGATCATTATTTACGTCTTTTCCCCAAGTCATACGTTCTCTTCATATCTTCTTCTCACCTAGTAATTATTTTAATTTTATTCACTATCTTATTGAATTTATGAGTTCCAACCACGGGAATGGAACTTTCTTTGAACATAATTTCACAAAATTCTTTGAACCCCTACTTTATATCTGTTATGAAAACTGAAAATGGACACTATACATATACTTATTTCAAACTGTAGAAATAAATTTGTCAAGACTAATACTTGGTACTATATTCTTAAGACAATTATGCCTTCTTTATTGATGCTTAGAGTTAACAACACTTGTCTCCTTACAATGACAACGTGTGTTATAGCAGCACTACAAATTAAGGCCGAGTAAGGAACCAAATTGGAACCGAAATCGCACCAAAAATCACACAAACCGCACCAATTAAAATCGCACCAACGGTTCCGGCGTATGTGGCGGTTTTAGGTGAGTTGAAAAACTAAATTTACGATTTCGGTTTGGTTACTAGCCAAAATCGCAGGCATAAAATTGAAATTGCACCATGTTGGTAGAGTAGCCTATAATCTTTCTGGCTCTTTGTATAAATAGTGGAGAGAGTGTTATATAGGAGCCTATTAGACAATATATTATCCCCCTTTGGAAAAAAAATAAAAATTTGGGTTGATCTTTTGGGGATACTCAGATGCATGATCTTGATGTCTTTGAATGTATGACTGTAATGAAATCAAGCATGTTAAAAATTATTGATCGCACAATTAAAAGTTCCAAATGATTGTTCATTTGATTAGGGGGAAAAAATCTATTGAAGGCTTAGACCTTATTGGAAAAATGACATATTTAAGTCACTACTAGTTGAATTGGAAGGGAGGTCTGCATGTAGTGGATGGCCATAGAGTTGGTCTAAAGAAATAATTACACTAGAAGTCCGCACTAAAGAAATAACCAGCTCAAGAGATAAATATTTTTTAAATATGATCACAAAATTAGAGTAGTGATGCTAAATTGTATAAAATTTTGTTGTTACAATTAGTTTTGGAACCGAATCCACATCAAATGAAACCGCACCGCACAGTTTTAAACAGCACCACACCAGACCAATCACAAGCGATTTCATGTGCGGTTTTGATTTTTTAAACCGCACCTAAGCTGTTTCGGGTGCGGTTTAGGCTTCAAACCGCACCATAACCCCTACTACAAATAACACACTCAAAGAACTAAAGAAAATGCTCTTATCTCTCTCTCTGAAAAATGACTATGAATATCTAATAATGAAGACTTTGAAGACTAGACTGCTATATGTTTCGATGATTTGAATGAATGAAAAAGGTTGACCCCCTAGGCTATTTATAGGAGGGGTTAGTGACTGATCAGAAGGAACACAACCTCTTGAAAAGTCACCTTTTAACCAAAACGATGTAGTTTTAAGCCTTAACAGAAAAGACGCGTCCGTTCCGGCCATAAAACGTTGTAGTTTTAGGTTCAGCGGAATAAAAACGACATTCGCTCGCACAGCAGGGGGATGCTATGCATAACACCAGTACGGTAGGCTAATCACCTACTGTACTTGTTTGGGTTACCAAAAATATATTTGGTGATTCTAATAGAATTTCATGGTCCATAGAGACTACTCAGTATTCAATGTTTATTAACTTGAAAATTTATTGAAATCTTTGGATTCTTCTAAGAATTTTTTGTCCATAGTGACATTCAGTGACATCTATTCATTCACTTGAAATTGTTGAAACTTTTGAATTCTTTAATAATCCTTCAGTCCCTAGTGGCTTTTTATTGACTTCAAAGGATAGATTTGGAACTATTGATATTTACTTGTTCACGACATTCTTTTTTAAATTCCTAAGCTAGTATTGATTATTAACCTTATATACATCTGTTTGCACTTATTGTTATATTACTTGCTGGGCAAATTTATTTCTCATTCTTTCTTCCCTTAAACATTTCAGTTAAGGCAGAACAGTGTGGAACTTCAGACAAGGATAAGAGCAAAGGCATGACTATGGAGTAGCTTTGCCCTTCTATGTTATAATTTGAATCTTATAACTATGTATTAGAACTTAATGATGATTATATAATAAGACCCAAGTACGATTGCGTATTAAGACTTAATTGTTGATATGTATTAGGTTATGTTTTGAAGACTTAATAGTTTCGAGACTTGGGACGAGAATATTTATATTATATCAATGTAAATTATTCTAGTATTGCGTTGTATGAAATATTAGTATGTTGTTAGAATTAGATCGTGAAGCACCAGATTCGAGATATTGAGGCATCTGAATTTTGGGGCGTCACATGAACCATTACTTTTATTAAACACCCCACACTTTTAAGTGTTTATAAGATGGCTTATGTCCTTTCCATAATTCATAGGGTGAAGCATTAGACTTCTATTGAGGTATTCGGTTGAGAATATAATTTGCTGAAAGAATTGCTTCCCCCCACAAATTTTGAGGTAGCCCAGAACTTAATAATAATGCATTCATCATTTCTTTCAAAGTTCTATTCTTTCTTTTCGCAACACTATTTTGTTGTGGTGAATAAGGTGCAGTTGTTTGGTTGTTTATATCATGTTTTAACCAAATTTTAACAAAAGGAAATTCATATTCCCCACCTCTATCACTTCTAACTGTCTTGATCTTTTTATCAAGTTGGTTCTCAACCTCATTTTTGTAATGTATAAACATTTTCAAAGCCTCATCTTTACATCGCAATAAGTAAACATAAGAATATCTTGTACAATCATCTATAAAAGTAAGAAAGTATTTCTTACATCCTCTTGTTTGTATATACTTTAAATCACAGATATCAGCATATATCAATTCAAGAGGTTCTGTACTTCTTTCAATTGATTTAAAAGAAGATTTTTGAAGTTTTGCCTCAATGCAAACTTCACATTTATGATTAGAGTTAATATCACATTTTGGCAAACATTCCATATTAATTAATCTATGTATAGTATTATAATTAACATATCCTAATCTACCATGCTATAAATTAGACTCAATTATATAAGCAGAAGATGTAATTTTATTAATATTGGAAGGTATAATTGTCATTACATTCATTTTGAAGAGCCCATTGCTCATATATCCCTTCCCCACATACATCCCATTTTTAGTTAGATAAATTTGTTCGATAAAAAAACTAATTTAAATCCCTTTTGACTAAGAAGGGATCCTGACACTAAATTCTTCCTAATATCAAGCGCATGGAGCACGTTGTTAATGGTGAGTTCCTTGTCAGATATCATCTTTAGAACCACCTTTCCCTGTCCAGCAATCTTGGATTAAGAAGAATTTTTCATGTACAATTGTTCTCCATTCTCAATTTCTTGATATGTGGAGAACATCTTCCTATCAGAACACACATGGCGGGTTGATCTAGTATTCTCAACCATGTTTACTTTAATTAGAAACAACCACTGAAAGGTTTATTTCTAAAACATCTTGAAGAAAACCATCCACTTCCGTTACATTGGCTTGTGCGAACTTCTTGTCCCGGTCTTTTTGTTTACGACAATCCTTTGCCCTATTTTCGGGCTTGTTATAAATGTAGCATTTGCCTTGGAACTTTTTATTTGTTCCATGTTGAGGCCCATTGTCGGAGTACTTTCTCTTTTTAGACTTCGAACCTTGTTCCACTACGTTGGATTTATGTTCAACAAAGGTCCTTACTGCTTTCTTCTCAGAAACATAGTTGTCCTCTTCTATCCTTAATATTACGATTAAGTTTTCAAGTTTCATCTCTTTGCGTTTATACTTAAGATAATTCTTAAAGTCTTTCCACATTGGTGGTAGTTTTTTCAATAATTGCAGCAACTTGAAAAGATTCACTTAATACCTTCTGCATGTATTTCATACAGGATTACTTGTAATTCTTGTACTTGATTGATGACAGCCTTGGAATCCACCATTTTGTAGTCCAAAAATCTGCCAACTACGAACTTTTTCGTGCAAGCATCTTCTGTTTTATATTTATTATCCAAGGAATCCCATAGTTCTCTTGTTGTTTTGAGAGAACTATACACATTGTATAATGTGTGGTCCAATCCATTGAGGATATAGTTTCGGCACAAGAAATTAACATGTTTCCATGCATCAATAGAGGCAACAACTGTCTATTTCATCTTCTTTGAGAACAGGGAGATCTTCGTGAAGAAATCTTGCTAAGTTTAAAGTAGTAAGATAAAGCAACATCTTTTGTAATTTTGTACCATTGAACCTTTCTGATTTTTCACTGTGGTTCACAGGTACATTTGGAATTATTGGTGTAGAAGAAGAACCAACTATAATAACAGAATTGGTAGCCATATATATATATATAGTAATTATCATTTTAAGCCTTAACAGAAAGGGCGCGTCCGTTCAGGCCATAAAACGAAGTAGTTTTAGGTTCAGCGTAATAAAAACGTCATAGTTTTAGGCATAGCAGAAAAGGGCGCGTCCGTTCAGGCACAAACGATGTAGTTTTAAGGCGTCCATTCAAACAGATAGCGTTTTCCAAAACGACGACGCGTCTGTCAGGCAAATAACACTTCCACACAAGTTTGATAATAAATAACATACATATTCAAAAGGGTCCCCCAAGTGTAAAATTATCTCTCGACATTTTGTACAAAATAAACTAGAATATTGAATACAATATAACAAATACACTAAATAGATACACGAAAAAATTCATTCAAAATTCATATCACAATAAGTAGAACATCAACCACCAACGAAACATAATAACGAAACATCCAAACATATATAACAAAATAAAAAAACAACAACACAAAAAAAGTACAATCACATTCATCAACGAAACATCACATTCACAAACAAAATCAACATTCATCAAAAAAATTATAATATTCCAACGAAACATCACATTCAAAACAAATATTATAATATTCTAACGAAACATCACACAATAACAAAAAAAAAACACATATATAACACATTCATCAAGCAAGACCAATCAAAAAATTACAATATTCCAAACAAAGTTTAATAACAATCCGTAAACATATATAACACATTTTATATAATATATATATATAATGTGTACATACATATGAATATTACGTATATAATATATTACATATATACATATACACATGTATATTACGTATATTACATAAGAATATAATATAATATAATTATAACATAATATATAATATAATTATAACATTTTCCTAAATATTTAGAACATATAAAACTAGCACTCTTGTATGCCTATACCTACTTACGACTCTTTTTCGACCCAAATCGTCACAAAATTCAAATTCCACTACATTCTTACTACTTCACTTTTCTATTCAAGAGAGACTGTTACTTTTGTCAAAACATGTGTTCTTGCAAACAAAAATTTAAGTTAGAAAGAACTAAGAATAAAAAAGAAAATATACCGATAAATAAATAGTACCTCATGTTCGAAGAGAAGTAAAGACTTCTAAATTTAGCAAGCTTGCTAAGAATCAATACAACCTGCAAATTATTTTTAAACCGCTGTTCAAACTTGCATTAGTACAACATCATTTAAACAACAATTTCTAATTTAAATAATACCTTTGATACTGAAATTTCTTTATGCTTGTAAATATCAATATTGATCCAATTTCAAGAAGCTGAATCTCCCATCTTTTAGCCTCATCTTCAGCTTACATGCATGGTTTGTGATTTGTAGTAAGTTCTACATTACATTTGTAGTAAGTTCTACATTACAAAATTTTCACTTGGACATACAAAGAAATATCAATACATATTCAAAAGGGTGCCCCAAGTGTAAAATTATTTCTCAACAAAAGTACAAAATAAACTAGAATATTTTAAATACAATATAACAAATACACTAAATAGATATACGAAAAAACTCATTCAAAATTCATATCACAATAAGTAGGACATCAACCACTAACGAAACATAATAACAAAACATTCAAACATATATAACAAAATAAAAAACAACACAAAAAAAAAAGTACAATACATTCATCAACGAAACATCACATTCACAAACAAAATCAACATTCATGAAAAAAAATTACAATATTCCAACGAAACATCACATTCAAAACAAATATCCAATGAAACATCACACAATAACACAAAAAAATAACACACATATATAACACATTCATCAAGCAAGACCAATAAAAAAATTTATAATATTCCCAACAAAATTTAATAACAATTTGTAAACATATATAACACATTCATCAAGCAAGACCAATCAAAAAATTTACAATATTCCCAACAAAATTTAATAACAATTTGTAAACATATATAACACATTTTATATAATATAGATTTATAATATAATGTGTATCTATACATACATATGTATATTACACATATATACATATCGTAATAATATATATGTGTTATATGTATAGATACACATATAACACATACGTGTATACATACACATGTATATTACCTATATTACATAATAATATAATATAATAATATAATATAATTATATCACTTTCCTAAATATTTAGAACCTATAAAACTATCCCTCTTTCTATGCCTACTCTATCACAAAATCCAAATCCCACTACACTTCAAACTTGTGTTCTCAAACAAAAATTTAAGTTAGAAAATAATATATATATATATAACAAAATATAACCAAACATTATTAACAAAACATCCAAACATATATAACAAAATAAAAAAACAACACCACAAAAAAATTACAATCACATTCATCAACGAAACATCACATTCACAAACAAAATCAACATTCATCAAAAAAATTACAATATTCCAACAAAACATCACATTCAAAACAAATATTACAATATTCCAACACAATAACAAAAAAAAAAACAGACATATATAATAACACAATCATCATTAAGCAAGACCAATCAAAAAATTACAATATTCCAAACAAATTTTAATAACAATTTGTAAACATATATAACACATTTTATATAATATATATATTTATATAATATATATAATATAATGTGTACATACATATGTATATTACATATATAATATAATACATATATAAATATACATGTATACATACACATGTATACTATGTATATTACATAATAATATAATATAATATAATATAATTATATCACTTTCCTAAATATTTAGAACCTATAAAACTAGCCCTCTTCTATGCCTATACCTACTTACGGCTCTTTTTCTACCCAAATCTATCACAAAATCCAAATCCCATTACATTCTTACTACCTCCCTTTTCTATTCAAGAAAGACTGTTACTTTTGTCAAAACATGTGTTCTCGAACAAAAATTTAAGTTAGAAAGAAATAAGAATAAAAAAGTATATATACCGATAAATAAATAGTACCTCATGTTCGAAGAAAAGTAAAGACTTCTAAATTTAACAAGCTTGCTAAGAATCAATACAACCTGCAAAATATTTTTAAAGCTTTGTTCAAACTTATATCGCGCATTAGTACAATATCATTTAAACAACAATTTCTAATTTAAATAATACATTTGCTACTGAAATTTCTTTATACTTGTATTTATCAATATTGATCCAATTTCAAGAAGCTGAATCTCCCATCTTTTAGTCTCATCTTCAGCTTTGGTTTGGTACAAAAATTCACTCAACCTTTCCAAGCCACACTAGGCCTTACATTTGTAGTAAGTTCTACATTACAAAATTTTCAGTTGGACATACAAAGAAATATCAATAAATATTTAAAAGGGTGCCCCAAGTATAAAATTATCTCTCAACAAAAGTATAAAATAAACTAGAATATTAAATACAAGTTAACAAATACACTAAATAGATACACGAAAAAACTCATTCAAAATTCATATCACAATAAGTAGGACATCAACCACCAATGAAACATAATAACGAAACATCCAAACAAAATAAAAAAACAACACAAGAAAAGTACAATCACATTTATCAACGAAACATCATATTCATAAACAAAATCAACATTCATAAAAAAAAATACAATATTCCAACGAAAATCACATTCAAAACAAATATCCAATGAAACATTACACAATAACAAAAAAAATAACACATATATAACACATTCATCAAGCAAGACCAATCAAAAAAATTGCAATATTCCAAACAAAGTTTAATAACAATCCGTAAACATATATAACACATTTTATATAATGTATATAATATATAATGTGTATCTATACATACATATATATATATATATATATATATATATATATATATATTACGTATATTACATAATAATATAATATAATATAATATAATTATATCACTTTCTGAAATATTTAGAACCTATAAAATTAGCCCTCTTCTACGCCTATACCTGCTTACAACTTTTTTTCTACCCAAATCCATCACAAAATCCAAATCCCACAACATTTTTTACTACCTCCTCCCTTTTCTCTTCAAGAAAGGCTGCTACTTTTGTCAATCCTGTGTTCTCAAACAAAAATTTAAGTTAGAAAACATAAGAATAAAAATGAAAATATACCGATAAATAGTACTTCATGTTCCAAGAGAAGTAAATACTTCTAAATTTAGCAAGCTTGCTAAGAATCAATACAACCTACAAATTATTTTTAAAATTTTGTTCAAACTAATATTGCATTAGTAAAATATCATTCAAACAACAATTTCTAATTTATATAATACATTTGCTACTGAAATTTACTTGTAAATATCAATATTGATCCAATTTCAAGAAGTTGAATCTCCCATCTGCCTCATCTTCATCTTAAATGGTTTGTGAGTTGTACATTACAAAAATTCACTCAACCTTTCCAAACCACACGCTATGCCTTACATTATATTAAGTTCTACATTACAAAATTTTCACTTGGCATAACCCATATAAAGACATACAAAGAAATATCAATACATATTCAAAAGGGTGCCCCAAGTGTAAAATTATCTCTCAACAAAAGTACAAAAAAAATAGAATAATACAATATAACAAATACACTAAATAAATACACGAAAAACTCATTCAAAATTCATATCACAATAAGTAGGACATCAACCACCAATGAAACATTATTAACAAAACATCCAAACATATATAACAAAATAAAAAAACAACACCACAAAAAATTACAATCACATTCATCAACGAAACATCACATTCACAAACAAAATCAACATTCATCAAAAAAATTACAATATTCCAACGAAACATCACACAATAACAAAAAAATAACACACATATATAACACATTCATCAAGCAAGACCAATAAAAAAAATTACAATATTTCAAACAAAGTTTAATAACAATCCGTAAACATATATAACACAATTTATATAATATATATTTATATAATATAATATGTATCTATACATACACATGTATATTACGTATAATATAATATAATAGATATACGTGTATATATATACATATATATTATAATTATATCACTTTTCTAAATATTTAGAACCTATAAAACTAGCACTCTTTTACACCTATACCTACTTACAACTAATTTTCTACCCAAATCTATCACAAAATCTGAATCCCACTACATTCTTACTACCTCTCTTTTCTGTTCAAGAAAGGCTGCTACTTTTGTCAAACCTGTGTTCTCAAACAAAAATTTAAGTTAGAAAAAATAAGAATAAAAAAGAAAATATATCGATAAATAGTACCTCATGTTCCAAGAGAAGTAAAGACTTCTAAATTTAGCAAACTTGCTAAGAATCAATAAAACCTACAAAATACTTTTAAAATTTTGTTCGAACTTATATCACATCAGTACAATATCATTCAAACAACAATTTCTAATTTAAATAATACCTTTGTTACTGAAATTTATTCATGCTTGTAAATATCAATATTGATCCAATTTCAAGAAGACAAATCTCCCATCTTTTAGCCTCATCTTCAGCTTACATGGTTTGTGAGTTGTACATTACAAAAATTCACTCAACCTTTCCAAGCCACACTATGCCTTAAATTATAGTAAGTTCTACATTACGAAATTTTCACTTGGCACAACCCATATACATACAAAGAAATATCAATACATATTCAAAAGGGTGTTCCAAGTGTAAGATTATCTCTCAACAAAAGTACAAAATAAACTAGAATAATACAATATAACAAATACAGATTTAGATACACGAAAAAACTCATTCAAAATTCATTCATTTCACAATAAGTAAGACATCAACCACCAACTAAACATTATTAACAAAACATCCAAACATATATAACAAAATAAAAAAGTAACACCACAAAAAAATTACAATCACATTCATCAACGAAACATCACATTCACAAACAAAATCAACATTCATAAAAAAAAATTACAATATTCCAACAAAACATCACATTCAAAACAAATATTAAAATATTCCAACGAAACATCACACAATAACAAAAAAATAACACACGTATATAACACATTCATCAAGCGACCAATAAAAAAAATTACAATATTTCAAACAAAGTTTAATAACAATCCGTAAACATATATAACACATTTTATATAATATATATTTATAAAATATATATAATATAATGTGTATCTATACATACATATGTATATTACATATATAATATAATATATAATATATACTATAATACATAATATAGATACATGTATACATACACATGTATATTACATAATAATATAATATAATATAATAGATATACGTGTATATACATACATATATATATATATATATATTACATAATAATATAATATAATATAATTATATCATTTTCCTAAATATTTAGAACATATAAAACTAGCACTCTTCTACGCCTATACCTACTTACGACTCTTCTACCTCCTTTTTTTGTTCAAGAAAGACTGCTACTTTTGTCAAACCTGTGTTCTGAAACAAAAATTTAAGTTAGATAAAATACGAATTAAAAAAAATATACTAATAAATAATACCTCATGTTCAAAGAGAAGTAAAGACTTCTAAATTTAGCAAACTTGCTAAGAATCAATACAACTTGCAAAATATTTTTAAAAATTTGTTCAAACTTATATCGCATCAGTACATTATCATTCAAACAACAATTTCTAATTTAAATAATACCTTTGCTACTGAAATTTTTTCATGCTTGTAAATATCAATATTGATCCAATTTTAAGAAGCTGAATCTCCCATCTTTTAGCCTCATCTTCAGCTTACATGTTTGGGAGCTGCACATTAGAAAAATTCACTCAACCTTTTCAAGCCGCACTCCATGCCTTACATTTATAATAAGTTCTACATTACAAAATTTTCACTTGTCACAACCCATATAAAATTATCAAAGAAATATCAATATATATTCAAAAGGGTACCCCAATGTAAAATTATCTCTCAACAAAAGTATAAAATAAACTAGAATAATACAATATAACAAATACACTAAATAGATGAAAAAATTCATTCAAAATTCATATCACAATAAGTAGGACATCAACCACCAACGAAACATTATTAACAAAACATATATAACAAAATAAAAAAACAACACCACAAAAAATTACAATCACATTCATCAACGAAACATCACATTCATAAACAAAATCAGCATTCATAAAAAAATATTACAATATTCCAACGAAACATCACATTAAAAAAAACAATATTCCAACGAAACATAACACAATAACAAAAAAAATAACACACATATATAACACATTCATCATGCAAGACCAATCAAAAAATTACAATATTTCAAATAAAGTTTAATAACAATCTGTAAACATATATAACACGTTTTATATTATATATATATTTATATAATATATATAATATAATGTGTATCTATACTTATATATATAATATAATATATAATATAATACATATATATAGATATACATGTATATTACGTATATTACATAATAATATAATATAATAGATACACGTGTATATTATTATGTAATATATAATATAATTATATCACTTTCCTAAATATTTAGAACTTATAAAACTAGCCCTCTTCTACGCCTATACCTACTTAAGGCTCTTTTTCTACCCAAATCTATCACAAAATTCGAATCCCGCTACATTCTTTCTACCTCCTTTTTCTCTTCAAGAAAGGCTGCTACTTTTGTCAAACCTGTGTTCTTAAACAAAAATTTAAGTTAGAAAAAATAAGATTAAAAAAGAAAATATACCGATAAATAGTACCTCATGTTCCAAGAGAAGTAAAGACTTCTAAATTTAGCAAGCTTGCTAAGAATCAATACGTACAACCTTTAAAATATTTTTAAAATTTTGTTCAAATTTATATTGCATCAGTACAATATCATTCAAACAATAATTTCTAATTTAAATAATACATTTGCTACTGAAATTTCTTCATGCTTGTAAATATCAATATTGATTCAATTTCAAGAAGCTGAATCTCCCATCTTTTAGCCTCATCTTCAGCTTACATGGTTTGTGAGTCAACCTTTCTAAGCCACACTCTATGCCTTATATTTATAGTAAGTTCTACATTACAAAATTTTCACTTAGCACTACCCATATAAAGACATAAAAAGAAATATCAATACATATCAAAAGGGTGTCCCAAGTGTAAAATTATCTCAACAAAAGTACAAAATAAACTAGAATAATACAATATAACAAATACACTAAATAGATACACGAAAAAAATCATTCAAAATTCATATCACAATAAGTAGGACATCAACCACCAACGAAACATTATTCACAAAACATCCAAACATATATAACAAAATTAAAAAAAAATACAATCACATTCATCAACGAAACAATATTTCACAAACAAAATCAACATTCATCAAAAAAAATTATAATATTCCAACGAAACATCACACAATAACAAAAAAAAATAACACATTCATCAAGATAGACCAATAAAAATAATAATATAATTATATCACTTTCCTAAATATTTAGAACCTATAAAACTATCACTCTTCTACGCCTATACCCACTTACGACTCTTTTCCTACCCGAATCTATCACAAAATTCGAATCCCACTCTTTTCTACTTTTGTCAAACCTATGTTCTCAAACAAAAATTTAAGTTAGAAAAACTAGGAATAAAAAAGAAAATGGTACCAATAAATAGTACCTCATGTTCCAAGAGAAGTAAAAACTTCTAAATTTAGCAAACTTGTTAAGAATCAATACAACCTGCAAAATATTTTTAAAATTTTGTACAAACTTATATCGAATCAGTATAATATCATTCAAACAACAATTTATAATTTAAATAATACATTTGCTACTGAAATTTCTTCATGCTTGTAAATATCAATATTGACCCAATTTTAAGAAGTCAAATCTCCCATCTTTTAGCCTCATCTTCAGTTCACATGGTTTGTGAGTTGTACATTACAAAAATTCACTCAACCTTTCCAAGCCACACTCCATTATAGTAAGTTCTACATTACAAAATTTTCACTTGCCACAACCCATATAAAGACATACAAAGCTAGAATAATTATCTCTCAACAAAAGTACAAAATAAACTAGAATAATACAATATAACAAATACACTAAATAAATACACGAAAAAACTAATTCAAAATTCATATCACAATAAGTAGAACATCAACCACCAACGAAACATTACAAACAAAACATCCAAACATATATTAAAAAATAAAAAAACACCACAAAAAAATTACAATCACATTCATCAATGAAACATCACATTCACAAACAAAATCGACATTCATCAAAAAAAATTACAATATTCCAACAGAACATCACATTCAAAACAAATATTAAAATATTCCAACGAAACGTCACACTAAAAAAAAAAATAACACACATATATAACACATTCATCAAGCAAAACCAATAAAAAAATTATAATATTTCAAACAAAGTTTAATAACAATCAGAAACATATATAACACATTTTATATAATATATATTTATAATATATATATATATATATATATATATAATGTGTATCTATATGTACATATGTATATTACATATATAATATAATATATAATATATAATATATAATAATATAATACATATATATATATACATGTATACACATACATGTATATTACATAATAATATAATATAATATAATAGATATACGTGTATATACATATATATATATATATATATATATATATACATAATAATATAATATAATTATATCACTTTCCTAAATATTTAGAACCTATAAAACTAGCACTCTTCTACGCCTATACCTACTTACGACTCTTTTTCTACCCAAATCTATCACAAAATTTGAATCCCACTACATTCTTACTACCTCCCTTTTCTGTTCAAGAAAGGCTGCTACTTTTGTCAAACCTGTGTTCTCAAACAAAAATTTAAGTTAGAAAAAATAAGAATAAAAAATATATATACCGATAAATAGTACCTCATGTTCCAAGAGAAGACTTCTAAATTTAGCAAACTTGTTATCAATACAACCTGCAAAATATTTTTAAAATTTTGTTCAAACTTATATAGCATCAGTATAATATATCATTCAAACAACAATTTCTAATTTAAATAATACCTTTGCTACTGAAATTTCTTCATGCTTGTAAAATATCAATATTGATCTAATTTCAAGAAGTTGAATCTCCCATCATCTTTAGTTTACATGGTTTGTGAGTTGTACATTACAAAAATTCACTCAACCTTTCCAAGCCACACTCCATCCCTTATATTATAGTAAGTTTTACATTACAAAATTTTCACTTGGCACAACCCATATAAAGACATACAAAGAAATATCAACACATTTATAAACTAGAATAATTATCTCTCAACAAAAGTACAAAATAAACTAGAATAATACAATATAATAAATACACTAAATATATACACGAAAAAACTCATTCAAAATTCATATCACAATAAGTAGGACATCAATCACCAACGAAATATTACTAACAAAACATCCAAACATATATAAAAAAACAAAAAAAAAACACCACAAAAAAATTACAATCACATTCATCAACGAAACATCACATTCACAAACAAAATCAACATTCATAGAAAAAATTACAATATTCCAACGAAACATCACATTCAAAACAAATATTAAAATATTCCAACGAAACATCACACAATAACAAAAAAATAACACACATATAACACATTTTATATAATATATTTATAAAATATATATAATATAATGTGTATCTATACATACATATATGTATATTACATATATAATATAATATAATAGATATACTATATTACATAATAACATAATATAATATAATAGATATATGTGTATATATACATATACATATATATATATATATATTACATAATAATATAATATAATATAATATAATATTACTTTCCTAAATATTTAGAACCTATAAAACTAGCACTCTTCTACGCCTATACCTACTTATGACTCTTTTTCTACCCAAATCTATCACAAAATCTGAATCTCGCTACATTCTTACTACCTCCCTTTTTTGTTCAAGAAATGCTGCTACTTTTGTCAAACCTGCGTTCTCAAACAAAAATTTAAGTTAGAAAAAAGAGAATTTAAAAGAAAACATACCGATAAATAGTACCTCATGTTCCAAGTTAAAAGACTTCTAAATTTAGCAAACTTGCTAAGAATCAATACAACCTGCAAAATATTTTTAAAATTTTGTTCAAACTTATATCGCATCAGTATAATATCATTCAAACAACAATTTCTAATTTAAATAATACCTTTGCTACTGAAATTTCTTCATGCTTGTAAATATCAATATTGATCAAATTTCAAGAAGTTGAATCTCCCATCTTTTAGCCTCATCTTCAGTTTACATGGTTTGTGAGTTGTACATTACAAAAATTCACTCAACCTTTCCACAAGCCACACTCCATGCCTTACATTATAGTAAGTTCTACATTACAAAATTTTCACTTGGCATAACCCATATAAAGAGACATACAAAGAAATATCAACACATATAAACTAGAATAATTATCTCTCAACAAAAGTACAAAATAAACTAGAATTATACAATACAACAAATACACTAAATAGATACACGAAAAAACTCATTCCAAATTCATATCACAATAAGTAGGACATCAACCAACGAAACATTACTAACAAAACATCCAAACATATATAAAAAACATAAAAGACAACAACACAAAAAAATTACAATCACATTCATCAACGAAACATCACATTCACAAACACAATCAACATTCATAAAAAAAATTACAATATTCCAATGAAACATCACATTCAAAACAAATATTAAAATATTCCAACGAAACATCACACAATAACAAAAAAATAACACACATACATTTTATATAATATATATTTATAAAATTATATATAATATAATGTTTATCTATACATATGTATATTACATATATAATATAATATATAATATATAATATATAATATAATATAATACATATATAGATATACATGTATATTACATATATAAATAATATAATATAATATAATATAATATTACTTTCCTAAATAGTTAGAACCTATAAAACTAGCACTCTTCTACGCCTATACCTACTTACTGACTCTTTTTCTACCCAAATTTATCACAAAATCTGAATCCCTCTACATTCTTACTACCTCCCTTTTCTGTTCAAGAAAGGCTGCTACTTTTGTCAAACCTGTGTTCTCAAACAAAAATTTAAGTTAGAAAAAATAAGAATAAAAAAGAAAATATACCGATAAATAGTACCTCATGTTCCAAGTTAAAGACTTCTAAATTTAGCAAACTTTCTAAGAATCAATACAACCTGCAAAATATTTTTAAAATTTTGTTCAAACTTATATCGCATCAGTATAATATCATTCAAACAACAATTTCTAATTTAAATAATACCTTTGCTACTGAAATTTCTTCATATCCAATTTCAAGAAGTTGAATCTCCCATCTTTTAGCCTCATATTTAGTTTACATGGTTTGTGAGTTGTACACTACAAAAATCCACTCAACCTTTCCAAGCCACACACCATGCCTTACATTATAGTAAGTAGTTCTACATTACAAAATTTTCACTTGGCACAACCCATATAAAGACATACAAAGAAATATCAACACATATAAACTAGAATAATTATCTCTCAACAAAAGTACAAAATAAACTAGAATAATACAATATAACAAATACACTATAGATACACGAAAAAAACTCATTCCAAATTCATATCAAAATAAGTAGGACATCAACCAACGAAACATTACTAACAAAACATCCAAACATATATAAAAAAATAAAAAACAACACCACAAAAAAATTACAATCACATTCATCAACGAAACATCACATTCACAAACAAAATCAACATTCATCAAAAAAATTACAATATTCCAACGAAACATCACATTCAAAACAAATATTAAAATATTCCAACGAAACATCACACAATAAAAAAAAATAACACACATATATACAACACATTCATCAAGCAAGACCAATAAAAAAATTACAATATTTCAAACAAAGTTTAATAACAATCTGTAAACATATATATAACACATTTTATATAATATATATTTATAAAATATATATAATATAATGTGTATCTATATACATATGTATATTACATATATAATATAATATACTATAATATAATATAATTATATCACTTTCCTAAATATTTAGAACCTATAAAACTAGCACTCTTCTAGGCCTATACCTACTTACGACTCTTTTTCTACCCAAATCTATCACAAAATTTGAATCCCACTACATTCTTACTACCTCCCTTTTCTGTTCAAGAAAGGCTGCTACTTTTGTTAAACTTGTGTTCTCAAACAAAAATTTAAGTTAGATAAAATAAATAAATATATATATATATATATATATATATATATATATATATATATATATACCGATAAATAGTACCTCATGTTCCAAGAGAAGTAAAGACTTCTAAATTTAGTAAACTTGCTAAGAATCAATACAACCTGCAAAATATTTTTAAATTTTTGTTCAAACTTATATCACATCAGTACAATATCATTCAAACAACAATTTATAATTTAAATAATACCTTTGCTACTAAAATTTCTTCATGCTTGTAAATATCAATATTTATCCAATTTCAATAAGCTGAATCTCGCATCTTTTAGCCTCATCTTCAGCTTACATGGTTTGTGAGTTGTACATTACAAAAATTCACTCAACCTTTCCAAGCCACACTCCATGCAAAAAACTAGAATAATACAATATAACAAATACACTAAATAGATACACGAAAAAACTCATTCAAAATTCATATCACAATAAGCCTAATACATGATTTTTGATAGTTTAATCAATAACCACCAACGAAGTTCAATCAAGATCAATCAAAAAATTACAATATTCCAAACAAAGTTTAGAATTACACAACTCGTACCAAAAACCAATCTGTAAACATATGTAACATATTTTATATAATATATATTTATATATATATTATATTATATATAATATAATATAATATAATATAATTATATCACTTTCCTAAATATTTAGAACCTATAAAACTAGTCCTCTTCTACGCCTATACCTACTTACGACTCTTTTTCTACCCAAATCTATCACAAAATCCAAATCCCACTACATTCCTTACTCCCTCCATTTTCTCTTCAAGAAAGGCTGCTATTTTTGTCAAACATGTGTTTTCAAACAAAATTTTAAGTTAGAAAGAAAATATACTGATAAATAGTACCTCATGTTCCAAGAAAAGTTTTCTAAATTGAGCAAGCTTACTGAGAATCAATACAACCTGCAAAATATTTTTTAAATCTCGTTCAAACTTAAATCACATTAATACAATATCATTCAAACATAGCAAACAACAATTTCTAATTTTAATAATACACTTGCTACTGAAATTTCTTCATGCTTGCAAATACATTAATATTGATCCAATTTCAAGAAGTTGAATCTCCTATCTTTTACCTCCATCTTCAACTTACATGTGAGTTGTAATAAAAAGTTTTTATTACAAGTTTTATGTGCTTTGGATGCAGTTATATTAGCAACTTTCTGCATTTGCTCATGAATTGTTTAATTCATGTAATTGTATGTTTGTCTAAATCCTCTTTCTAGATTGTATGTTTATTTGTGTGCGTCTAGATTTTCTATGTGAATGTTATACTTTTATACTTATCAAATAAAAGTTTTAATTAACATAATGGATGTTATACTTTCATACTTATATATACTGGATGTTATGGAGGTTATACTTTTATACTTTGAATATCATTATGAATGTTATGTTTTTATGCTTATATTTTATGCTTATATGATAACACATACTTATAATTAATGTGTGTCGGCCTTTTTATGCTTATATAAACTGTGTTGTATTTGATCAACTCAAAAAAGATATTGCTATTACGTATTTTCCTTCCCTATATTTTTTGGCTACTTTGTTTAAATTTTATAACCGAAAGAAACAGAAAATATAGGATTACAAGGGACATAAAATTACTGTAATGACCACCTTGTGTACATTTCTATTCTATAAATGTTTACTGGTAGGAGATAAATTAGGAAATTACCAAATAGATAGTGGGTTTCGAACGGAGGAACAATACTACTATAACAGTAGTATTCCCAAGTTGGGAACAAACAATACACGAGTAGAGAAGTACTCCACTTGGGGCTGGTAACTTTAAAGTAAGTTCAAGGTATATTAAAAGGATGATGTGATATCCATAAATTTGACAGATCATCATTTTGTCCATTAAAATTACCAAATACTAATAATTTGAAGCATTCAAAGAATGCAGCCATGCTCACCTCTACTTTGACAGGCTTTTCTTTCTTCTTTTTAACAGGCTTCTCGTTATCTGCAGCAGTCCTTTCACCAAGTAATGCATACAATTTTGCATCGATGAGTTGCTGTTACAAAAAGAAACACCAGAGCAAATTGTTTGAATACCTAGTTCGTATTCGAGGTAAGTATAGCGTATAAGAGGGCCAAAATCAATGCAGCGCCCATAATTGCAGGACTACTAATGTGCCGCCCCTTGAGGGAGTGGGGTGAGAAAAGTTTAATCGCTACCTTAACAATCTTTGGATCCTTTCACCAAGTAATGCATACAATTTTGCATCGATGAGTTGCTGTTACAAAAAGAAACACCAGAGCAAATTGTTTGAATACCTAGTTCGTATTCGAGGTAAGTATAGCGTATAAGAGGGCCAAAATCAATGCAGCGCCCATAATTGCAGGACTACTAATGTGCCGCCCCTTGAGGGAGTGGGGTGAGAAAAGTTTAATCGCTACCTTAACAATCTTTGGATAATGTTGCTCTAAAAGTATAGACATCCAAGGCTGGTAGGAAAAACTAGACTATGCACCATCATGATGTATAACAGCCAAGTTACTAGAATAAGCAGGTTGCTAATATTTTCCTTCGCTATATTTTTTGGCTACTTTGTTTAAATTTTATAACAGGAAGAAACAGAAAATATAGGATTACAAGGGGCTGGTAACTTTAAAGTAAGTTCAAGGTAACAGATCATCATTTTGTCTATTAAAATTACCAAATACTAATTAATTGTTAGTACATATTAATGGAATATGTCACCCGTGGGTATTATTTATTGATTGTGTTACATGATAAATATGCTACAGAGATCCTCAAGTCATATGGATTCCTGTTTTGAAAACAAAAAAAGTTACAGCTCATAGAGACTTAAATAAATCACTAACCTCAGCTCCAAATCCAAATTCTGAAGAAATCTTGGGGGAAAAACAAAGGGATTTATTTTTATATGCAGACATCCTGCATATTAAAATATGTAGTAAATATCACAACTTATTTGCAAAAAATAAGATATCTTACTTGGAACAAGACTATGAGCTTCAAAAGAGTTGCAACAAAATTATATATAGTCCTGAGAAGCGTGCTAAAATGGCTGAAATGTGTAATGAAAATGAACTTAATAGTTCCAATTACCAACATATTGGTAATTGGAAAATAATTTTACAAAACTATTGATCTACCAGTAAATCTAAGCATAGAGGCACTTCAGTCTCCTCCATTTTGGCTGCAGAGATAAACAAGCTACAGCCAACAATTGCATCATATATAAGATATCTTATATCACAACTTATTTGCAAAAAATAAGATATCTTATGTAAGACCCCAACTTATTATAAATGAAATTTAATTTCCTCTATTTATTATTTTGAAATAGTAAGGGTTGATTTGATTAATGTGGATAGTTATGGGTAAAATACGCAAATATTTCAAATAAGCAAGTGGTTATAGAATATTCGTTTGGTCGTGGAATATTCAAATGCTTTGTCGAGAATAATATTAAATGCGACGGCGCAAATGACCCATGTGTGGGCCCCATAACGAAAGCGATTGGATGAAGAAAGCGACAAATATAAGTTGTTTAAAAATAACGGCGTAGTTATTCTGAATTATCTTTGTTAAAATACTAAATTGGTTAAAACACGGAAGATTACCACGGTATTGCACCAATTATTGATTCTTACGTGAAGAAGACACTACTCAATAATGGTTACGATAATTACTGCTCGATTATTTTATTTTATTGATTTAATAATTGTTGCGTTGATATTTTATATTCTTTGTTTGTTTGATAATTGTCATTACACACGATATTTTCATTATCGAAGCAATAATTCATATTATCTGAATAATATTATTAGATAACATTATTGGCAATGTCTAGAAAATTACATCCTAAGGAGAGGTTTGGTCACCTAATTTAATTGCGGCGCATGATGAGAGAAATTCTTATTGAAAGCCCCTCTTTCCTCGAACCGTACGGTTGTCAATATTGTGATTACATAATATTATTTGTGAATAATTAATTATTGATTCATATGATGAGGAAAATATTGATTTTATGTGGATATAGATGGAGAAAATTTTTAATGTGACAATTGTTGAAAATTGAAATTTTATCTTTTTCGATAAAATAATTCATTTAAATATATTATTATATTTTAATAATATAATAATGATGATATTTTTATGATGAATGTGGAATATATGAGTATATGTGGAGGAGCGTGATTTTATTACTAAAAATATTTAAAGCATGTTTTATGTGTTTGCAGTAGATTCCATTTCTTATTTGAAAATTTGATTATAGCACAGTAAAATCGCTTGGTTTGTGGATTTCGGGCAATTTCTGCTTTGGAATTGGAAAAACTTTCTTCTTCAGTAAAGTTGTAGAAATTGAATTTCCTATAAAAACTTCATAAGATTCAATTTTCCGATAAAAGGGCTATTTATTATGAATTATTAAAGTTCCAAGCTCAAAATAATTAATTTTGGAAGTTTAAAATATTTTAAGTAACAAAAACGTTTTTTTTTTATTTTGGTGTGTTTCACATGTGTGTGGAAGGAGCTGAATTTAGATTCTTGAGTGCGTAGGAAGTTGTGGAAAAAATAATAATATTATTAAATTAAATTTTACTGCTTTGGTGTTACAAGCATTTTCCTATAAATAGGGTGCTTAGGTTAGAATTGAAAATCACACCGAAATCTGAAGTTTCTCTCTCTATATTATCGGCGTATTCTTGTGAGTATTTTGAGTATATTTTGAGTATTGCTATACGGTGCAAGTTCAAGTCATAACTTTATATCCTGTTGTTTAAATAAAAGTCTTGATCTTTCGAGGTAAAGGATATTATTTTTTCGTAATGATATTATTTCTTCAATATCATTATCTTTGAAATATTGATCTGAAGTTTTATCAAATTTGAAACTTTTGGTGTCTGATTCTTATTCACGTATCTGACTTATCCACGATATCGACACTTATTCACGAATACGGCACTATTCATCGAAAAATGAAAATTTTCCTTTTCGTCTAAAATATCTATTGTGGATACTAGCTTTGATTGTATCCATGTTTTGATCATTCTTGAATTTTACACCACTATGATTATTTTTGAGGTATTTTTGGACATGGATAAAACAAAGTACTGAATCCTTAATCCTTAATCCTTGTCATTTTGTTTCAACTTTGGATTCGTTTTTTAAAAATATTTTTCATCATCCTCGATCCTAAATGATGATATTATTGAATATCTTTGGCACATGGTGCAAAGATGAATGATTTCGATGAATATCTTTGGCCCGTAGTCTGAAGATGAGCAGTGTTTAGATAAACACGACTAATGATGATGAATATCTTTGGCAGTAGTGCAAAGATAAATATTTGATTCGGATATATATTGATTGATGTTACGGGGATAAAAGATAGACGATGAACTTTTAAATTCATATATAGAAGATAGTAGTTTGCATTCTCTACTTAACTCTTCTAATGAATTATTATTTCATTGCGAATATTGATTTAAAACTTGTTGTCTATTGTATTCTATTAGATTTTTCCTGTTGAAGACTAACGATAATTTGTTGTATATTATCTTAGTCATAATATTCTTTTTATCGGGCTAGTTGAGCTCACCCTTTTTCTTTTTGTTCCATTTTCTTCTCGGGAGAAGCGAGAATGTAGCGAGTACTAGTCGGGGTATGGAATGAAGGTTCTAGAGAGAGTTGTTTAGTAGTCCTCACCATTTTTGTAAAATAATGTATAAATAATTATGATGAGGATTTATTTGGGTATAGATATTGTCTAGAAGATAATATTTGTAATTAAACTCACAGTTTTACTGTTGTAATAATAAAGTTGTAGTTGTTTCTGTACCATGTATTGACAACTCAGAATGGGTGATGTATACCTATTTTGGGGGCGTCACATCTTACTTGGAACAAGACTATGAGCTTCAAAAGAGTTGCAACAAAATTATATATAGTCCTGAGAAGCGTGCTAAAATGGCTGATTTTCCCTCCCAATCCCGAGAATTTGATACATGAAATCAGACCTGATTCAATATGAGATGGTGAATCAAAATGAAGCATATACAACCAAATGTAGTTAAAATGTGTAATGAAAATGAACTTAATAGTTCCAATTACCAACATATTGGTAATTGGAAAATAATTTTACAAAACTATTGATCTACTGCAAATCTAAGCATAGAGAGGCACTTGGGTCTCCTCCATTTTGGTCAGCAGAGATAAACAAGCTTCTGACCAAAGAATTGCATCATCCAAGCTTTGCCCTACTGCGATAAAGAGTCATTTAAAAATGAGCATATAACTATTACCTACAATTAACATTTTAACTAAATAAAATTGAATAACTTAGGCGAGTAAAAGGAATATGTTCAAGTAGTTTACTGATAAACATGCACACAGGAGGTCCAAAACCTGAATGGTCATGAACTCATTGTATACCAAACAAGAAATTGCATCGAGTAATTTTCAATAACTAGAAGAATCTAATTGTTTTTTGTTTGTTTGTTTTTTCAACAAAGAAAGGGAAAGTGAAATACAATTTTAGACAGTAAAAGATCCAACCAAAACCCATTTCATTTTAATGTGCGACTGCAATAAAAAAAAGGAATCCAAAATTAAAGAAAATCAAAATACAGCACCAAAAACTAGCCAAGAAAAGGTCTATCATAAATCAAATCGAATCCAAATTCACTTCAAATACATAATACCCAAGTTCATCAAATGATTAAAACATTCAAAAATGGAATCTAAATCCAAACATCAAACATCGAAAGTTCTAAACTCAAAGAAACATTATCCAAAAATAGGGGAAAACCCATTATAAAAAGACGCAATGAATCTACCTTTCCCATCCAATCAATGACCTCCTGCCGCCTGCCATTCGTGAGCAAATGTTGAAACCCTAAAGCACTAGATCTCAGATTCTGCGAATCAAAATCAGAGACACAAACCCACGATATAAACATTACATGTATGTATATAGGATTAGTACAACATCATTTTTTTTCCTTTTTAGAGAGAGATTCTACGATAATGGTGTTTCCAAACGAACAACATTAATAAATAAAAAAAATCAAGTGAACACACGGAAAGAAAAGAGATAGTGAAACTCATACTCAAAGTGATGACAAAACAAAAAAAAAACCCAATTAGACAAGAAATCAAGGAAAAAACCCAATTAGACAGAAATCATATGTAAAGAAAACATCTATTCAATGTAAGCCACAAACAATACAAATTATTAATAGCAATCATAAAAAAATCCACAAAACACAGAGAGAAAAAGAATAGAGAAGAAATCATTACAAAAATTAAATTAAAAAATATGTAAAAGAATACAACAAGATAATAATTAAACTAACTCCACAGAGAAGAAAAAATTGAAATGAATTGCTGTCTCTTGATATCAAAATTTAAGCATCAATAAACACCAAAAAATAGGGTTTACTGAACACACATGAATAGACAATAAATACAATAATCACTATAAACAATAAATACAAAAGATGTAAAAGAATTTAGAGAACCCTAGAACGCAAGAGAAACCGAACAAACTCGAAAAGGTCAAAATGAATTACTTTCTCTTGAAATCAAAATTAAGAATCAATAAAAGCCGAATACTAGGATTTACGGAACACAGTGTGGATGGAAAAGACGTAATTGTAGAATAATCAAAAGAAATTGAAGATCCAACACAAGAAAACATCTAATTGAATTAAAAGAACCCTAGAGCACAATTAAAACCGAACCTCTGATTTGTCGAACATTGGTCTCGAATCAATTACAAAACACATTGAATCAGCGCAAGAACTCCTTCGTTTATCCGCCTCTGTAAGTAGCCGCTGGCCCGCTACTATGATCTCTATTTTGCTCTCTCAGATGAAATTCAAATACAGAGAATTGAAATTGAAATACTGTATATAACACATGCCTTTTAAAGCCTAACGGTCTTATTCTTTTCAAAACATGGCCGTAGGATCTGGTCCAATTTCAACGGCTTTGATTAAGGTTTTATGGCTCTCTCAGATGAAATTCAAATAGAGATAATTGAAAGAGACACGCTCCCCATATTGAAGTTTGTATGGCCTAGTTGGGTCAGTAATAAATGGAATACAAATAAATTAATAAATAGGAAAAAATAACAATAAGTTTGACCAGAGAGTTGTTATTTTTTATAAGAAAATGTTAATATTTACACAAATTTTTATTTACATGAATGTGAATGGTATTTGTGACTAGGCTTGGCAAAATATAGTTATGGGTTGGTTTTAGTTTTTAAAATATGGTTATGGTTCTATTTAAGAACTAAAACCATATTAACTATTTTTAATATGGGTTGTGTGGGTTGGAACTATATGGTTATGGTTCAAAACCATATTAACCATTTTAAGATGTTTTGACTTTTAAACAAGAACTTTTAAAAATAAAATTGTGACCGTCACAATTAAATTAATTAAGTAATAATATGATATAAAAATTATTAATATAAATAATAAAATGCTAAAAAACTATACTAATAAAATTTTAAATTGAAATTATTAATACCCTTCCATATTTAAATAATTTTTCAAACTTACTAACGGGTTGTCCCAATGTAGTAAGAGTAAAAGAAGATGGAAAATATGTTGATATATAAAAATGGAAAAAATAAAACTAAGAAGATGGAAAATTAAATTGACGAATTTCCTTGGGTGTAAAATAATTTCTCTAATTTCCTTCAAGCTACATTCGAATGACAATTTAGATTGAAATCGAACCACCGAACTACTTGTTAAACAGGTGGTGCATAACCGTTTTATATGTACCTGTATTTTAATTATATCTCTATATTTTATAGTATTATATATATATATATAATGATAGGGTTAGTCAAATATATATTTTTACCATTTTTACTTTTGTATATCATAAGTTAATTTATAAATTTATATTTATACAATTGATATATATATATATATATATATATATATATATATATATATATTAAAACTATAATATTGTTAAAATTTTATCAAAGTTATCTTAATTTTAATTAAACATATTTTTATATTATTTATTAATATATTTTGAACTATTTTTTTTAATGTTATTATAATGTGTCGTAAAATTATTAAACTAATTTAATAAAAATTAAGTGAAACATAGTGAAACTTACTAACGGGTTGTCCCAATTTATTAATAGGAAAAGAAAAGGAAAATGTTAGCAAACATGACTTTTATATGCACTTGACCACTTGTTCAGTAACAGTGAGTAGGCATCAGGTTATGGGTTCACAACTTTTTCTATAAATAATATAATCCACAATAATCACCATTTAAGTAGCAAGGCATAGGTAACGCATCTTTTTTAAGTAGGAAGGAATGAAATATGGGTTGAAAAATGGTTAATCGGTTCATAATTATATTTATTTTAAAAAATATGGATCCAAACTTTAACCAACCTGAATAAATAAAAATAGTTAACCAACCCATTTGGTTCCAGTTAATATGGTTTGAACCAACAGTTAACTAACTATATTGACAGGTCTATTTGTTATACATCACCCATTCTGAGTTGCCACATACATGGTACAGAAACAACTACAACTTCATTAATACAATTATCGTGCAAAATACGACAACACATAAACTGTGAGTTTAAATACAAATATTGTCTTCTAGACAATATTCACACTCAGATAAAGTCCTCATTACAATTATTGATGCACTATTTTACATAATAGTGAGGACTGCTAAAACAACTATCTTGAACCATCACTCCATACCCCGGCTAGTTCCTGCTAACTTCTCACTTCCTGAAAAGAAAAATAGAACAAAAAGGAAAAAAGCGAGTCAACTAACCCAGTAAAGAATATTATGACTAAGATAATTAACAACAAATTATCGTTAGCCTTCAATAAATCAGATAAAATATAATGGACAACAAGTTTTAGATCAATATTCGCAGCGAAAATAACAATTTATTAGAAGAGTTTAGTAGAGAATGAAATCTACTATTATCTATGAATTTAAAAGTCCATCATCAATATTTTATCTCTGTAACATCAATCAATATACATCTTGAATCAAATATTCATCTTTGCACTACGGGCCAAAGATATTCATTTATATCACTAGTTGGTCATGTTCATCTCAACACTGTCCATCTTCTGCACTACACGCCAAAAGATATTCATCAGTAATCATTCATCTTTTGCACTACTGAAGCAAAAGATATTCATCAAGTATCACTATTAAGGACTGAGGATGATGAAAAATATTTTAAAGAACGAATCTAGTGAGATAAAAGGACAAAGATTAGAGATTCGTACTTTAGATAATCCAAGTTTAAAAATACTCCATAATAAACCATAAATGAGTAAAATTCAAGAATGAAGATCAAAACATGGATACAATCAAAGATAGTAACCATAATAGACATCTGGGATAAAGAAGAGAAAATTTTATTTTTCGGTGAATAGTGTCGTATTAGTGAATAGTGTCGTATACATGAATAGTAACCCCGACACAAAAAGGTAGAAATTCTACAATAAAATTCATACCAATATTTCAGCATAATGATATTGAAAGAAATAATATCATTTAAGAAGAAAATAACATCTCTTATCTCAAAAGAACAGTATATCTGACTGGAATATCGAATGTAATGCTGAAGGAAACTTGCACTGAATAGCAATTCTCAAAGTATCTAAATACTCACAAAATATGCTCGATAATATAGAGAGAGAAATCTTATGATTCTGATGTGATTTTCAATTCTAACTAAGCACCCTATTTATAGGAAAATGCTAGAACGCTAAAGCAGATTAACCTGCTACCTGATGGCTTTACCTATTACTATTCATGCCCACCACTTTTCAAATAAAATTTTAGCACATTTCTCACCAACCAAAAGTGGGGCCCACCCATTCTAGAAATTTCTAAAATGTTTTACCATTTAAATAATAATCAGAAACTTCAATAATTCATAATAAATAGCTTTTTTATCAGAAAAATACGAATTTTATGTCCATTCCATAGGAAATCGAATTCTCTACAACTTTGTAGATTTAAGTTTTTCAAAATTTCAAGCGAAAAATGCCCGAAATCTATATACGGACAATTTTTAATACCTCAATTCCGATAAAATATTGATAAAACACCTCAACATTAATTCCTTCATTTATATCCACACAAAATAAATATTTTCCTATATCCATCATTTATGTCCACATAAAATAAATATTTTCTTATCATATAAATTAATAATTAATTATTCACAAATAATATTACAGAATTATAATTATGACAATCCGGTCGTTCCCAGGAAAGAGGGGGCTTTCCGATAAGGATTTCTCCTTACTGACGCACAATTAGGTGACCAAATCCCTTTCCTAGACAGAACTTCCTTAGACATTGTCAATAATGCTATCTAATAATATTATTTAAATAATATAAATTATTGATCTGATAATGGGAAATACTGGACAATGATAATTATTGAAACAATAATAATATAAAATATCAATGCAGCACTTATTGAATCAATAAAATAAAATATTGAATAATAATTACTGTAACAATTATTGAGTAGTGCCTTCTTACGTAAGAATCAATAATTCAAGAATACTGCGTACAATCTGGTAATGTAACTCTTTGTGCAACCACGCGATTCTTTGTACTTTAACCATCTAATATTCTAACACTTTAATAGCTGAGTAACAATTACGTCGTTATTTATAAAAACTTAAATTTGTCATTTTTTTCATCCGACCGTTTTCCGTTATGGGGCTCACAAATGGTTCTTATTGTCGTATTTAATATTCCCCACGTTAAAGAATATTCCACGACCAAACGAATATTCCCCGACAACAATGAATATTTTATAACCACTTGCTTATTTTGTAAAATTTGCACATTTCACCCATAACAAAAGCATTATATCAAATTAACTCCTTACTATTTCAGGATAATGAATAGAGGAAATTCAATTTTATTTAGTAAAAAGTTGGGGTCTTACAACCTGTGACACCCCCAAAATAGGTATACAACACCCATTTTGAGTCGTCAAATACATGGTACATAAACAACTACAACTTTATTAATACAATTATCGTGCAAAATACGACAACACATAAACTGTGAGTTTAAAAACAAATATTGTCTTCTAGACAATATCAAACACTCAAATAAGTTCTCATTACAATTATTGATACACTATTTTACAAAATAGTGTGGACTACTAAAATGACATTCTAGAACCTTCATTCCATTTTAAACTAGTACTACTTTTTCACATTCTAGCCTCCCGAGAAGAAAAAAAATGGAACAAAAGGAAAAGGGTGAGCTCAACTAGCCCAGTAAAGAATATTATGACTAAGATAATATAGAACAAATTATCATTAGTCCTCAACAGAAAAAAATCTGATAGAATATAATAGACAACAAGTTTCAGATCAATATTCGCAGCGAAAATAATAATTCATAGAAGAGTTACGTAGAGAATGAAATCTACTATTATTTATGAATTTAAAAGTCCATCATCAATATTTTATCCACTGTAACATCAATCAATAAACTTCTTGAATCAAATATTTATCTTTTCACTATAGCCAAAGATATTCAACGATTGGTCATGTTCATCTCAACACTTGTACATCTTTTGCACTATGGGCCAAAGATATTCATATGAAATTCAACCATCTTTTTGCACTACTGACCCAAAGATATTCGATAATATCATCATTTAGGATTGAGGATGATAAAAAATATTTTAAAGAAAACGAATCTAGTGAAACAAAAGAATAAATATTAAGGATTCGTACTTTAAACAATCTAAGTTCAAAAATACTTCATAAATAATCATAGTGGAGTAAAATTCAAGAATGATCAAAACATGGATACAATCAAAGCTAGTATCCATAATAGATATTTTGGATAAAAAACAAAATTTAATTTTTCTACATGAATAGTCTTGTATTAAGTGAATAGTGTAAGTATACATACATGAATAGTAATCGTGAATAATAACCCTAAGCACTAAAAGACAAGAATTTTACAAGAAAAATCTTACCAATATTCCGGCATAATGATATTAGAAGAAATAATATCATTTATAAAAAAATAACATCCCTTACCTCAAAAAGAAGCGATTACTTGACTTTGAAATACTGGATATAGTCTTTGAAGGAACTTGCACCGTATAACAACACTCAAAGTATCAAAATACTTACAAGAATACGGTCGATAATATAGAGAGAGAAGATTTCAGTTTCTGGTGTGATTTTCAATTCTAACCTAAGCACCCTATATAGGAAATTGCTTAGAACACCAAGCAGAAAATTTAATAAAATATTAATATAATTATATAAATTTCCTACGCAAACCAAGAAAATTGAATTCAACATGTTTACCACTCATGTGGGGCCAACCCAAGTGTAAAAAAACGTTTTCCTTTTAAAAAGAATTTAAAAGTTTAAAAAACAAATAAATAGCTCTTTTATCAGAAAAATTCAAATCTTATGTCCATTCCATAAAAAATTTAATTCTCTACAACTTTGCAGAAAAAAGTTTTTCCAAATTCCAAATGTAAATTGGCCAAAATCCACATCTGAGACGATTTTGCAGGCTATAATCAAATTTCAGTCAAGAAATGGGGTCCACCGACATGTTTAACATGTTTTTAACATTTATTGTAACAAAAATACTCTTCCTCCTTATTTATTCATATATCCACATTCATTGTAAAGATATCACCATTATTATATTATTATAATATAATAATATATTTAAATGAATTATTTTATCGAAAAAAGATAAAATATTTATTTTCAATAATTGTCACATTAAAAATTTTCTCCATTTATATCCACGTAAAATGAATATTTTCCTCATATAAATCAATAATTAATTATTCACAAATAATATTACAGAATCACAATATTGACAACCAGGCAGTTTTCAGGAAAGAAGGGGCTTTCCAATAAGGATTTCTCCTTCTTTGGCGCCATGATTAGGTGACCAAACCTCTCCTTAGATGAACTTTCTAGACATTGCCAATAATGCTATCTAATAATATTATTCAAATAATATGAATTATTAATTTGATAAAGGAAAATATCGTCAAAGTGACAATTATTGAAACAACAATAATATAAAATATCAACATAGCAATTATTGAATCAATAAAATAAAATATTGAACAGTAATTACTGTAACAATTATTGAGTAGTGCCTTCTTACATAAGAATCAATAATTGGTGTAATACCGTGTGCTACTATATTTTAACCACCGAGTATTTCAACAGTATTAACGGTAACAACTACGCCGTTATTTATAAACAACTTATACTTGTCGTTTTCTTCATCCAATCGCTTTCCGTTATGGGGCCCACACAAGGCTGCACCGTCATACGAATATTCCCCGACAGCAAGAATATTCCACGACCAAACGAATATTCCCCAACAACAATGAATATTTTACAACCACTTGCTTATTTAACATATTTGTGCATTTTTCCCATAACTAACCACATTAATCAAATCAACCCTTACTATTTCAAAATAATAAATAGAGAAAATTCAATTTCATTAATAATAAGTTGGGGTCTTACAACCTCCCCTCCTTATGATATTTCATCCTCGAAATTGACGTACGTACCTGGTGTTTCGAAAAGGTGAGGATACCTCGCTTTCATTTCCGTTTCCAACTCCCAGGTCATTTCTTCTATAGCATGGTTCCTCCACAAAACTTTGACTTGTGGTATGACCTTTGTACGTAAGACATGCTCCTTCCTATCCAAGATCTTGACAGGTACCTCCTCGTACGTTAAGTCTTTCTAACTCAATAACGTGGTTCGGGTCTTTCATATATTTACGAAGCACAGATATATGAAAAACATTATGAACACGAGACATGATTGGAGATAATGCGAGTCTGTAGGCCACATTTTCTACTCGGTTAAGAATCTGAAATGGACCAATAATTCGTGGATTGAGCTTTCCTCTCTTCCCAAATCTTGTAACTCCCTTCCATGGAGCAACACGCAACAATACATGATCCCCAATACTAAATTCCACGTCCTTTCGATGAAGATCCGCATAACTCTTTTGTTGATCCTGTGCCGTTTGTATACATTATCGAATCATTTAGATCTTTTCTGTAGTCATACGTACCAACTCGGGTCCCAACAATGTTGCTTCACCCACCTCATCCCAACATATTGAAGAGTGACACTTTCGTCCATATAATGCTTCAAATGGAGCCACACCTATACTTACCTGATAACTGTTGTTGTAGGAGAATTCCACCAATGATAAATACTTATCCCAACTCCCTTTGAAGTCTAGGACACAGAATCTTAATAGATCTTCAAGAGTTTGAATAGTCCTATCTGATTGTCCGTCCGTTTGAGGATGGTATGCCGAACTGAATCGTAAATCCGCCCCCATAGCTTTTTGCAAGCTAACCCAAAATCGTGAAGTGAATCTTGGGTCACGATCCGAAATTATGGATACTGGCATGCCATGCAATCTCACAATTTCATTTACATACATACGAGCAAGACGTTCAAGGGAATAAGTCTCCCGTATTGGCAATAAATGAGCAGACTTGGTTAATCTATCAATAATAACCCAAATAACATTTATGCCTTCAGAAACTGTGGGAAGACCCGTAACGAAATCCATGGTAATGTGTTCCCACTTCCATTTCAAAATCTTAAGTGGTTGCAATGGACCCTTTGGCACTTGATGCTCTGCCTTTACACGTTGACAAGTTAAACACCTCGAGATAAACTTTGCAATCTCTCTCTTCATATTGTTCCACCAAAATGTATGTCAAAGATCATGATACATTTTGGTACTTCCAGGATGGATTGTAAACGGTGTATTGTGTGCCTCCATCATAATCTTGTACTTCAAATCAGAATCTTTAGGAACACAAAGTCTGGAGTGGACTCGAAGTATTCCTTCTTCATCAATTCTTGCTTCTAGAATAGCACCTTCTTGTACTTTCTTCTTCATACGCATCAGCTCCGGGTCTGTGGCCTGAGCAACTTTAACTTTATCGATTAAAGTTGGTTCTATGCGTATACTTGACATCATTGCATGGGTCCCCGGAGTCTTGAATTCTATCTTCATCTTTTGTAAATCACACAAAATGGGCCTTTGTGTTGACAACATAGCACTTTCGTTCCGCGTATGATCTTTTACTCAACGCGTCGGCTACGTTCGCTTTTCGGGATGGTATTGAATGGTGTGGTCGTAATCTTTCAATTGGCTCGAGCCAACGTCGTTGTTCATAGCATGTTGAGTTCCTTTTGGGTGAAGAAATATTTAAGGCTTTTATGGTTTGAATATATCTCCACTTTCTCTCCATATAAATAGTGCCTCCCGGATCTTTAGCGCAAACATTGCACGCTAACTCTAGATTATGAGTAGGATAATTCCTCTCTCATATTCTTTAAGTTGTTGCGAGGCATAGGCTATGACTTTCCCACGTTGCATGAGAACACATCCTAACCCTTTTGCAAAGCATCATTTGTAGATAACAAATCCATCCGAACCGCATGGTATTGTCGGAGCAGTCTTTAAAATGAGTCTCCTCTTGAGCTCTTGAAAACTCTTCTCACATTCCTCGCTCCATACGAATTTTGTATCCTTCCGAGTCAGCTGAGTTAATGGAGTAGCGATTCGAGAAAATCCTTCCACGAATCTCCGATAATAACCAGCTAAACCCAAGAAACTACGTACTTCAGTCACCGACTTCGGTTGCTCCCAACTTTGTATTGCTTCAATCTTCATCGGGTCAATAGATACTCCATGTTTTGACACCACGTGCCCAAGGAATGCTACTTCTTTAAGCCAGAACTCACATTTCTTCAACTTGGCATAAAGCTTGTTTTCACGCAGCCTTTGGAGTTCCAGCTTCAAATGGTGCTCATGATCTTCACGACTTTTGGAATATATGAGGATGTCATCAATAAAGACAATAACGAACTGATCCACATATTCCTTGAATACTCGGTTCATCATATCCATGAAAGCCACAGGAGCATTAGTCAATCCAAAAGACATGACTAAGAATTCATAATGCTCGTCTGCAGGAGTTACGAAAGCGGTCTTTGGAATATCCTCGGTTCTAATCTTCAGCTGATGATATCTAGAATGAAGATCAATCTTTGAAAAGAATTGTGCTCCTTGTAACTGGTCAAACAGGTCATCAATGCGAGGTAGCGAATACCTATTCTTGATGGTGACATGATTCAATTCCCGGTAGTTAATACAAAGTCACATACTCCCGTCTTTCTTCTTTACGTATAAAACAGGAGCACCCCAAGGAGATGTACTAGGACGAATGAACCCAATGTCCAACAACTTCTGTAGTTGGACCTTTAACTCCCGATGTTCAATAGGAGCCATTCGATATGGGGTTTTAGAAATGGGCTTTGTACGAGTTCAAGGTCAATAAAGAATTCAACTTCACGTTACGGGGTAGACCGGGGAAGTTCTTGAGAAATACGTCGGAAATTTACTAACAACAGAATATTATTCAAATCGGCGTGTCTTTATTCAAATCCATAACATGGGCTAAGAAAGCTTGACATCCATTTTTCAATAAACGAATAAATTTATGACTTGATATGACAGTGATTGATTTCAGTGGTTTAGTTACTTGAATTCGTACAACAGGTTGGTTAGGAATATGAAAACTAACAACCTTACGAAAACAATCAATTTTGGCATGATGAGTAGTTAACCAATCAATCCCTAAAATCATATCAAAAGCAAGTATCTTTAAAGAGATAAGGTCAACAGGTAATGTGATAGTGCCAACTTGGATCAAACAAGATTTATAAACAGTGGATGTAATAAAAGTGTCTCCTAACGGAGTCTCCACAGATAGGTCAAAGTCTAATTTCTCCAGAGTTACGTTTAAACTTTGAGCACAAGCAGGAGAGATAAATGAATGGGTAGCACCGGTATCTAGTAATGTATAAACTTCGCAAGAATTTATGATTATCTTACCCGTGATCACCTTGTTTGGGTTCCTTGCATTTTGACCAGTCACGACAAACGCTCTTCCAGGAACCATTGACTTTGACTTTTCTGGGACAACCTTTTGAGTTACCATCCCCGCTGGACTTGATTTCGTTACCATATAATCTCGAGTGATATGTCCTTCCTTTCCACAATTATAGCATACCTTGAACTATTGTGGGCGCTTTGAGGTGATATGTCCCTCTTTCCGCATTATATAGCATCTGACCAGGTGGTCGTTCTCCTCCCTATAGAACCGATTCTTCTTTGGTCTTTGATGTCTTCACATTGTCATTGTTGAATCTCCTCTTTTTAAAATCTCCCCCTCGCTTCTTCTATTTTCATGGCCATGATTACCACAAGAGTGATTGCCGCTTTTGTCCGTATTTTTCTTTCTCCGCTGGTTATCGTTGTTCTGATGACTGTTGTTACCAGTATGACCCTGGTTGTGGTCCCTCGGCTAAATGTACTCGTTATCTCGCTCTAATAATTGAGCCCTATTGACAACATCTGAATAAAGAGAAAATTTATGAGAAATGAGATATTGACGTATGTCGGGTTTCAAACCTCTCAGAAACATCCGCGTCATACGTTCCTCATTCTCCACCAAATGAGGTGAAAACCTGGATAACTCCGTGAACTTCGCCTCGTATTGGGACACCGTCATGTTATTCTGTTCCAATCTAATAAACTCCACCTCCTTCATATGAAGAATACTTTCAGGAAAGTACTTGTCATTAAATAATTTCTGAAATGTCTCCCAAGACATGCTGAGTGTCGCTGGATGGGTACGCTTCACAGATTCCCACCAGTAATCTGCTTCATTACGGAACATAAAGGTAGCGAATGGAACCTTTTGTTCTTCCGTGCATCCCAAGACATCGAATACCTTGGTAATTTGCTTGACCCACGTCTCCGCCTTAATCGGATCCGACTTTCCCCAGAATTCTAGTGGTCTCAACTCTTTGAACTGTTTGGCTGTGACAAACCGTGCGTTGCTATCATTTCCACCTGTATTTTGTACACGAGTCTCCCTCGTGTTATTTTGCATGAACTGCAAAAAGCTTCTAAACATTCCGTCGTTCATCGTCTGATCAGTGGTGTTGTTTACAGGAGGAACATTGTCGGCCTGTTGCACGTTCTCCTCATTGGTGAGTAAAAGAGTCTCCACGGTCTCATTTACTCCACTATTAACATTCTCAGTTGCCATTCTCAAATACTGCCATAAAACAAGGGTTAATTAAAAAAATTAACATATCACATAATATCCCTATATTATGATCGACCAACAAATAAGCTTAGGTAGGACATACTTTAGCGAAGGATTTAGTCATCTCTCCCCCTAGTTCTATTCCCCATCTCTCGCCGGAGATCATATCCTAAGCTCGATACCAACTATGGCGCCCCCCAAATAGGTATACAACACCCATTACGAGTCGCCAAATACATGGTGCAAAAACAACTATAACTTTATTAATACAATTGTTGTGCAAAATACGACAACACATAAACTGTGAGTTTAAAAAAAATATTGTCTTCTGATAATATCAACACTCAAATAAGTCATTACAATTATTGATACACTATTTTACAAAATAGTGAGGACTACTAAAACGCGACATTCTAAAACCTTCATTCCATACCCATTAGTACTACTACTCGCTACATTCTCGCCTCCTGAGAAGAAAAATGGAACAAAAGGAAAAGGGTGAGCTCAAATAGCCCAGTAAAGAATATTATGACTAAGATAATATAGAACAAATTATCATTAAGTCCTCAACAGGGAAAAATCTGATAGAATATAATAGACAACAAGTTTCAGATCAATATTCGCAGTGAAAATAATAATTCATAGAAGAGTTACGTAGAGAATGAAATCTACTATTATTTATGAATTTAAAAGTCCATCATCAATATTTTATCCCTGTAACATCAATCAATAAACTTCTTGAATCAAATATTTATCTTTTCACTATAGGCCAAAGATATTCAACAGTTGGTCATGTTCATCTCAACACTTGTACATCTTTGCACTACGGGCCAAAGATATTCATATGAAATTCAACCATCTTTGCACTACGGGCCAAAGATATTCAGTAATATCATCATTTAGGATTGAGGATGATAAAAAATATTTTAAAGAAAACGAATCTAGTGAAACAAAAGAATAAATATTAAGGATTCGTACTTTAAACAATCTAAGTTCAAAAATACTTCATAAATAATCATAGTGGAGTAAAATTCAAGAATGATCAAAACATGGATACAATCAAAGCTAGTATCCATAATAGATATTTTGGACAAAAAAACGAAAATTTAATTTTTCGTGAATAAGGCTAATATTAGGTGAATAGTGTCGTATATACATGAATAGTCTTTCAGATCGTGAATAGTAACCCCGACACTAAAAGACAAGAATTTTACAAGAAAAATCTTACCAATATTTTGGCATAATGATATTAGAAGAAATAATATCATTTATAAAAAAAATAACATCCCTTACCTCGAAAAACAAGAGACTTTGGACCGAAATCTTGGATATAGTCTTTGAAGAGAACTTGCACCAGTATAACAACACTCAAAAGTATCAAAATACTCACAAGAATACGCTCGATAATATAGAGAGAAGATTTCGATTTACGGTGTGATTTTCAATTCTAACCTAAGCACCCTATTTATAAAAAATTGCTTAGAACACCAAGCAGAAAATTTAATAAAATATTAATATCATTATATAAATTTCCTACGCAAACCAAGAAAACTGAATTCAACATGTTTACCACTCATGTGGGGCCCACCCAAGTGTAAAAAATATTTTTCTTTTAAAAAGAATTTAAAACTTTAAAAAAACAAATAAATAGCTCTTTTATCAGAAAAATTCAAATCTTATGTCCATTCCATAGGAAATTTAATTCTCTACAACTTTGCAGAAGAAAGTTTTTCCAAATTCCAAACAGAAATTGACCGAAATTCACATACAGACGATTTTTTTAGTGCTATAATCAAATTTCGGTCAAGAAATGGGGTCCACCGAACATGTTTTTACATGTTTTTAACATTTATTGTAACAAAAATACTCTTCCTCCTCATTTTTTCATATATCCCACATTCATTGTAAAAATATCACCATTATTATATTATTATAATATAATAATATATTTAAATGAATTATTTTATCAGAAAAAGATAAAATATTTATTTTCAATAATTGTCACATTAAAAATTTTCTCCATCTATATCCACGTAAAATGAATATTTTCCTCATATAAATCAATAATTAATTATTCACAAATAATATTACAGAATCACAATATTGACAACTAGGCAGTTCCCAGGAAAGAGGGGGCTTTCCAATAAGGATTTCTCCTTATTGGCGCGCAATTAGGTGACCAAACCTCTCCTTAGACAGAACTTTCTAGACATTGCCAATGATGCTATCTAATAATATTATTCAAATAATATGAATTACTAATTTAATAAAGGAAAAATACTGTGCAGTGATAATTATTGAAACAACAATAATATAAAATATCAACATAACAATTATTGAATCAATAAGATAAAATATTGAACAGTAATTACTGTAACAATTATTGAGTAGTGCCTTCTTACGTAAGAATCAATAATTGGTGCAATACCGTGTGCTACTGTGTTTTAACCACCGAGTATTTCAACAGTATTAATGGTAATAATTACGTCGTTATTTATAAACAACTTATACTTGTCGTTTTTTTCATCCAATCGCTTTCCGTTATGGGGCCCACACAAAGGTCGCTGTGTCGCATTTAATATTCCCCGACAGTAAGAATATTCCACGACCAAACGAATATTCCCCGACAACAATGAATATTTTACAACCACTTGCTTATTTAAAATATTTGCGCATTTTACCCATAACTAACCACATTAATCAAATTAACCCTTACTATTTTAAAATAATAAATAGAGGAAATTTAATTTCATTAATAATAAGTTGGGGTCTTACACAACCTCCCCTCCTTATGAAATTTTGTCCTCAAAATTGACGTACGTACCTGGTGTTTCGAAAAGGTGAGGGTACCTCACTTTCATTTTCGATTCCAACTCCTAGGTCATTTCCTCAATAGCATGGTTCCTCCACAAAACTTTGACTTGTGGTATAACCTTTTTGCGTAGAACATGCTCCTTCATATCCAAGATCTTCGACAAGTACCTCCACGTATGTTAAATCTTCGACTATCTCGTCTGGTTCTAACGCAATAATGTGGTTTGGGTCTTTCACATATTTATGAAGCATAGATATGTGAAACATATTATGAACACGAGACATGCTCGGAGGTAATGTGAGTCTATAGGTCACATTTCCTATTCGGTCAAAAATCTCAAATGGACCAACAAATCGTGGATTGAGTTTTCCTCTCTTCCCAAATCTTGTAACCCCCTTCCATGGAGCAATACATAACAATACATGATCTCCAATATTAAATTCCACGTCCTTTCAATGAAGATCCGCATAACTCTTTTGTCGATCCTGTGCCGTTTGTATACGTTGTCGAATCGTTTCAATCTTTTCTGTAGTCATGCGTACCAATTCTTGTCCCAATAACGTTGCTTCACCCACCTCATCCCAGCATACTAGAGAATGACACTTTTGTCCATACAACCCCTCGAATGGAGCCATGCCTATACTTACTTGATAACTGTTGTTGTAGGAGAATTCCACCAATAACATGTACTTATCCCAATTTCCTTTAAAATCTAGGACACAGAGTCTTAATAGATCTTAAAGAGTTTGAATAGTCCTTCCTGATTGCCTGTCCATTTGAGGATGGTATGCCGAACTGAATCGAAAATCCGTGCCCATAGCTTTCTGCAAACTAACCCAAAATCGTGAAGTGAATCTTGGATCATGATCCAAAACTATGGATACTGGCATGCCATCCAATCTCACAATCTCATTTACATACATACGAGTAAGACGTTCAAGGGAATAAGTCTCACGTATAGGCAAGAAATGAGCAGACTTGATTAATCTATCAACAATAACCCAAATAGCATCTATGCCTTGAGAAACCTTGGGAAGACCCGTAGCGAAATCCATAGTAATGTGTTCCCACTTCCACTTCGAAATCTCAAGTGGTTGCAATGGACCCTTTGGCACTTGATGCTCCACCTTTACACGTTGACAATTTAAACACCTCAAGATAAACTCTGCGATCTCTCTCTTCATATTGCTCCACCAAAATGTATGTCGAAGATCATGATATATTTTGGTACTCCCGGGATGGATTGCAAATGGTGTGTTGTGTGCCTCCATCATGATTTTATGCTTCAAGTCAGAATTGTTAGGAATGCAAAGTCTGGAGTTGACTCGAAGTATTCCTTCTTCAACCATTCTTGTTTCTGGAATAACACTTTCTTGTACTTTCTTCTTCATAATGTGATCAACTCGGGTCCATGGCTTGAGCAAATTTTAACTTTATCGATTAAAGTCGGTTCTACTCGTATGTTTGATATCATCACGTGGGTACTTGGAGCCTTTAACTCTATCTCCATCCTTTGTAAGTCGTACAAAATGGGTCTTTATGTTAACAACATCGCACTCGTACCTGCATACGATCTTCTACTCAATGTGTTATCTACCACGTTCGCTTTTCTAGGATAATATTGAATGCTATGGTCGTAATCTTTCAACAGCTCGAGCCAACGTCGTTGCTGCATGTTGAGTTTCTTTTGGGTGAAGAAATATTTGAGGCTTTTATGATCCGTATAAATCTCCACTTTCTCCCTATACAGGTAGTGTCTCCAGATTTTCAATGCAAAAACGACTGCTGCCAACTCCAGATCATGAGTAGGATAATTCCTCTCATATTCTTTGAGTTGTCGTGAGGCATAGGCTATGACTTTCCCATGTTACATGAGAACACATCTTAACCCTTTGCCTGAAGCATCGCTGTAGATAACAAATCCATCCGAGCCAGATGGTATTGTCAGAACAGGTGCCGAAATGAGTCTCCTCTTAAGCTCTTGGATACTCTTCTCGCATTCCTCGCTCCATACGAATTTTGTATCCTTCCGAGTCAGCTGAGTTAACGAAGTAGCGATTCGAGAAAATCCTTCCACGAATCTCCGATAATAACCAGCTAAGCCCAGAAAGCTATGTACTTCGGTCACCGACTTCGGTTGCTCCTAACTTTATATTGCTTCAATCTTCGTCAGGTCAATAGATACTCCATATTTTGACACCACGTGCCCAAAGAATGCTACTTCCTCAAGCTAGAACTCGCATTTCTTCAGCTTGGCATATAGCTTGTTGTCACGAAGCCTTTGAAATTCCAGCTTCAAATGGTGCTCATGATCTTCACTGCTTTTGGAATAGATGAGGATGTCATCAATAAAGACAACAACGAACTGATTCAAATATTCCTTGAATACACGGTTCATCATATCCATGAAAGCAGCAGGATAATTAGTCAATCCAAAAGACATGACTAAGATTTAATAATGCCCGTATCGAGTTTTGAAGGCAGTCTTGGGAATATCCTCAATTTTAATCTTCAGTTGATGATATCCAGAATGAAGATCGATCTTTGAAAAGAATTTTGCTCCTTGCAACTGGTCGAACAGGTCATCAATGTGAGGTAGAGGATACCTATTCTTAATGGTGACATGGTTCAATTCTCGGTAGTCAATACAGAGTCGCATACTCTCGTCTTTCTTCTTTACGAATAAAACAGGAGCACCCCAAGGAGATGTACTAGGACGAATGAAACTGATGTCTAACAACTCCTGTAGTTGGACCTTTAACTCCTTAAATTCAATAGGATCCATTCGATATGGGGTTTTAGAAATGGGCTTTGTACCAGGTTCAATGTTAATAAAGAATTCAACTTCACGTTCTGGGGGTAGACTAGGAAATTCTTTAGGAAATACGTTAGGAAATTCACTAACAACAGAAATATTATTCAAATCTAACTTGTTTTTGTTCAAGTCCACAACATGGGCTAAGAAAGCTTGACATCCATTTTTTAATAAACGAATGGCTTTATGGCTTGATATGACAGTGATTGATTTTAGTGGTTTGGTTTCTTGAATTCGCATAACAGGTTGGTTAGGAATATGAAAACTAACAACCTTACGAAAACAATCAATTTTGGCATGATGAGTAGTTAACCAATCAATCCCTAAAATCACATCAAATGCAAGTATCTTTAAAGAGATAAGATCAACAGGTAATGTGATGGTGCCAACTTGGATCAAGCAAAATTTATAAATAGTGGATGTAATAAAAGTTTCTCCTAACGGAGTTTCCACAGATAAGTCAAAGTTTAATTTCTCTAGTCAAGATTAAACGTTGAGCACAAGCAAGAGAGATAAAAGAATGGGTAGAACCGGTATCTAGTAAGGTATAAACTTTGCAAGAGTTTAAGATTAGCTTACCCGTGATCACCTCGTTCGGGTTTCTTGCATTTTGGCCAGTCACGACAAACGCACTCCCTTGAACCACCGACTTTGTTTTGTCCGTAGTCGCCTTTGGTGCCACCATCTCAGTTGGACTTGACTTCGCTACCGGACAAAATCGGGCTATATGATCGTCTTTTCCACAACTGAAATACACCTTGGAAGGCTGTGAATAGTTTGGACTTATGTATCCCTCTTCTCCGCATCTATAGGATCTAACTGGCAGTCGTTCTTCTCCCCTAAAATTTGTTGCTGGTGCTGGTGCTGATGTCTTCCCATCATTATTGAATCTCCTCTTTTTGAAATTTCAACTTGACTTACCTCTCCTATTATCATGGCCAGAATTACCAACAAAGTGGTTATCGCTTTTATCCGTATTTTTCCCTCCTCGCTGGTTATCATCGCTCCGATGACTGTTGTCACCGATATGACCCTGGTTGTGGTCCCTCGATTGAACATACTCATTATCTCGCTCTAATAATTGAGCCCTGTTGACAACATCTGAATATAAAGAAAATTTGTGAGAGATAAGGTATTGATGAATTTTGGGTTTTAGACCTCTCAAAAACATCCGCATCATACGTTCCTCATTCTCTACCAAATGAGGTGCAAACCTGGATAACTCCGCGAACTTCGCCTCGTACTGGAACACCGTCATGTTGTTCTGTTCCAGTCTAATATACTCTACCTCCTTCATATGACAAATACTTTTAGGAAAGTACTTGTCATTGAACAGTTTCTGAAATGTTTTCCAAGAAATGTTGAGTGCGGTTGGCTGTGTACACTTCACAGATTCCCACCAGTAATCTGCCTCACCACGGAACATAAAGGTGGCAAATGGAATCTTCTGTTCTTCCGTGCATCCCAAGACATCGAATATCTTGGTAATTTGCTTTGACCCACGCTTTCCGCCTTTAATCGGATCCGCTTTCCCCGTAACTCGTGGTCCCAACTCCTTGAACTCGCTTTGTCAGACAAACCATGCGCATTGCTATCATTTCCACCCGTATTTTGTACACGAGTCTCCCTCGTCTGATTTTGCATGAACTGCAAAAAGCTTCTAAATATCCCATCATTCATCGTTTGCTCGGTAGTGTTGTTTATAGGAGGAATATTACCTTCCTGTTGCACGTTCTCCTAGTTGGTGATTAAAGGTGTCTCCACAGTCTCATACACTCCATTGTTAACGTTCTTAGTTGTCATTCTCAAATACTGCCACCAAATAAGGGTTAATTAAAGAAAATGACATACCACATAATACCCCTATATTTTGACCGACCAACAAATAAGCTTAGGTAGGACACACTAGCGAAGGATTTACTCGTCTCTCCCCTCCTAGTTCTATTCCCCGATCTCTGCCAGAGACCATATTCCTAAGCTCTGATACCAACTGTGACACTCCCAAAATAGGTATACATCACCCATTTTGAGTCGCCAAATACATGGTACAAAAACAACTACAACTTCATTAATACAATTGTCGTGCAAAATACGACAACACATAAACTATGAGTTTAAATATAAATATTGTCTTCAAGACAATATCCACACTCAGATAAAGTCCTCATTACAATTATTGATGCACTATTTTACATAATAGTGAGGACTGCTAAAACAACTATCTTGAACCATCACTCCATACCTCAGCTAGTTCCTGATAAATTCTCACTTCCTGAGAAGAAAAATGGAACAAAAAGGAAAAAGGGTGAGCTCTACTAGCCCAGTAAAGAATATTATCACTAAGATAATGAACAACAAATTACCGTTATCCTTCAACAAATCAGATAAAATATAATGGACAACAAGTTTTAGATCAATATTGGCAGCGAAAATAACAATTCCTTAGAAGAGTTTAGTAGAGAATGAAATCTACTATCATCTATGAATTTAAAAGTCCATCATCAATATTTTATCCCTGTAACATCAATCAATATACATCTTGAATCAAATATTTATCTTTGCACTACGGGCCAAAGATATTCATTTGTATCACCAGTTGGTCATGTTCATCTCAACACATGTCCATCTTTGCACTACGGGCCAAAGATATTCATCAGGTAATCATTCATCTTTGCACTACAGGCCAAAGATATTCATCAAGTATCACTATTAAGGACTGAGGATGATGAAAAATATTTTAAAGAACGAATCCAGTGAGATAAAAGGACAAATATTAGAGATTCGTACTTTAGATAATCCAAGTTTAAAAATACTCCATAATAAACCATAATGGAGTAAAATTCAAGAATGAAGATCAAAACATGGATACAATCAAAGATAGTAACCATAATAGACATCTGGGATAAAGAAGAGAAAATTTTATTTTTCTATGAATAAGGTCGTATAATAATAGTTGTCAGATACGTGAATAATGTCGATATACGTGAATAGTAACCCCAACACAAAAGGTAGAAATTCCACAATAAAATTCATACCAATATTTTTCAAGATAATGATATTGAAAGAAATAATATCATTTACTTAAAAAAATAACATCCCTTACCTCAAAAGAATAGTATTTACGAATTGGAATATCGAATGTAATGTCAAGAAAACTTACAATCTAATAAAGAATTCTCAAAGTATCTAAATACTCACAAAATATGCTCGATAATATAGAGAGAAAACTTATAACTTCTCGTGTGATTTTCAATTCTAACTAAGCACCTATTTATAGAAAATGCTAGAACTCCAAAGCGAGACTAACTCAATAAAACACACGATGGCTTTACTATTACTATTCATGCCCACCACTTTTGAAATAAAACTTCAGCACATTTCTCACCAACCAAAAGTGGGGCCCACCCATTCTAGAAATTTCCAAAATGTTTTACCATTTAAACAATAATCAGAAACTTCAATAATTTATAATAAATATCCCTTTTATCAGAAAAATATGAATTTTATGTCCATTCCATAGGAAATCAAATTCTCTACAACTTTGTAGAGTTAATTTTTTTCCAAATTTCAAATGAAAAATCCCCGAAATTCATATACGGATAATTTTTAATACCTCAATTCTGATAAAATACTGATAAAATACCTCAGCATTAATTCCTTCATTTATATCCACACAAAATAAATATTTTCCTATCCATCATTTATGTCCACATAAAATAAATATTTTCTTATCATATAAACTAATAATTAATTATTCATAAATAATATTACATAATCACAATTATGACAACCAGTCGCTCCTGTGAAAGAGGGGCTTTTCGATAAGAATTTTTCCTTATCAAGCGCAATTAATTAGGTGACTAAACCCTTTCTAAATGTAACTTCCTTAGACATTGCCAATAATGCTATCTAATAATATTATTCAAATAATATAAATTATTGATCCGATAATGGAAAATACTAAATGACAATTATTGAAACAACAATAATATAAAATATCAACGCAAAAATTATTGAATCAATAAAATAAAATATTGAATAAGAATTATCGTAATAATTATTGAGTAGTGTCTTCTTACGTAAGAATCAATAATTTAAGAATATTGTGCAATACCGCAAAGCTATCAGGCAACCCACGCCAGATTCATCGTATTTTTTAACCACCGAGTATTCCAACAAAGTTAATTCAAACAATTACGCTATTATTTATAAAAAAACTTAAACTTGTCGCTTTTCTTCATCCCACCAATTTTTCATTATGGGCTCACAAAATGGTCATGCTCATAATATTTAATATTCCCACACAACAAGAATATTCCACGACCAAACGAATATTCCCCGACAACAATAAATATTTTATAACCACGTGCTTATTTTGTAAAATTTGCACATTTCACCCATAACCAAAGTATTATATCAAATTAACTCCTTATTATTTCAAGATAATGAATAGAGAAAATTCAATTTTATTTAGTAAAAATTTGGGGTCTTACAGTATTTACTATTAATCATGTTTGGATGGTCTTGTGAAAATATAAATTCTCATATTTTATTTTAAATTATTTTATATCAGATTATTTAAAGTATACATGATATATTTATAAATATGTATATTTAATTTTCTATTTGTTAATCCCACAACATTTACAAATGTATCTCTTATTAATTTAAGTTTCGTCATTTTGAACGATTTTTTAGATAAGGTTCCAATTTTATGTCACACTAAATGTTATATATTTGCAAACTGATATTTTTATATAATTTTTTTTGATATTTTTATATGAAAATCATAACTATAGATCATAAACCGTCGCAATATATCTATAGCGACACTTTTCATGTGAAAATATCAATTTTCTATCTATTTATGGGATTCGGTTAGCATGAAGTGAACTTCATGATAAGTTTATTTCATGTCCAATACCTTTATTAACACAAAAGGGGGTAAGCGGATCCGTAAATTTTTTTTCCATCGAGTGATGATTTTTATTAATTTTTTTGTTCAAGTTAAATTAAAAAAACTTGAACTAAACAAAATATTATTTAATCATAATAATGTTTACAAATTGTAATAAATATTCATAATTCAAACTAAAAAAGGAATTTCAAATAAAAAAATATTTAAATACAATTTAGAAACTTATTTTGATTACTTGTTATAGTTAAATTTGAATTATTTCTCAAATGCTCAAAATCTCAAACCAAATTTACTTTTTATATTCAAACAAAACCATGAATTAATTTTAAACCATAAACTAGTTTTGATATATTTTTATAAGTTTCAAATAAGTTGATATATATTGCGAATGTTTGTCAATTTTTTTGATTGTCGGTTCTTCATGGTAACTTTTTTGGAGAGATGTGTAATAAGTGGGTTTTTTTTATAAGATCTCATGTATCGATAAGTTTCGCAATTATAATTCGGCATAATTATGGCAGTACATAGCAGGATTATCTTGTTCAATAGTTATTACTGTGAATTTTTTTTAATTGTGATGGTCATGTACTGTAACTTGCATGATCTTGGGTCGACTGAATTTTTGTACTGAAAATGGTGAAAGCCAAAAAGATGTAATGAAGAAAAGAAAAGAGAGGCATCTTGTTATTGTCTTTGATATTTTAGAATTTGAAATTATTATGAATTTATGTGATTTCATTTCTATCGTAATGTCAAATATTATATCGTAGGTATTTTAAATATTTTTAATTATAAATTTAAATGCATACAAAACTATTTAGCTTGTAGTTTGCTTAATTATAACTGATCCATGTAGGGCTTCTAATAGTTTTATTATAATTTCTATCATTTGTGGACAAGATTAATTATTATATTTGTTTAAAATAATTGATGTATTTTATTCTATCCATCTGTACACAAATTACTGAAAATATGATCTTTTGTTATTACTGACAAGAGTATAGTATTTCAAACCATAAGTTGTTATCCAATTGTTTAAATATCACGGACTAAACAAACATAAAATAAAATAAAATTATTTTAAGTTATCAGGTGAATAATCTCATTCAAAATAAATACCTGACTCAATAGTCTTCGAATATAAATTTATGAGAATACAATTTCAGAATTATAAGTATCGTAAACAAATATGCCCTAAGAATTCTAAAGGGAGTGATTTATGGTTAATCCTTTTTATCATTGTAAACAAATATGGCTCCAATGAACAAAACGTTTTTAAAATTATTATTATTATTATTATTATTATTATTATTATTATTATTATTATTATTATTATTATTATTATTATTATTATTATTATTATTATTATTATTATTATTATTATTCACGTTACTCTATTTATAATGAACACGCACTCTATTTTTCATTATTATTTATTTTTTAAAGTTTATTAAAGCGGAAAAAAAAAGTCAATCTAGATGCGAGCGACAAAGGTATCATCTTATCCTCTTATATCTACTCTTTGGATCAGGATCATATATGAGAATTTATCTGTGAGGATCTTGTGAGGGTTTTGTTGTAGGGTTGACAACACATTAAAAAGGAGATCTAATGGCTCACAACTCTCTTTTTTGTGTATCAAAACGGCGTCGTTTTGATAGAATTTTTTTTTACAAATTGATAAAAAATTAGAAGCCACCAAACGCCGTTTATTTTTAAATATATTTATTTTAAATTTCTTGATTATTGTGTATATGATTTTTTTTTATTTAATAACTTAGCTTGCTATTAATATTAGGATAACTACAAACTTGGCTCAAAAAAATGAATAAATATATCGGTTGTAATTATCATTAATGTTTTCAACGTGGCTTTAGTTATTTTTCGTTTATTATTGTTTTTGTTTGTTTATTTATATTATTATTTATTATTATTATAATTTGTATTTATCTATTCCATAAAAAGAGTTTACTCTCACCATTGAAAATATTATTATTATTTACTCTAATCATTGGGTAAATGCAGATCAACCAAGAAAATATTCTAGACCTATCAATTATTATTATTTACATATTCCTTTATATCTTTTTTTATTATTAATAATCGTTTTACTTTTCCTTTCTTAATTCACTGCTCAGCGGAGACAATCACCATCACAATTCAAATAATATTTATATGTACTTTTTTACTTTACTTTGTTTGTTTGGTAAAATTAAACGACGTTTAGTGGCTTTCAATTTTCTATCAACTTGTAAAAAATAATTCTTATCAAAACGACGTCGTTTTGATACACAGACAAAAAAAGAGTTATGAGCCATTGAATCTCCTTTTTAATGTGTTGTCAACAACACAGCAAAATCCTCACAAGATCCTCACAGAGGATCCGGATCCCTATTCGTAGTAATAATATATTTTATCTATTCTTATCTAACTTGCACGTTATTGTCGCCTTCCGTTTGACCACCCAAGAAAAAGAAAATACTCTCGTCATAATTACATTAATTTCCATAAATTACCCAAATTCGACAAATTCATTGGGCATAACTTAGAAACACAAGTTTTTTTTAACAAAATGCTCGAGTGCTGTGAAAACCAAAAAAAATTACTGCAGACCAACTTGCTGGATTAACCTGGTCTTGCTTGAATCCATTTGCAAATCTTTTTAGCCAAGTTCAAAATTTTATTTTGGGTTGTAGTTTGTGGCAAGGAAATCATACCTTGCTAGGGTTAGGGTTTCGTATTGGCTGAATAGGAGAGAAATCTACGAAAGGTACGAAATTGATTGATTGATTGAAGAGGGGAGAAGAACAGGTGAGCGATTACTCCAATGACACGTGGCAGAACTCTTAGAATCCGAGAACCTTGTTAGGGTAGTAAGGATTCAGAGAGCCTTCTTGAGTCTTCGGGTTGAGAGAGAATCTCCAAGTCTCCTAGTCTTCCAAAAGGTCCAAGAGTCCAAAGTGAGGTCCCCTTCCCAATAGAGTGGAAGGGGTATTTATAGGGTTTTCTGGAGTTCCAAATTTACCCTTAGTGATCAGAATAATGCCCAAATCGTCCTGCCCTTCTAGCCACCAATCCAATCTCTCAATCAATTCCCAAAATGAGTCGTCTCCACGTGTCTTCTACCTTGGGACACGTGAAAGATTCTCTTAGGTCTTGCTTCTTTATTTCCAGCTCTTCCGTCTTTTCATTTAATCATAATGCGAACCTTAATTTGTGCATTTAATTTAATTAGGACAAGTGAACCCTAATTTGCACTTGGGCTCACATTTGCCCCCTGCACGTGAGTCACATCTTTGGAGTGGCAATCGTGCAAATTACTTCGAGTCTTTTGAGACCTGTTTCAAATTTTCTGAACAATCCGCTTAGTTTGATCTTGCAAGTCTGGAAAATAAAAAATCTTAGGAAATGCAACTCCAGGGGAGCTCTCCCAAAGATATCTTTGGACAAATCTCTTATCAAATCTTTCCAAAACCTTACACAATCTTTACTTCCCGAATTAATTTTTTATACGTATATATGTATATATATTGAAACTAAATTAAGATACATTATATATTACCAAATAAAATAAAAAATCTTATTTTATTTTGGAAATCTTGAAAACAAAGTCAAATCTTTATATATATATATATATATATATATATATATATATATATATATATATATATATATATATATATATATATATATATATATATATTGGAAACCTGAATCAAGACAAATCAAATTATATATTACAAAATAAAATAAGATCTTATTTTATTTTGAAAACTAACATCAAATCTTAATATATATATATATATATATATATATATATATATATATATATATATATATATATATATATATATATATACATTAGTACCTAATTAAAAGAAACTGTAATATGATATCCCACATCTAGTTGTCAAAGCAGTTCAGGTTTGAATCACTTTTCAAGTCTATATATATGCATGATTATATAAGCTAGGTAGTATGCATGGTATCAACACGTTTCCTCTATATAAATTTGGATATCATGTTACTCATCTCCGGCACTGATTAAGTGATTGCCTTCCTGTTTTTAAAGTAAGAATTACGTAACAGATTGAGACATCAATTTTGCTATAGAATTGCAACGAAGGAAACCATTAATTTCTCATGCATGGACCCAAATAAATAATATTACTAAATAATATTAAATCTTATTTTATTTTGTAAATAAGATCAAATCATCTTTTTATTTGGAAACAAGATCAAATCTTTTTTATTTAGAAATAGAAAATTTGTTTCCATAATATATATATTCAAAAACTAAATCATGATAAATTAAATTAAATCAAATCTGCCTCTTTTTTTTTTAAAGATAATTATATATATACTCAAAAAGTTAAATCTCAAATTATTGGTAGGCTACTAACTATCAGTTTATAATAGGAATAATTTAATTTTGTATAATAATAATAATATATTTTTTTTAAACGCAAGATCCTTTTTTCCTTAATTGGTGATACAGTAGTATTCATTCACGGTTGATTGGAAGGAATTGCTGTAAGACCACAACTTTTATGAATAAAGATTATTTTTTTCTCAAAATATATTTTTAAATATTATGGTGTGGATTTGATATAATGTTATAGTTGTGGATAATATTTATAAATTTTACAAAGTAAGCAAGTGGTTATATAATATTCGATTAGTCGGGGAATATTCGCTTTAACGAGGAATATTCAGTATGATCGCATGATCGTTAGTGATCCCCATTAACGGAGTATTGTCGTAATTAAAAAACGACGAATTATCTTTTTAAAAATAATGTTGAAAAGTTTTACCATTAAACTGTTGAACTACCCGGTGGTAAAAGTACAATAATATGTGTGGTTGCATAGTAGCACAAGGTATTGATTATTGATGCTTACGTGAGAAGTCACTCAGTTATACTCAATTATTGCTACAATAATTGCTGCATAATATCTCTTATATTATTGATTCAATTATTGTCACAGTATCAATATTTTATATTATTAAATCAATAATTGAGACGACAAAGTTATTCATATTATTATTTGCAATATTGACGATGTCTAGAAAATTCTGTCGAGGAGAGGTTTGGTCACCTAATTGCGCGCCAATAGGGAGAAATCCTTATCGGAAAGCCCCCTCTTCACTGGGAATGATCTGGTTGTTAAATATTGTGAATTATATTATTAATGATGAATAAGTTATAAAGATGAAATTGATAGTTTCATTGTGTTAGGATTATTAGTGTTAGTGAAAATCAACATTTATTTCGATAATAATTGATTTCTGGAGGTTATATTGACCAATCGGGTAATTAATCAAATAAATGAGCAATTAATTGCTATTAATTCACATGCTTATAACTATTTGTTCATATGTGTGTACTATTGATTCACATGCATGTACTATTAGGGGAGGTGGTGCAAGATTGATAATACTTTCATGACTAAATTAAAAATGGAGGTATAGATGAAGGTACTATACTGTAACTCTTTTTTCCACATGTATAAAACTATTGATTCACATGATGTACTATTAGGGGAGGTGGTGCAAGTTTGATAATACTTGTAGGACTAAATTAAAAATGAAGGAAAAGATAAAGGTATTATACTGTAATATTTCGATCCCCAAAACGTGCAATTATCAAAACTATATTTTTCCTATAAATAGAAGCTCATTCTTCTTCCATTCTCACCAATTCACTAAGACTCACAAGAGCAATTATAGAGAGAGAAAGAAAAAGAGATGTCTGCTACCTCACTATTCCAGTATCCAGTCTTCTTCTGAGGTAAGAGATATTATATTTTTCAGTATTCGTAGAAATAATATTTTTTTCCATACTCTGTAGTATGTGAGTAATATTATTTCGTTTCATATTCCTAATTCTACACTCATTCTGTTAAAGTATTGCTTCTATACTCGTGAAATTAGTAGAATATCATTGATATTTGCGCTTCATCGAGTATCTTTTCATGGAAATATTATTATGAGTTTTCTTGATAATTATTGATCTTTTCATACCAGAATACTATTCATGAGTTACTATTTATGGGTTACTATTCACCCGATTACTATTCACTCAAATATTATTCACTCGGGTATTCGGGACACTTTTCATGCTGGAGTACTATTCACAAGTTACTATTCATGGGTTACTATTCACACGGTTACTATTCACTCGAGTATTTGGGTCACTTTTCATGCCGAGATACTATTCATGAGGTACTATTCCTGAAGTACTATTCACATGGTACTATTCATATGGTACTATTCACCCGAAAAATATATTTCTTTTCTGTCCAAAGTATTTTTGATACATGAATATTATTCTTAAAAATTACTCCACAAAACAGTATCATGTTGACAATTTGGATATTTTTAAACTCTGGATAAATTTAAAGTCTTTAAAATTTATTCTTGATTTCGTTTGATTAATGCTTATATCATCCTCATGCTTATATTGTGATGAAAGTCATCTTTGGCTTACGTGAATAGATGGACTATTGATTGGTATGATTATGACCATGGATCATTCGGTATAATCGTAACCCGTAATGTTACAAATGATGTGGTAAAAGTCCTCATTGGCCTGTAGTGCATTGATGGACAGTTGTTGGTATGATTATGACCAGGGATTATTCGGTATAATCATGTCCATTGATGATTACATGAATATCCTTGGCCCGTAGTGCAGGGATGATTCGATGATGTGGTTTATTTATTAAAGTTTGAGTCTCGTGATAAAATTGATGAAAAACTTTTTAAATCATAGAAGATAGTAGATATCATGCTCTACTTGACTCTTCTAATGGATTGCTTGTTCATTGCGAGCTTAAACTTGATGTTTATTGTGTTTTATCATTTTAACACTGTTGAAGACTAATGATAATTTATTCTGCATTATCTTAGTCATAATATTTCTTACTGGGCTAGTTGAGCTCACCCTTTTGCTTTCATTGTTCTCTTCGAGAAATGAGAACGTAGCCGGGACTAGTCGGGGAACGGAGTGATGGTCCGAGATGGTGTTATAGTAGTCCTCACTATTCTATAAAATAGTGTGACAATAAATGTAATGAGGACTTTATTTGAGTTTGGATATTGTCTAGAAGACGATATTCGTGTAAAAACTCTCAGCTCATGTTGTATAATTAAGTTTGTATTTGTATTATGTACCATGTATTTGGCGACCCAAGATGGTTGATGTATACCTATTTTGGGGGCGTCACAATTGCTATCCTACAAGTCTACAACAACAGCTAATTAGATTAATATCATATATTCATATACTCCCTCCATCCCTAATTATTTGACGTTTTAGAGTTTTTTATTTGTCTCTAATTATTTGACGTTTGTTCAAATCTAAGAAAATTAATGACAATTTTTCCAAAATTACCCCTCATTACTCTATCTATTTTTTTGATACTTTACTCTTTCTCTCTCCTTATCCCAATAAAACTCTCCTTATTCCAACAAAAGATGTAAGGGTATTATAGATAATTGAGTACTATGTTTAATGTTTTCCAATCATTATCTTAATTTTTGTGTCCACCTCTAAAACATCAAATAATTAGGGATGGAGGGAGTATAAAATAATATAGGTGATATATTATATGACTGTAGGGGATAGAGAGAACTGAATTGGTTTTGTGTTGCTCTAATATTCATAAGGTTGCCATTGAAAGGCCTTGCAGGGAGCGGCAGCCTATGGGCATTGAGGGTCTCTGCACGTCCTAAGTGGTAATAGCCTTCTCCTATTTTATTTATTTATTTATTATTATTTTTTTTATTATTATTATAGAATATATAAGTTGCATCTAACCACCCTTTAGAATTTAAATATAATATAAAGGCACATGTGAGATTATTAATAGCAATAGGAGAATATATATATATATATATATATATATATAAAAAAGATTAATTTGTTGGTGTGGTATGAAAGGGTGGAGCAAATTCCCTGTTCTCCTACCAAGATACATGTGTCATAGGTTAGGTACTTCAACTCTTGGGTAATTCAAGGAAAAGTTTGTAAAAAAAAATTCTTTCTTTCCAGGTAAGACTCATCCCAATTCCTTATCTTGTAGCATTATGTATACATGCCAGGATGCTTTAATTTCATTTTTTTTTAAGGACGAGGAATAAAAGTTTTTTTTTAATTAAAGCATTACTATAGGACAATGTCATCATCTGGAATTTTCATACACCATAGCGGATGTAATTTCCATTTTCTGAGAGCTAAGAATCTAAGTATTTCGTACTAACTTTTTATTAAGCGTTCAAGATCTTCATGATGCGAATGTAACTCAATTCATGCATTAACAATAAGTAAGTACTTACCGAGTAGAAGGAAAATGCTAATTAAAGAGCAGAACTCTACTATTTAGCCCATTTTTCTGTGGTAGAATTTTAGAAAAAAAATTGTGTAGAGGCATAAGTGAGTGATTAAGATTACAATGGGGTAAAGTATGTGGAGACCCTGCATAATCTCATCTAAGAATATGCTTATATAACATGTGAATCAGGGATGAATGTAATGCTTTTCAACCATAGTAACTAAATGTTGGGACTTGTTATTGAATCTTTAATACTAGAGAACAACTATCAGATACTTATTTGATAAAAAAAATGAAATTAGGTACCTCTAGTCGTGTTAATTTTCTGTTTGGTTAATTCTTTGTGATTACTTCATCGACTTCTCTTTTCAGGTAACTGTAGTATTTCTTTTTTGGACCACAACACCGCATCGAGGAAACACCTATTTCGGGCCATTTCACCTTAACAAGGATCTTAGCTCGAATAGTCTCAAAGGAAAGGCAACACCACAATGAGGAAGCATCCATTCCGGGCCATTTCACTTTAACAAGGATCTTGGCCCAGATATTCTCAAAGAAAAGAGGCACCATAAGGAGGAAGAATTTATTCCAAGCCATTTCACCTTAACAAGGATCTTGGCTCGGATATTCTCAAAGTAACACCACAACGAGGAAGTATCCATTCCGGGCCATTTCACCTTAACAAGGATCTGGGCTCGGATATTCTGGCGAAGTAGCACTTATTCCAATCAGTTGATTCAATGAGTAAGGAGAAGTTAAATGTAAGAGGGGAGAGCTCCTTAGGTGGCTAAACCCTATGGGCCAACCCTAGGGGGACCGACCTAGTGGCCTTCTCCTTCATATTTTTTCGTTCTTCCTCTACCCTATTTTTATTTGAATGACTTCTAATGTTTGTGCTCTTTTTTGCTTCTTCTTTCAGGTGTTTTTCAGCTTAAATCTCAGACTTCCTTCTTTGCTATGATAAGCACTCAAGTTTAAATATTTTCCTTGCTCTTTAGAACCCTTATGCTGAATTATTCTTACTTGCAGGCCTTCGATCTCCATTGAACATTCTGTAGACCTGGAAACTGCCAAGGAGACCCCGTTCCTTAATGATTGGGGAAGGGCTCCCCTCTTTTGGTCCTTCCGACGTCTTTTGGGAGAAAGTTCAGGCTTATGATCGTCCAATTTTTATTTATTTTTATTTTTATTTTTTTCGCCATAGAAGGAAGACTTGTTTCTATATGCAACAGCTTGCGAATGTTGGAATGAATTTCCCCATTCCGATCACATTCCCCGCATATGTATAGAGGAACACAAGTACCCTTTCAATCCCCTTCACTTTTTGTCTGATTCATCTGGCCGCCTTCAGGGATGGCAGCATTGTATTGACGAGATACTTGGGAATGTGATTATGTGAATATACTAAAATAGGGCTGACATTCTTCATTGCATTCAACTATGCAGGGACTTTCGTATCCAACAAGACCATGGTGCTCCTCTACATGCATATTTGTCACTGCTTGGGGGACCCGTATGACGATATTTTATTGACTTTGGCGTACGTTAAAATAGTTGGTGGTGATCATAGGCTTAAGGTATAGCTTTTCCTTACAGTGTTCTATTTCTTCTTGTTTATTTAGGCCCTAACAATAAAGTGTCAGCACATGAACCTGAAGCAGGAATATTAGGTCTTAACATAATATATCTTTCAGATTTTGCGATGAATATTAGATTAAGCTACCCTATATCCTCATGTTATAAGCTGCTGAAAACATTATAATGATGTTTCTTTGTTAATTTTTTAGAACTATTCTTTAGTCATTATTGTCCCTCCTGAAATAATTAATGGGAGGGTTGGCACCCATTTCATTGAATTAATCGTTTCTGGTGGATGTGCCTGATGGTAACACTAAGGACGAGACTTGTTACTTTGTTGAGGCCCTAATCAACTACAATCTCAAATCACTGGCTCAAGTCTCGGATGCAGGATCTGTTGGAAATAAAAAACCTCACACATACACACACACACTAGAGAAAATAGAGAAGATGTTATCACAAAAAAAAATCTTATATTTTTGCTTGCTTCAAATGAGTTGAGTACATAGGTATTTATAGGAATCTCCATACATGAATAAACACTTAATGAAAAACAACTTCCTAGACACCTTTTTAACTAGCTTCATGAATCTTCAAATACATGAACCAACCTAGCTTCATAAATATTAATTAAAACATACATATGTTAAATACTTAATTACTTTGGGATAAGTTTATTTTTCAACACCCCCTCTTAAACATTGTCACACCAAGTGAGCTCCGCAATTTGCAAAATAATTCGACTTTGAGTGGCTTTGTAAAAATATCAGCAATTTGGTCTTGAGTCCTCACAAATACAAGTTCAACTTCTTTCTTTGCAACACATTCTCTTATAAAATAATACCTCGTATCAATGTGTTTGCTTCGATCATGAAACACCAGATTCTTAGCCAATGCAATTGCCGACTTGTTATCGATATAAATCTTTGTTGGCTTCTGTTGTTGCAAATTAAGATCTCTTAAAAGATTTTGAAGCCAAATGGCTTGAGAAACACAAGATGTATCAGCAACATATTCTGCTTCACAAGTAGAAAGGGTCACAATAGGTTGCTTCTTTGAGGACCATGTAAATGCTGAATAATCCAGTTGTACTCTTTCTATCATCAACATCACCAGCCCAATCGCTATCACAATATCCCTCAAGCTTGAAATTATTTGAAGTTGAATAAAATAAGCCAAAATCAAGAGTACCTTTGATGTAACGGAGAATTCATTTAGCAACCTTCAAATGAGTTATTATGGGGGTTTCTATGTAACGACTAATAAGGCTAACTCCATATGCAATATCCGGTCTTGTGGATGTTAAGTATCACAAACTTCCAACAAGTCTTTTGAAAAATGTTGGATCCACTGTATCTCCTCCTTCATGCTTTGACAATTTAATACCACATTCAATGGGTGTGCTTACTGACTTGCAATCAAGCATTTTAAATTTTTTAAGAAGATCTTTAGCATATCCTTCTTGAGAAATAAAAATTCCTTCTTTTCTTTGCTTCACTTCATGACCAAGGTAGTAAGCAATGAGACCTATATCCTTCATCTCGAATTCACACGCCATAGCCCTCTTAAATTCTTCAAACATGCTTGGATTACTTCCGGTAAAAATTAAATCATCAACATACAAGCACATATCACCATTCTTTCTGACCTTCGAATAAACGACATGTTCAAATGGGCATCTTTTGAAATCATTGTCTTAGAAATATGTATCAATTCGGCTATTCCAAGCTCTCAGCGCTTACTTCAATTTGTACAACGCCTTCTTCAATTTCAAAACTTTATCTTCTTCTCCTTTGACAATGTAGCCAAGCGGTTGTTCCATGTACACCTCTTCTTCAAGAAATCCATTTAAAAATGCGGACTTCACATCCATTTGGTAAATCAACCAACCATTTTGAGCCTCCGATGAAACAAACAATTTTATAGTTTCCAAGCGAGTAACAGGGGAAAATACTTCATCATAGTCAATACCGGGTCTTTGACTGTACCCTTTGGCTACTAATCTTGCTTTTTATTTCTCCACTTCACCCTTTGCATTCTTCTTTGTCTTGTACACCCATTTCACCCCAATTAATTTTTGGCCTTTTGGAAGTGTAGTAAGTTCCCATGTTTCATTCTTCACAATGGCTTTAATTTCTTCATTCATGGAACTTCTCCATTACTTGTCTCTAGATGCTTCTTCAAACCCCATAGGTTCACAATCCGCAAAAAGACAGAATAAATTCAAATAATCAATATTTACCTCCTTCGTAATATCAAGAATTTCTTGCACACTTCTCATCTTTTGAGGTCGCTCACTTGAACTTGATAAAGGTGGACTAGATTATCCATTGGATGGTGGTGGAGATGGAGGTGAAGAAATAGGATTCCCTATGACCGCTTCTCTTTCTTACGCTTCTTCGTCAATGAAAGGAAAGAAATTATAATTTTCCTCCGAAATGTTCCAATCCCACGAGCTTTCTTCATCAAATTTCACATCTCTACTTATCAAAATTTTGCCGTTGCTTGGATTGTACAATTTGTAGCCTTTGGATCTTGCATCATAGCCGATGAAAATATGTTTCTCACTTTTATCATCTAGCTTTGACCTCTTCTCATCCGGTATATGCAAATGAGAAACACTAGGGTTTCTCCCATTCTATGCTTCTTGTGGTGTCATGTCTTTAACACTTCTAGTCGGGCAACGATTTGACAAATAGATGGCACAATCAATAGCTTCAGTCCAAAATTCTCTTGGCATTTGCTGGTTTTTCAACATACATCGAGCCATGTTAAGAATGCTTCTATTTTTTCTCTCCACCACCCCATTTTGTTGTGGCGATCTTTGAACCGTTAAAGGATGACGAATTCCATTTTCTCCACAAAATAATTTAAATTCATTTGATGTGAAATCGCCCCCTCTATCTGATCTAATGGCCTTGATATTATACACGTTATGCTTCTCCACAAGAGTCTTGAATTTTTTAAAGGCTCCAAACACCTTTGATTTTTCTTTGAGAAAATACACCCATGTCTTCCTACTAAAATCATCGATAAAGAGGAGAAAATAATTTTTCTTACCAAATGATGACAGATGAATAGGACCACACACATCCAAGTGCACAAGTTCTAACGGCGTGGTTGCTCTAGTAATTAACTTATTCAGAAAAATTTCTCAAGATTGTTTGCCAAAAAGACACCCTTACAAAGTTGATCGGGGTGGTCAATTGAAGCTAACCCGTTCACCATCCTGTTCTTCGACAAAGCTTCCAAACCACCAAAATTCAAGTGCCCAAGTCTCAAGTGCCAAATCCAAGATGAATCTTTAAAACATGCTTTCAAACATTTTGCCACATCATTTTAAATATTCAATAAGAACATACGATTTCTTGTCAAAGGCACCTTCACTATTAAATTTTCGGATTGATCTCTTATTGAAAGGTTAGAATCTTTCATCAAAATATCATAAGCTTTCTCTAAGAGTTGCCCCAAACTCAAAAGACTGTTCTTCATATTTGGCACATAATAAACATTTGAAATAAATTGGTGCCTCCCATCCTTTAAGCGAATCAAAATTTTACATTTTCCTTTAACCGGAATTTTTGACGAGTCTCCAAAAGTGACATTGCCGCATACAGATTCATCAAGCTCAACGAACATATTTTTCTTTCCATACATATGATGTGACGCCCCCAAAACAGGTATACATCACCCATCTTGAGTCGCCAAATACATGGTACATAAATTAAATACAAACTTAATTATACAACTGTCGTGTACAATACGGCAAAACATAGCTGAGAGTTTAAACAAGAATATTACCTTCTAGACAATATCCACTCTCAATGGAGTCCTCATTACAATTATTATCACACTATTTCACGTATGGTGAGGACTACTAAAGCCACTTATCCCGGACCATCACTCCATTTTCCGACTAAGTCCCACTATATTCTCATTTCTCAAGAGAACAATGAAAGAAAAGGGTGAGCTCAACTAGCCCAGTAAGAAATATTATGACTAAGATAATGCAGAATAAATCATCCTTAGCCTTCAACAGTATAACAATTGATAGAATATAATAGACAACAAGTTTTAGATCAACAATTGCAGCGGAATAAGCAATCCATTAGAAGAGTCAAGTAGAGCATAAAATCTACTATCTTCTATGATTTAAAAAGTTTTTCATCAACTTTATCGCTGAGATTCAACTTAATAAATAAACCACATCATCGAATCATCCTTGCACTACGCGCCAAGGATATTCATGTAATCATCAATGGTCATGACTATACCGAATAATCCCTGGTCATAATCATACCCATAACTGTCCATCAATGCACTACGGGCCAATGAGGACTTTTACCACATCATTCGTTACATTACGGTCATGATTATACCGAATAATCCATGGTCATAATCATACCAAGTCCATCTATGCACGTAAGCCAAAGATTACTTTCATCACAATATAAGCATGAGGATGATGACAATGACTTAATAATTCAATAAAACAAGTTCAAGGATAAAATTTAAAGATTTATAATTTAATTTATCCAGGAATCAATAACGTCCCAAATTGTCAACATGATATCGCTTTTTGTAGAGTAAAATTCAAGAATAATAATCATGTACCAAAAATAATTTGAATGTAAAAGAAATATATTTTTTAAATGAATAGTACCCGTGAATAGTACTTCGGAATAGTACCCCAAATACTGAAAAGTGTCCCAATACCATTGAATGATACTAGAGTGAATAGTAACCCATGAATAGTAACTCGTGAATAGTACCTCGCACAAAAAGTACCCTTTAATACCCGAGTGAATAATACCAGAGTGAATAATGTAATCGGGTGAATAGTAACTCAGAATAGTAACTCGTAATGTAAAAATACCAAAGAAAACGATATTTTATGATTTAGTACAAAAGAAATGATATCCCGATGAGTATAATAGAATATACTGAAATCGCAAATGGATTTTCACCCGCCATGCAGTAATCCACGTAGATGCATTATTTCCACAATTTAATAAAGAATGAATACGAAGGATCATTCACCATGCATGCGATAATTCACATGAGCGGGTTATTCCAATGTAATAATAACGAATGGAATAACAGAAGAATTCACCATGCATGCGATAGACCGCACAGACAGGTTATTCCCAACAAAATAATAAAGAATTGAACCAGGTCATGCGTAATCCGCACAAACAGGATATTCCAACAAAATAATAAAGAATGGAACCAGGTCATGCGTAATTCAGCATGTGACGAGGATATTCCAAATGTAATAATAAAGAATGGAATAACAAATGTAATTCACTGTGGCATGAGATAGACCGCATGCATAAAGTTATTCCAATGAATAATAAAGAATGGAATAATGTAAGAATTTCATCATTTATGCGGATTTCTATAGATGAAAGTTATTCCAACATAATAATAAAGAATGAAATAACAACCCTTACGAGTATTAAAAGAAAATAACTCTCTTCATGAATACGAAAGAATAATACCCCTTACCTTAGAAGAAAACTGGATATTGGAATATTGAGGTAACAGACTTCTCTTCTTCTTTCTCTCTATAATTTCTCTCTATAATAATTGCTCTATAGCTTTAGTGAATTGGTGAGAAATGAAGGAAGAATGAGCTTCTATTTGTAGAAAAATATAGTTTTAATAATTTTACATTTTAGGGCTCGAAATATTACAGTATAATATCTTCCCCTTTTTCTTCCTTTTTAATTTAGTCCTGCAAGTATTATCAAACTTGCACCACCTCCCCTACTAGTAAATCATGTGAATCAATAGTAAAATCATGTGACTCAATAGTATAATCATGTGAAAAAAAACTAATTACAGTATAGTACCTTCATCTATACCTCTATTTTTAATTTAGTCATGCAAGTATTATCAATCTTGCACCAACTCCCCTAATAGTAAATCATGTGAATCAATAGTACACACATGTGAACACATAGTTATAAACATGTGAATTAATAGCAATTAATTTCTCATTTATTCGGTTAATTACCCGATTGGTCAATATAACCTCCAGACATCAATTATTATCGAAATAAATGTCAATTTCTACTAATACTAATAATTCCAACACAATGGAACTATCAATTTCATCTTTAATCAACACGATCTTATTCATAATTAATATTATAACTCACAATATTTAACAACCAATTCGTTCCTGGAAAGAGGGGCTTTCCGATAAGGATTTCTCCTTATTGGCGCGCAATTAGGTGACCAAACCTCTCCTTGACAGAACTTCTAGACATTGTCAATATTGCAAATAATAATATTAATAAATTTGTCGCCTCAATTATTGATTTAATAATATATATTATACAGATGATACTGTAACAATAATTGAATCAATAATATGAGTGATATGATGCAGCAATTACTGTAGCAATAATTAAGTATAACTGAGTGACTTCTTACGTAAGCATCAATAATCAATACCGTGTGCTACTATGTAACCACACGTATTACTATACTTTTACTATCGGGTAGTTCAACAGTTTTAACGGTAACACTCGCCGTTATTTTTAATAAAAGATAATTCTGTCGTTTTCTAACTACGACAATACTTTCGTTGTGGGGTCCACCAATGATTGTGCCATCATATGAATATTCCCTGACAAAAAGAATATTTTATAACAACTTGCATACTTTGCAAAATTTTCAAATATCACCCTCAACTTTAACCTTTATCAATTTAACTATTTACTAAATAGAATAATTATAAGAAAATTGAATACTTTCATTTTATAAAATTTGGGGTCTCACATATGATTACTTTCACCCGTGTCAAGATACCATGTATTGTCATCTTCACTCATCTTTCCTTTGCATGTCAAACCTAAAGTGGGCACCATTTCATCAACATTTTTCTCCACATAATTTGAATTTCCTTCAATATCTTTCGAATCATTCTTACACTCTGAAGCATAGTTCCCATAATTGTGACAATTGTAACATTGATCTCGAGATTTATCATACCTCTTTTGATACGGTCGTGAATAGTTTTCTCTTCCACGTCCCCTTGTGTGGTGAGACTCTTGGCCCCTTTCTTCTTTGTGAGGAGAGTAGTGACTTCCTCTTCCACCTCTTCCACGACCTCTTGCTTGACCACGACTTCGACTTTGACCTTGACTTCGACTTTGACCTCGACCTCGTTGACTATTTCCATGTTTTTCTTCTTTCTCCTTGAAAGAAAGCTTCGCTTGGAGCACTTGCTCATTAGGCCCCTTCTTTTGCTTTTCAAGCCTCTCTTCATGGATTTGCAACGAACCCATAAGTTCATCAACAGTCATGGTTTCTAAGTCTTTCAACTCCTCAATGGCTACAACAATATACTCATATTTTGGACTTAAAGAACGAAGGATTTTTTTATTTACTCGAGCATCACTAATTTCTTCACCATTACTTTTCATTTGATTGACAATTGTCGAAATTCTAGAAAAAAATTATAAAATTGATTCAGACTCCTTCATACGCAAACCTTCGAAGTCACTTCTCCAGGTTTGAAGATGAAGCTTCTTTACTTTGGTAACTCCCTTGAATGAATTTTGGAGAATTTCCCACGCTTACTTGGCGGTGGTGGCAAGAGAAACTTTTTGCAATATTGCATCATCTAAACATTGATGAATGATAGTAACCACTTTTTGATCTTTCTTTCTTGTGGCATTCAAAGCTTCCTTTTGTGATTATGATAACGAAGTTTCATCTTCGGACTCTACATAGCCTTTGGTCACAATGTCCCATAGATCTTGTGAACCAAAAATCGCCTTCATGCGAATACACCAACTCTCATAGTTATCCTTCTTCAATTGAGGAACTTGGAATTGGACCGCTTTATTTGCCATTTTTTAGTGGGTGTTACTAGCAACCTAGCTCTGATACCAATTTTTTGGAAATAAAAAACCTCATACACACACACTAGAGAAAATGGAGAAGATGTTATCACAAAAGAAATCTTATATTTTTGCTTGCTTCAAATGAGTTGAGTACATAGGTATTTGTAAGAATCTCTATACATGTATAAACTCAAATACATGAATAAACACTTAAATGAAAAACAACTTCCTAGACACATTTTCAACTAGCTTCATGAACCTTCAAATACATGAACCAACCTAGCTTCATAAATATTAATTAAAACATAAATATGTTAAATACTTAATTACTTTGGGATAAGTTTATTTTTCAACAGGATCACCCTCAAGTTTAAGTTGGTAGGTTAGAAGACTGCGATAGAGTGTAGTTACTTTTAATGAGTTGTGCAAGGTTTTATGATACCAGAAGCTTTGGGGTGAGTAGTTAAAGATGACCAGTTCAGCCACATTCGCGAGACAATCCACCACTTTCATTCTCATATTCTAGATATGATAATGCTGGCTGTATTATTGAGAGAAAAAAGTGTAGTTCACTTGGCTGAATCTTCCCAAAAGTTTATGCCATAGATGGTGCTAGTGAAAGTATAGGGGTGATTCATATTAATAATGTCCACACTTTTAAGTCTAATTGTTTAATAAAAAGAATCATAAATTTCATATCTTGTTTCAACTTGGTAACTCCCTATTTAGTATTTACTATGTTCTATGTACTTATAGAAACAACTGATAACTATTAAAAGCATTGCTAACCTTTAAACTTTATAACATTTCCAACCCTTTCTTCTTAGAATTTGATTTGTTGGAAGCTTTATAATCCAAGTCGAATCGCTCAATTTGCATTTCTTAGCACTAGGTGGTACCAAATTGTTTCGAGTTTTTCCTTGATGGCGTTTGGCTTGCTTTACAACTTCTGTCTGTTAGCAAAAGAGGATGACTGGATTCAACCAAAATCACAAAGTGTTCACCACAAGTCATTACAGGAACACTTTCTGTTGCTGAAATGGTGAAACCGAGTACCATCTTTAAGAAAGATATCATATCTTCTCAAAAGGGAAATGTATTTTGCTGTAGTGTGGCAGTCAGAACACATTCTTGTCTTCTTGATCACCTTAATGGGTGCATTAATCTTCATCTTTATCAGTCCATACGTAATTGCCAATTTCTCCGTGTGAGCGAGCAACATTTTCTCCCTCTCAACCTCGTAAATGTTCTGATACACACATTTGGTATCTGGTGTTGGTAACCTTAAAGGAAACTATATATGTATTAACTTATCTCAAATAAACCAGAACTGTAGAAAAATATTTTTCAAGGCTAATACTTGGTACTATGTCCTTAAGATAACTATGCCCTCTGTATGGTGCTCAGAATTGATAGCACTTGTCTCCCAGGATACAATGACACTGTATACTTTAGCAGCACTAATAAAAGTATACTCTTTGAACCTAAAGAAATGCTCTGACTCTCTCTCAAAATTAACTTAAAGAAACTGATGAAGAAATAAAGACTAGAATGATCTATATGCTTAAAATGCTTGAGAAATGAATGATTTTGAAGGATGCCCCCTACTAACTAATTGATGATATTCTTGTCACAGGAGAATAAGTATCAAAATAATCTAAACCCTCCTTTTGCATGTATCCTTTGATTACAAGTCTTGCTTTATATTTGTCTATAGATCCATCTGCTTTTATTTTCTTCTTAAATATCCACTTATATCCGAGAGGTTTAGAGCCTGGTGGGAGATCCACTAATTCCCACGTATGATTGTGCAAAATGGATTCTACTTCACTATTTATAGCCTCTTTCCAATATGGAGCTTCAAGACTCGATACTACTTCTTTATAGGTTTGAGGCTCATTTTCTAACAAATAAGTTAGAAAATCCGGACCATGAGATTTTGATGTTCTAGCACGTTTACTACGTCTAGGTTCATCAATATCTTCTAAACCATGATCATTGTCATTAACAACATCATAAGTTCTTTTATTTGAACTCGTTTCTTGTTCGTGAACACTTGGCTCTTATTCCTTTTTATTAGGAAATACTCAATAATAATATTTTCATGTATTTCCTCTATTTTTGATTTATTAACCAAAAATCTATATGCAATGCTATTATTAGCATAACCACTGAATATATAATCTATTGTCTTTGGTCTTATTTTCACCTTTTTGGGTGGAGGAACCATTACTTTTGCTAAACACCCCAACACTTTTAAGTGTTTATAAGACGGCTTACGTCCTTTCCATAATTCATAGGGTAAGACATTAGACTTCTTTTGAGGTATTCGGTTGAGAATATAATTTGCTAAAAAATTGCTCCCCCCCCCCCCCACAAATTCTGAGGTAGCCCAGAACTTAATAATAATGCATTCATCATTTCTTTCAAAGTTCTATTCTTTCATTCTGCAACACCATTTTGTTGTGGTGAATAAGGTTTAGTTGTTTGGTGTATTATACCATGTTGTGAACAAATTTCAACAAATTGAAATTCATATTCCCCGCCTCTATCACTTCTAACTATCTTGATCTTTTTATTAAGTTGGTTCTCAACCTCATTTTTGTAATGTATGAACATTTTCAAAGCCTCATCTTTACTTCTCAATAAGTAAACATAACAATATCTTGTACAATCATCTATAAAAGTGATAAAGTATTTCTTACCTTCTTTTGTTTGTATATACTTTAAATCACAAATATTAATATGTATTAATTCAAGAGGTTCTGTACTTCTTTCAATTGATTTAAAAAAGAAAATTCAAAGTTTTGCCTCAACACATATTTCACATTTATGATTAGAGTTAATATCACATTTTGGCAAACATTCCATATTAATTAATCTACAGATAGTATTATAATTAACATGTCCTAATCTACTATGCCATAATTAGATGACTCAATCATATAAGCAGAATATGTAATTTTATTAATATTGGAAGGTACACTAGCCATTACATTCATTTTGAAGAGCCCAATACTCATATAACCCTTCCCCACATACATCCTATTTTTAGTTAGGATAAATTTATCCGATACAAATACTAATTTAAATCCCTTTTGACTAAGAAGGGATCCTGACACTAAATTTTTCATAATATCATGCACATGGAGCACGTGGTTGAGGGTGAGTTCCTTTCCAGATGTCATCTTCAGAATCACCTTTCCTTGTCCAGCAATCTTAGATGAAAAAGAATTTTCCATGTATAATTGTTCTCCATTAAATCAATTTATTGATATGTAGAGAATATCTTCTTGTCAGAACACACATGGCGGGTTGCTCCAATATCTACCCACCATTCCCTTGGATTCTCAACCATATTTATTTCTAAAACAACCGCAGAAAGGTTCATTTCAGAAACATCTTTTAGAGGACCATCCACTTTCGTTACATTGGCTTGTGTGGACTTCTTGTTCTGGTCTTTGCATTTTCGACAATCCTTTGCCCTATGTCCGGGCTTGTCACAAATGTAGCATTTTCCTTGGAACTTTTTATTTTTTTCCTGCTGAGGCCCATTACCAGAGAATTTTCTCTTTTTGGACTTCGAACCTTGTTCCACCACGTTGGATTTATACTCCATAAAGGGCCTTCCAGTTTTCTTCTCAGAGGCACGGTTGTCCTCTTTTATCCGTAATCTTACGATTAAGTCTTCAAGTTTCATCTCTTTGCGTTTATGCTTGAGATAATTTTTAAAATCTTTCCACATAGATAGCAGCAACTTGGAAAGATTCACTTAAGGACATACATTCTACATGTAATCCTACAAGATGTCTGCCTTGGAATCCACCATCTTGTAGTCCAAAAACCTACCAATTACGAATTTCTTCGTGCCACCATCTTCTGTTTTATATTTTTTTATCCAAGGAATCCCATAATTCTCTTGTTGTTTTTAGGGAACTATACACATTGTATAATGTGTTGTCCAATCCATCAAGGATATAATTTCGGCACAAAAAATTTGCATGTTTCTATGCATCTATTGCGACAACAACCTACCTGTCTGTTTCATCTTCTTTGAGCACATCTTCTTTGAGCACAGGGGGATCTTCGTGAAGAAACCTCGCCAAGTTCAAAGTAGTAAGATAAAACAACATCTTTTGTTGCTATCTTTTAAATTTTGTTCCATTGAAATTTTCTGATTTTTCACCATGGTTCACAAGAACATTTGGTATAGAAGGTGTAGAAGAAGAACCAATTATAGTAACAGAATTGGTATCCATATTTCTTGCCAAATATATATAAAAATTAATTGTCTTAAGATTGTTGGTAACCTTAAAGGAAACTATATATGTATTAACTTATCTCAAATAAATCACAACTGTAGAAAAATATTTGTCAAGACTAGTACTTGATACTATGTCCTTAAGACAATTATGAAGAAATAAAGACTAGAATGCTCTATATGCTTAAGAAATGAATGATTTTGAAGGCTACCCCCTCCTATCTATTTATAGGAGGGATTGGTGACCCTTTGGATGGGCACTTAGACCGCACATACCTTGACTATATTCTCTCCCTTCCACAAAAATGAAGAATCCCTTAAAACTAAAACTTAAAGCACTTTCCTTGTATTTAAACATATGAAAATTTTAATTCCTAACCTATGTGGGACTTGGTTTTTCCCACATGTATTTATTATTTCCATATGCGATTTTTGAGTGTTAATATCTCATTCATTACTCCATAGATTTGAGCTTCCAAATACTTAATTTAATCTACTCATGAGTAAAACACGTTAATATATGGGCTAATTAAAAATAATTAATGATACCCATATTAAATTAGGCTCAAATTCTAACATCTAGCAAATATCCTAACTCCTTCATTTCTGATACCTACTGATATAAATTAAAATATATCTCCCCTTCATCTGGATGAGATTTTCCTATTGCATAGAACGCGTGAATTGTTTGATTTATTTCTATCCAGCTCCACGTTTGCCCAAACTTCACTCCTGCAGCATCCATCAACTCTCTTATACCCTCTGCATCTTCCAGTCTATCCGAAATTTCATACAAATTCATCATCATAACATAATTAGCAGGATTATATGGTTCTAACTTGAAGAGGTTCTTTGCTGCAACCTCTGGCAGCTTCAAGTCACAATGCACTCGACAAGATCCAAGTAAAGCACCCCATACAGCTGCATCCGGTTCTAGTGGCATTGTTTTTACAAACTCCCAAGCTTCATCGAGGTAACCAGATTTCCCAAGAAGATCAACCATGCACGAGTAATTCTAAATCGTGGGAATTATACCATAACCTGAGTTCATACTGTCAAAATATTGCCAGCCTTCATCAAGTAAACCAAAGTCTTGCAGCTCGATAAGAGGGCTGTAAAGGTAACAGCATCTGGCCTGAATCCCTCTTCTTGCATTCTATTGAAAAGGGAGATTGCATGTTTTCCAAGGCTGTGAATGGCAAGCCCTGTGATCATGGAGTTCCAAGTAGCTAAAGTCATGCTTTGAGTTCTTTGAAAAACCTCATATGAAGTCTTTAAACTGCCACACTTACTATACATATCAACAAGAGTTGTTGTAACATATATATCTCCCACGAAACCATTCCTAATACTCAGGCCATGTATCTTTTTTCCCTTATGTAACAAAGACAGACCTACACAAGCTTGAAGCAAACACAACACTGTGGCCGAGTTGGGCTTGACACCTTCTTGCTGCATTTGGATGCATAACTCAAGTGCAGCCTTGTAGTTTGCATTTTGTGAACACCCTGAAATTAAAGCGGTCCATGAAACAACATTAGGATTCAATCCTGAAGTTTTGATTCGACAAATTATAGCCAAAGCTTCATCAATTTGACCCCATATTGAATATCCAGAAACCAGGCCATTATATGTCACTAGATCAGGTTTGATTCCTTCACTTTTCATTCTCTTTAGTAATGTTACAGCATCTTCAAAGCGACCCTTTGAAGGAATATCCCGAGATAAATGAATTCCAAGCAAAAATATTTCTTTGATTCATACTATCAAAAACAGCCTGAGCATTGATCAAGTCATTATTCTTCACATACATGTCTAACAATGAAGTTCCAACATAAATATCAAAGTCAAGCCTATTACTTATCACAAAGCCATGAATTTCCTTCCCAATATTCAAGAACCCCAATTCCCTAATTGCTCGAAGAACACTAGTGATGGAGCTTGAGTTAGGCATGAAACTGGAGACTTGCATACTCCGTAAAATGGTTATTACTTCTTGGTATGATCCATGAACGAAATGGCCAGACAAAAGGCAATTCCAGGTTACAATGTCATTCCTTATATTGCCTTTTTCCATTTCATGAAATAAGTTCCATGCTTCATTCAGATAACCAAGTGCACTATAACCTGAAATGACTGAGTTCCAAGTAGATAAGTTTCGATTTCCCATTGAATCAAAAACAACTCTAGCCAGTTCAACACTTCCACTTTTGCAATACATGCTAATTAGTGAATTGTATATCAATAAATTTGATTCCAATGCTATTCGAATAACGTACCCATGAATCTATTTCCCTTCATGAAGAGCTTCAATTCTTGAACAAGCTTGCAAAACTTTAGCAAGAATTAAGCTATTAGCTTTGACACTTCCACTTTTGCAATATATGCTAATTAGTGAATTGTGATGGGTCTAGTTCAAGGATCCAGTCCATCTCATAGGCCTCATGCTCCAGCCCATCTCATAGGTCTATATGATAGGTCCAAGCTCAAGAAGTGTGGCGAGCCCAACAAATGTGATCCATCATAGCCGGGTTAATTAAGCACGTGCACATCATGAAGTGGTCAAGACTCGTTTCCGGACCTCACGGAGAGCACGCACATCACCTTGCACGTTAGGAAGAAATTGGGAGCTCCACTAAAGTAGTGGTTACGTGCTCACCCCAAGACTGTTACGGTCGCTATAAATAGAATGTCTTACCATCATTGGGGGGCAACAACGAACTCTTGTAATCTTTAAGCTTATGCTCTTTGTATTCTCTCCAACACACGTAATATAAAGGGCCAGGCAACCATAGCCATTCAACAGTGGACTAGGTAACTTGACCGAACCACTTTAATTCGTGTCTCATTTTTCTACTTTAATTACCGCTTTATAATTATTTGATTGGTGTTTGTGCAAAGTCCATTTTGTGCATCATCAAATTGCATATCAATAAATTTGATTCCAATGCTATTCGAATAACGTACCCATGAATCTGTTTCCCTTCACGAAGAGCTTCAAACTTTAGCAAGAATTAAGCTATTAGCTTTGACAAATGAGAACTGCATATCCCTAAACAATCCTATAGCTTCCTTCAATCTCTCACTCCTTAAATTCACCAAAACTACCTCATTCCACAGTAGAAATTCGCGGTCCGGCATCTCATCAAAAACCAGATTAGCACTTTCTATTGTTCCACACCTTCCATAAAAGTTCATCAATGCACACTTTAAATAGACATCCAAATCAAAGCCCCTTTTGATCAAACATGCATGAACTTCCAAGCCTAACCAGACATATCTTAAATTTGCACATAATTTCAAGATTGTTGTGAGGGTTCCTTTATGACGTAGATCATTGAAAACCTCAAGAATCTCATATGGGTCCCCCCCCCAAAATTAATCTTGAATTCATACAGGAAAGTACTCCAGTACAAGTAATTTTCAGGTAAATCAACAAAAAAGAGCACAGCTGCTGACTGGAAATCACCAAATGCTAAGTAAGAAGTGACTAAAGACTGTATTTTTGTTTCTGAAATCCATTTCTTGGGTATTTTTATGATCTGGGCATGTCTTAATTTCACTAAATCTAAGGAATTGAGAGAGGAAATTGGAGGGTTTTCATTGGGGCTAAAAACAAATGCTGCAGATACTGTGTTAAAGCTAAAAGTTAAAGATTAATGGATAAGATTTATCCTCTTTAGAGGATTCTGTAATGTACTGAATTATGCAGTGAGCGAATGCGGTACCGAGTTGACTCAGTAACATAGGTTCTTTTTTCTTCCAAATAAGATTGGTCTTTTCTTCCTCAAGATATTACTGTTGGAATTTTTAAAATTACCACTTGTTATAGTTTAGTAATCAAGATTCATAGTTTGCTTCTAAAAAGCCAGTTTGTGGGTAAGGGTGTAAACGCAGTCGGTATGAACAAATAGAGAGATACTTCAATTCATTTAAAATGATAATTTCAGATGAATTCAATTCGAATTCAAATTATATTTGAAAAATTCTACTCGATTTCGACTCGACTCAATATTTATTCAAACTACTCTTGAGCTTCAAATTCAAGTTCAATTCAGTCTCCACATAATAACTAGTTTTATAATAAATATAATTATAAATTGAATTTGTTATTTTACTTAAAAATGAGAAAATATATTTATTATTACACTTTATAAATATAAAATCACAATTAAAATTAAAAACAAAACAAAATAATAATTGATTATCCTAATTTGATTTAAATTTGTATATATTATAAGAGAATGTATCGAACATCTAATCGAATATGTATTAACCGAGTATGTATCGAATCACAATCAAAAATTCGAGTAGTTTGAATCTTAAACGAAATGAGTATAACCTCGCTTTTATTCTACTCATATTTTTATTCGAATCGCTTTTAATTCTCGATTTGGATCATATTACTAACGAATCCAAGTCTCGCTTATATTTTTTTCGAGTCGAGTTTTAATCGAATTTCGAATAGCTCATTCTGCCTTTTTATTTGTGGGTGAGAACTGACTACATTTCTTAACATGCAATTGAGTACAAAAAGTGAAGCAAAGAATTTCTGCAGATTTTTTCTTCCAAATTAAATCGTTTTACATTCACAACTTTTCTCAAATTGAGCATGTTACCTTTTGCACATTTTCCATTTGTAGAATATTGTTGGGAATGGTAAATGAAATAACCCGGGTCAAATCTCGAGTCCGAATCGAATCGAATCAAATCCGACCCCAATAGTATCTTCTATGACTGAAGATACTATTGGTAGTAACTTATTTCATTATATAAAGACAAATTTTTCCTCTATCTTTCCATATAAGATTGGGCTGATACCATTAAAAAACCAACTCGGATCAAATTCGAGTTCGGAACAAATCTCGGGTCAAATCCTAAAATAAACAAAATAAGTCCTATGGTAACTATTGCCTTATAGTTTCCATTAGGCCTGACAAAATATGGTTATGGTTACATTTAAGAACTAAAATCATATTAATCATTTTTAATATAAGTTGTGTGGGTTGGAACTATATGGTTATGGTTCAAAACCATATTAACCATTTTAAGATATTTTGACTTTTAAACAGAACTTTTGAAAAATAAAATTGTGACCGTCACAATTAAATTAATTAAGTAATAATATTTAGGAGTGTGTATTGACACTCCTTCTCCTGCTATATTAATATATTTAATTAAGTAATATCGATTACTTAAATTAATTAAGTAATAAAATTTTAAAAGTTGACTAATTTAAATTTTAAATCCAAGTTTGAAACTAAAAAATTTAACATTTCCTAATTTAAATAAAATTTATTTAAATTTTAAACTAATTTCTTGCGTTGGTGTTTTTAATCAAACAAAACGACATTATTTTTGTATGATAACTCACGTGTCTCTCAATTACTTTTTTGCCTAATTTAAATAAATTAAAATAATTTAAGTACTTGTGCTGAAAGCTATTTTAAATAAGCTAAGATAAATGTGACGTGTGTTATTTTGTCCCTTTTGATTATAAAATTGCACACCTGTTATTATTATTATTTTTTATTTCATAAATAATTTATTTTTTGCTTGCATGTACGTATTGGCTCCAAAGTGCATATCATCAGATCATTTTCTTCACGAGGCTCTAAATAATTACCTGTTAATTGTTATTTGAGTCGATATAAGATTAATATGGGTTAAAATTAATTAAATTAGTTATCACCCATATTTATAATTTATAATATGGGTTTAAAGTTGAAGCAACTCATGACATAAAAATAAGTTAATCAATCTAATAATACCGAAGTAGTTTTGATTAATTAGATAGTTTTTAACTTTAAATTGTCATGTTTAGCAAAGACACTAAAATTGTTAAGTTTAGCAAAGACACTAAGATTGTTAAGTATCTTAGCTTGGGTGGAGGGTGGAGGGTGGAGGGTGGAGGGTGGGGGTGGGGGTGGGTTGGGGTTGGTTAAGGTTGGGAATCATATTTTTTAAAAGAAATATAGAAAAAAAATCGCAAAATAAAACTTTAAACCACAAACTCATCCAAAAGGTCATATCTAAAAATATTTTTAATAGTAACTCATTTTGTTATATAAAGACAAATTATTTCTCTATATTTCGATATGGGACTGAGGTGTTATAGTAAACCTATTCTAAAATACAAGATCATTTAGAAAAAATATTAGGTGAGCATTATTTTTATATACATTTTTGATATTTCCACAATGGTTCGTTTTCATATGATAGTGGGACACACTGTATGCTAATATAAGAGAGAATCATATAAAAATATCAAAAATAAATGTAAAAATATCAGCACAAAACATTACATGTCATTTGATGTTAATTGGTGATTCTTCTTTCTTTCTCGAGAAACCGTGTTTGATAGTTATGTTATGTAATGGGGGACTAGTGAGGGACTGTTTGAAAGCCTCTTTTTAAACTAGAGAACTTGTCAATACTTGATGGTTCTTAAATGCAAATTTTAAACTCACACTTGCTTTACAAGATTCGAAGTAGGCCTCAGATGCCAAAATAGGAGGGTACTTGGTAAATTGTGCAACTTATACTTGCTATAAAATGGAAAACAGAATGAGTCCATTTCAGTAAATTGTACTTTGTGCAAACAAAATTGTACATTTTACAATATACATTACAAGATGGCGGTAGAGAGTATGGTGCAGTTTAGTGCGGTTTGAAATTCAAATCGCAACTGAAATCGCTTAGGTACGGTTTTTGAGTGCGGTTTGAATTCGGTTTGAAAAATTCAAAACCGCACACGAAACCGCTTGTGATTGATGTGGTGCAGTTTTAAAGTGTGCGGTGCGGTTTTAATTGGTGCGGTTTCCGTTTCAAAACCAATTGAAACAACAAAAAAGTCTAAGCCTTCAATAAAATTTAACATAAAACTTACGTCGAGTAATTAACTTAGTGACAAAGCCGGCAATGGGAATTATATCAAGCATAGAACCAAAGTTCATTCTGCCAAACATGTCAAATTCACCATCAAATCATAGAACAGTGAGACACGTAAAATAATTTTAGTTTATAATAAAGGAATGATGCTTTAAAACTAAAACATACGCTATATAAAACAACGGACACCATATATTCGATAACAAGCAAGAAGATTTATCTAGTTCCCCAAAAATTAATAATATATACTGGAGATAGAATAAAATTTTATCTTATATATTGCAGAGAGGACTTATAGAATATAATCCTAACTATACTTAATTTGAAAAATAATCTATTAGACTATTACTATTATAGTATTGACCTTAATCAATACATCAAGTGCTTGAACCAACGAATTTGGCCCCTCAGCTATAAGCCCCACCAATACGCATCAAACAAATTCGAAATTTCAAAACCCAATTGCTTAATTTTTGACTCTATAACCTCTAACAATCTTCTTTCAATTGGTGAAAAAATAACAATGCAAGATTGGGGTTTTCTCTGAGCGTGTTCAAGTGAAAAGTAAATTTAGAATTTACTAGAGATAATACATAAATACACACATTGTGTGGTTTCGGTTTTATGCGTGCAGTTTTTGCTAGTAACCAAACCGGAACCGTAAATTTGGTTATTCAACCCACCTAAAACCGCCACATACGCCGAAACCATTGGTGCGAGTTTAATTGGTGCGGTTCGTGCGGTTTTTGGTGCAATTTCGGTTCCAATTTAGTTACTTGCTCAGCCCTAGATGGCGGTATCCTCCCTCTTCTCTTTTATGCAGAGCCCCGCGAATTGAGATTTTATTTATATAACAATATATTATTGGGGGTTAAATGCTTTCTAGATCACTCTACTATAAGTCGACTTACAAATGGGTCATTGAACTTTTTTTTCTTACAGTCAACTCATTGAACTTTAGTTTACTAACACGCCGTTACAAAAACTGTTAAGTCAAGGTTGACTTAACGGAAGTGATGATGTGGCAGCTGACTTGTTTAAAAAAAAGCCTATGTGGCAGTTAGTATGCGACGTGGCAATGAAGATGTGGATTTGGAGGAAAATTTTTATGAAAGAATGGAAAAAAATATTTTAAAGTATAATATAAATTATAAAAATTAGCCAAAAAACAAGAAAATAAATAAATAATTAAAAATAATTATTTTAATAAAATTAAAAAATGCAATTTTTTAATAAAAAATACAATTTTTTAATAAATATAAAAAATGTAGTTTTTTTAATAATAAAATGCAGTTTTTAAAAAAACAGCGCTTTTTAATAAAAGAATTTTTTTTTATAAAATGCAATTTTTAAAAAATGTAGTTTTTTTTTTTTATTAAAAAGGTAATAAAAATATAAAAATGCAGCTTTTAAAAAAACGTAATAAAAATGTAGGTTTTAATAAAAATGCAGTTTTTAATAAAAATGCAGTTTTTTTTCTTTTATTAAAAAACGTAATAAAATATAAAATGTATTTTTTTAAAAAACGTAATAAAAATGCAGTTTTTAAAAAATGTAGTTTTTTTTTTTATTAAAAACGTAATAAAAGTGCAGCTTTTTAAAAACGTAATAAAATGTAGTTTTTTTAAATAAAAATGCAGTTTTTTAAAAAAATATTGTTTTTTATTTTATTAAAAACGTAATAAAAATATAAAAACGCAGTTTTTAAAAAATGTAGTTTTTTTAATAAAATGCAGTTTTAAAAAAATGTAGTTTTTTCTTTTATTAAAAAACGTAATAAAATGTAGTTTTTTAATAAAAATGCAGTTTTTAAAAATGTAGTTTTATAAAAGCGCTGTTTTATAAAAAATGCAATTTTTTTAAGAAAAAGCGCTGTTTTTTTTAAAAAATGTAGTTTTATAAAATTATAAAAAAATTCTTTTTTAAAATGTTGTTTTTTAAAAATCGCTTTTTATTATTAAAAAACTACTATTTTTTTTATTAAAAAAACTGCATTTTTTATTTTATTAAAATAATTATTTTTATTTATTTATTTATTTATTTTCTTGTTTTTTGACTAATTTTTATAATTTATATTATACTTTAAAATATTTTTTTCCTTTTTTTCATAAAAATTTTTCTTCAAATCCACAACATCTTCACTACCACGTCGCATACTAACTGTCACATAGGCTTTTTTTTAGACAAGTCAGCTGTCACATCATCACTTCCGTTAAGTCAACATTGACTTTAACTGCTTTTGTAACAAATGTTAAGAAACTAAAGTTCAATGAAATTGATTAAAGAAAAAAAAGTTCAGTGACCCATTTGTAAGTTGACCAATAATAGAGTGACCTAGAAAGCATTTAACCCTATATTATAGGTTAAATGACACTTATGTCCTTCTAAGTTATCACTCACATTCAAAGTCGTCCCTAAAGTTCAATTTTTGTCACTTAGGTCTTTAAAGTGATATTTTGTTGGCATTTTTGTTCTTTCAGCTCAATTTAACCTCAACCCGACCGTTTTGACCAATTTAGACACAACGCGACCCAGTTTGACCCAACCCAAATTTTTAATATTTTAAAATATAAAATTATTTTTAAAATAAGTTTAAAATCATAATTATATTTAACATTTTAAAAATATATATATTTAATATTTTAAAATAAATTACTATTTTAAAATAATAATTATTTTATTATTTTGAAATAAAATAATTATTTTAAAAATAGTTATTTTTAATATTTAAAAATAGAATATTAGTTTTTTTAAAAAATAATAATTATATTTAATATTTGAAAATAAAATAATTTTAAAAAAATTTGAAAATAATAATTATTATATTTAATATAATATTTATTTTTATATTTAAAATAAAATATTATTTTTAAAAAGTTATAAAGATAATTATTATTATTATAAGAAAAATATTAGAAACTTTTATTTTTTTCAAAATGAGTAAAATTTCATAAAATATAAATTAAAAAAATTACATTAGAAAATAAAACTTAATTTTAAAAAAAATAAAGTAGATTTTATTTCATTTTTATTTAAAAATTTATTTTCAGAAAAAAAAAGTTAATATCTTTACCATTATTATATGTATTCTTAATATTAGAATTTTAAAATAAAAAATTAAAATAGAAATTAAAATACAAAAAATATTAAAAGATAAATAAAAACTAATTCAATATTTTTTAAATAAATAAATTATTATTATTTTTGAAAAATAATTATTATTTTCAAGAAAAAAATTAGAATTTTTTAGAAATAATAGAACTTTAGGGATTCAATCTTAATTATTCCTAAATTTTTTTTTTAAAAATTAATATTAAATCTATATTTTATGAAACTTTACTCATTTTTGAAAAAAAAATAAAAGTTTCTAATAGTTTTTTCCTTAGAATAATAATTATCTTTATAACTTTTTATAAATAATATTGTATTTTAAATATAATAAATAAATATTGTGACGCCCTAAAATAGGTATACAACACCCATTCTGAGTCGTCAAATACATGGTACAAAAATACCTATAACTTTATTAATACAATTGTCGTGCAAAATATGACAACACGTAAACTGTGAGTTTAAATACAAATATTGTCATCTAGACAATATCCACAATCAAATAAGTCCTCATTATAATTATTGATATACTATTTTACAAAATAGTGAGGACTACTAAGATAACTTCTAGAACCATCATTCCATACCCCGACTAGTACTCGCTACATTCTCGCCTCCTGAGAAGAAAAATGGAACAAAAAGGAAAATGGTGAGCTCAACTAGCCCAGTAAAAAATATTATGACTAAGATAATATAAAACAAATTATCGTTAGTTCTCAACAGGGAAAAATCTGATAGAATACAATAGACAACAAGTTTTAAATCAATATTCACAGCGGAAATAACAATTCATTAGAAGAGTTACGTAGAGAATGAAATCTACTATCTACTATGATTTTTAAAAAAATCCATCATCAATATTTTATCCCTGTAACATCAATCAATATACATCTTAAATCAAATATTCATCTTTGCACTACAGGCCAAAGATATTCATCAGTTGGTCATGTTCATCTCAACACCTGTACATCTTTGCACTACGGGCCAAAGATATTCATAAGAAAATCAACCATCTTTACACTACAAGACAAAGATATTCAGTAATATCATCATTTAGGACTGAGGATGATGAAAAATATTTTAAAGAAAACGAATCTAGTGAAACAAAAGAACAAATATTAAGAATTTGTACTTTAAATAGTCCATGTTCAAAAATACTTCATAAATAACTATAGTGAAGTAAAATTCAAGAATGATCAAAACACGGATAAAATCAAAGCTAGTATCCATAATAGATATATTGGACAAAAAATGAAAATTTAATTTTTCTGTGAATAGTGCCGTATTCGTGAAAAGTGTCGTATACGTGAATAGTATCGTATACGTGAATAGTAACCCCGACACTAAAAGACAAGAATTTCATAAGAAAAATCTTACTAATATTCCGGCATAATGATATTGAAAAAAATAATATCATTTAAAAAAAATAATATCCCTTACCTCCAAAAAGACAGTACTTCTGACTGGAATACTGGATATAGTGTTGAAGGGAACTTGTACCGTATAGTAACACTCAAAGTCTCAAAATACTCACAAGAATATGCTCGATAATATAGAGAGAGAAAACTTGTTCCTGATATGATTTTCAATTCTAACCTAAGTACCCTATTTTATAGGAAAATGCTTAGAACACCAAAGCAGAAAATTTAATAAAATATTAATATAATTATTTAAAATTCCTACGTCCACTTTGAAAAACTGAACTCAGCACATTTGCAATACTAGTGGGGCCCACCAACATAATAAAAATGTTTTTCTTAAAAAAAAATAATTAAAACTTCAAAAATCAATTATTCTGGAACTTCAGAACTTCAATAATTCATAATAAATAGCCCTTCTATCAGAAAAATTCGAATCTTATGTCCATTTCATAGGAAATTCAATTCTCTACAACTTTGTAGTTTTAAATTTTTCCAAATTCCAAACAAAAATTGACCGAAATCCACATACGGACGATTTTACAGGCTATAATCAAATTTTAGTCAAGAAATGGGGTCCACAAACATGAAATGTGATGCCCCCAAAATAGGTCCATTCCATCCAACCCATTCTGAGTCGCCAAATACATGGTACAAAAAATAACTACAACTTTATTACAACAATTGTCGTGCAAAATACAACAACACATATCTTTGTGAGTTTGATACAAATATATATCAATCGTGACTCATGTCCCAACCGTGGATAAGACCTCATAATGACACCTTACATAAAGGTATAGTCGAAAACCTGTTTTAGAAATTAGAATCTTTGGGAAGTGCTCAAGAAAACTTACATACGTCCGGGTTATGGTAGATATCATATGGCCCAAAATTATCCTTGGTTGAATTGAATAGACCCCAAAGAAAAAAAGCGAAAGATTACTATCATATTCTTTCCAATGGTGAGTTTTCTCTTGACATATCATTATCTCTACTGCCTCTAATTGAGGGTTATATTTCAAATAGACTCCAAGATCATATAGGTAGTCTTTGGTAGATATACTCAAGAAGTGGATGAACCTGAACCTCATTTTATATGATGACACGAGGTTGTATGTCATTAGACATCTTGTATGATAGTGGCAAAATACCCTTCCAAGTTAAATTCACCTCACCCTCAACATCTATAGACCACCATTCTATTCCTTTGTTATTCCCCGTTCGAATCCAAATTTACACTTTTATTACACGAAAGGAATTGTGAAGCAAAAGGGTGAAACCACAACTAGCTCGATAAAGAATATCATGACTAAAGATAAATAAATTATCAATAGCCTTTAACAATAATAAATCGGAGATTTAGAACATATGGTAGATGATAAAACTTTTCAACCATAGTTGCAGCGGAACGAGCACTCCATTAGAAGAGTCAAATAGACCATAAAGTCTATTATCTTCTCCATGTTAAAAGTCCACCAACAATGTTTTATCCTCGTAACATCAATCAACAATTCCATCCCACAATCACATGTATAACTCATAATCGTAATTGTTGTTCTAAATTCCTTTTCTCATTCGGACGAAGATAATTTTCATCACTTGTCTTTACACGAAACATCAAAGATCATGGTTATACCAAATCACAGCCTCTGCTCATAATCATACTAATAAATTCATCTTTGCACCACGGGCCAAAGATATTCATCAACAGCTCATCTTTGCACTACAGTGCCAAAGATATTCAATAACAGTCATCTTTGCACTTCTGCCAAAGATATTCATCAACAATTCATCTTTGCACTACAGCCAAAGATATTCCTCAACAGATTCATATTTGCATTACAAAAAGCTAAATATATTAATATCTCAAAGAAATATATAATCATTTCGTAAATTTATATAAACAATAATTATAACCATGTTGATCAATTCACCTTTGCACTTAAGCTAAAGATATTCAATTATAAATTCAATGGTCATGATCATACCAATCACAATTCAACTTTTCACTCATGGCCAAAGAGAACCCTAGTCATGATCATACCAATAATCTTACATCTTTACACTCCAAAGAATGAGAATTTCAACATCGAGGATTATAAAATGTTATATAAAAACAATATAATCAACATATAGATTTAATCTCAAGAGTAAGATTCATAAATCAATGATTTCATAACAACTTAATCAAAATGTTATAAATCACTTAATAATCTCATAATCTAATATTATTAATACTACCACAATATTTTAGTCATTTCTTAAACTTATAAACAATTTATTTTAATTGTTTACACTTTACTAATAAATGCATTTAATCATCTTAAAATGCCAAACTCATAAGATCTCATCATCAATAACCAAAACCCTTATCAAAAATCTGCATATACCTCATATATGATTCTCAAGCCATAAAATCCTATTTTCTAATTTTCTTACTTCACAAAACATATTTAATTCATTTACTCATAACTAAAACATTTTCATGAAAAATATCAAATCAGTTCCAAAAATATTTCTTTTCTGAGATTTAGAAGAATATAGTCCCATATTGAATATATATTTTTCTCAAAATTTTTAAAATTCATTTACTATTTTTCACATGGCCAAAACCACCGAATATTCAGACATTTATCATAAATTGTACTTTTATCCAAAAAATTTGAAATTCACAGGGTATACTGATATTATATAGATGTACTCCTAATAAAAATTTCATCAATTTTGGAGTTAACCACAAGGAGTTATAAGCGGTTACTTTTAAAATAGTCTTTTCTCGTAAAATTCATAACTCCCAATCTATACATCCAAAAATCGCCATTTTTGGACACAATCTATAAAACTCATCAAAATATCATTTCAAATTTTTCCAGAATTTTTGAAAGTTCAGAAGAATTTCGAAATAAAAACCCTTAAAATCCCTTACGATACTCAAAAGAGCAGTACTTCTGACTAGAATAACGTTGAACGAACTTGCACCGTATAGTAATACTCAAAGTATACTCAAAATACTCACAAGAATACGCTCGATAATATAGAGAGAGAAAACTTCAGTTTCTGATGTGATTTTCAATTCTAACCTAAGCACCTTATTTATAGGAAAATGCTTAGAACACCAAAGCAGGAAATTTAATATAATATTAATATATTATATAAATTTCTATGCACACATTCTAAAATCTGAACTCAGCCATCTTACACATGCTAAATGGGGGAACCAAATGAAAAAAACGTTTTTATAAATAAAAATATTTTAAACTTCCAAAAATCAATTATTTCGGAGCTTCGGAACTTCAATAATTCATAATAAATAGCCCTTTTATCAGAAAATTCGAATCTCGCGAGTTGTTATAGGAAATTCAATTCTCTACAACTTTGCAGAAGAAAGTTTTTCTAAATTCCAAACAGAAATTGACCGAAATCCATAAACGGCCGATTTTACAGGCTATAATCAAATTTCAGTCAAGAAATGGGGTCCACCGACATGTTTAATATGTTTTAAACATTTATTGCAACAAAAATACACTTCCTCCTCGTATACTCATATATCCCACATTCGTTGTAAAAATATCACCATTATTATATTATTAAAATATAATAATATATTTAAATGAATTATTTTATCAGAAAAAGATAAAATTTCAATTTTCAACAATTGTCACTATAAAAATTTTCTCCATCTATATCCACATAAAATTAATATTTTCTTCATCATATGAATCAATAATTAATTATTCACAAATAATATTACGTAATCACAATATTGACAACCAGTAGGTTTCTGGAAAGAGGGCTTTCCAATAAGAATTTTTCCTTCTTCGCGCCAAGAATTAGGTGACCAAACCTCTCCTCGATGAACTTTCTAGACATTGCCAATAATGCTATCTAATAATATTATTCAAATAATATGAATTATTGATCCGATAATGAGAAATATTATGCGTTGACAATTATTGAAAGCAACAATAATATAAAATATCAACGCTGCAATTATTGAATCAATAAAATAACTTGAGCAGTAATTCTTACGTAATAATTATTGAGTAGTGCCTTCTTACGTAAGAGTTAATAATTCAAAAATCTTGTACAATATTGTGTGCTATCTCAGCAACAACGCCAGACATTTTACTTTACTTTACCGTATTCCAACAAACAAAGGTTATAAAGAACCACTACGTCATTATTTATAAAAACTTTAATTTGTCTTTTTTCTTCATCCGACAGCTTATTACATTATGGGGCCCTACAAATGGTTGTACCAGTCATACGAATATTCCCAACATAAAAGAATATTCCACGACCCAACGAATATTCCCCGACAACAATGAATATTTTATAACAACTTGCCTATTTTTGAAAAAATTTCATATATCACTCTTAACTTTAACTTTTTATCAATTTAACCATTTACTGAATTGTAATTATAAGAAAAATTGAATACTTTTATTTCATAAAATTCGGGGTCTTACATGAAAAATATGTTTTAAATATTTTTAGTAACAAAAATACTCTTCCTCCTCATATTTTCATATATCCCACATTCATTGTAAAAATATCACCATTATTATATTATTATAATATAATAATATATTAAAATAAATTATTTTATCAGAAAAAGATAAAATAAAGATTTTCAACAATTGTCACATTAAAAATTTTCTCTATCTATATCCACATAAAATGAATATTTTTCTTATCATATAAATTAATAATTAATTATTCACAAATAATATTACATAATCACAATATCGACAACCAGGCCATTTCCAGGAAAGAGGGGGCTTTCCAATAAGGATTTCTCCTTACTGGCGCGCAATTAGGTGACCAAACCTCTCCTTAGACAGAACTTTCTAGACATTGCCAATAATGCTATCTAATAATATTGTTCAAATAATATGAATTATTGATCTGATAATGAAAAATATTGTGTAGTGATAATTATTGAAACAACAATAATATAAAATATCAACGTAACAATTATTGAATCAATAAAATAAAATATTGAATAGTAATTACTGTAAAAATTATTGAGTAGTGCCTTCTTACGTAAGAATCAAATACCGTGTGCTACTGTGTTTTAACCACCGGGTATTCCAACAGTATTAACGGTAACAACTACGCCATTATTTATAAACAACTTATACTTGTCATTTTCTTCATCCAATCGTTTTCCGTTATGGGGCCCACACAAGGCTGCGCCGTCGTACGAATATTCTCTGACATCAAGAATATTCCACGACCAAACGAATATTCCCCGACAACAATGAATATTTTATAACCACTTGCTTATTTAAAATATTTGCGCATTTTACCCATAACTAACCACATTAATCAAATTAACCCTTACTATTTCAAAATAATAAATAGAGGAAATTTAATTTCATTAATAATAAGTTGGGGTCTTACAACCTCCCCTCCTTATGAAATTCCGTCCTCAAAATTGACGTACGTACCTGGTGTTTCGAAAATGTGAGGATACCTCGCTTTTATTTCTATTTCCAACTCTCAGGTCATTTCCTTTATAGCATGGTTCCTCCATAAAACTTTGACTTGTGGTATAACCTTTGTACGTAAGACATGTTCCTTCCTATCCAAGATCTTAACAGGTACCTCTTCGTACGTTAAGTCTTCGGCTATCTCATCTGGTTCTAACTCAATAACGTGGTTCGGGTCTTTCACATATTTACGAAGCACAGATATGTGAAAATCATTATGAACACGAGACATACTTGGAGGTAACGCGAGTCTATAGGCCACATTTCCTACTCGGTCAAGAATCTGAAATGGACCAATAAATCGTGGATTGAGCTTTCCTCTTCTCCCAAATCTTGCAACTCCCTTCCATGGGGTAACACGCAACAATACATGATCCCCAATACTAAATTCCACGTCCTTTCGATGAAGATCTGCATAACTCTTTTGTCGATCATGTGCCGTTTGTATACGTTGTCGAATCATTTAGATCTTTTCTGTAGTCATACGTACCAACTCTAGTCCCAATAATGTTGCTTCACCCACCTCATCCCAACATACTGGAGAGCGACACTTTCGTCCATACAATGCTTCGAATGGAGCCACACCTATACTTGCCTGATAACTATTTTTGTAGGAGAATTCCACCAATGGTAAATACTTATCCCAACTCCCTTTAAAGTCTAGGATATAGAGTCTTAATAGATCTTCAAGAGTTTGAATAGTCCTCTCTGATTGTCCGTCCGTTTGAGGATGGTATCTTGAATCGAATCAGAATAAATCGCGCTCCATAGCTTTTTTGCAAGCTAACCCAAAATCGTGAAGTGAATCTTGGGTTACGATCCAAAACTATGGATACTGGCATGCCATGAAACCTAACAATCTCATTCATGTACATATGAGCAAGACGTTCAAGGGAATAAGTCTCCCGTATCGGCAAGAAATGAGCAGACTTGGTTAATCTATCGACAATAACCCAAATAGAATTTTTGCCTTGAGAAACTGTGGGAAGACCCATAACGAAATCCATGGTAATGTGTTCCCACTTCTATTTCAGAATCTCAAGTGGTTGCAATGGACCCTTAGGCACTTGATGCTCCGCCTTTACACGTTGACAAGTTAAACACCTCGAGATAAACCTTGCAATCTCTCTCTTCATATTGTTCCACCAAAATGTATGTCGAAGATCATGATACATTTTGGTACTTCCAGGATGGATTACAAATGGTGTATTGTATGCCTCCATCATGATCTTGTATTTCAAATCAGAGTCGTTAGGAACACAAAGTCTGGAGTGGACTCGAAGTATTCCTTCTTCATCAATTCTTGCTTCTGGAATAGCTCCTTCTTGTACTTTCTTCTTCATACGCATCAGCTCCGGGTCTGTGGCTTGAGCAACTTTAACTCTTTCGATTAAAGTCGGTTCTATGCGTATACTTGACATCATCGCATGGGTCCCCGTAGTCTTGAATTCTATCTTCATCTTTTGTAAATCACACAAAATAGGCCTTTGTGTTAATAACATCGCACTCGTTCCCGCATATGATCTTCTACGCAACGCGTCAGCTACCACGTTCGCTTTTCCAAGATGGTATTGAATAGTGTGGTCGTAATCTTTCAACAGTTCGAGCCAACGTCATTGCCGCATGTTGAGTTCCTTTTGAGTGAAAAAATATTTGAGGCTTTTATGATCGGAATATATCTTCACTTTCTCCCCATATAGATAGTACCTCCAGATCTTTAGCGCGAAAATGACTGCTGCAAACTCTAGATCATGAGTAGGATAATTCCTCTCATATTCTTTAAGTTGTCGCGAGGCATAGGCTATGACTTTCCCATGTTGCATGAGAACACATCCTAACCCTTTTCCTGAAGCATCACTGTAGATAATAAATCCATCCGAACCAGACGGTATTGTCAGAACATGTGCCGAAATGAGTCTCCTCTTGAGCTCTTGAAAACCCTTCTCGCATTCCTCGCTCCATACGAATTTTGTATCCTTCCGAGTCAACTGAGTTAACGGAGTAGCGATTCGAGAAAACCCTTCCACGAATCTCCGATAATAACCAGCTAAGCCCGTAAAGCTACGTGACTTTCAATCACCGACTTGGTTGCTCCCAACTTTGTATTGCTTCAATCTTCGCCGGGTTAACAGATATTCCATGTTTTGACACCACGTGCCCAAGGAATGCTACTTCCTCAAGCCAGAACTCGCATTTCTTCAACTTGGTGTATAGCTTATTTTCACGAAGCCTTTGGAGTACCACCTTCAAATGGTGCTCATGATCTTCACGACTTTTGGAATATATGAGGATGTCATCAATAAAGACCACAACGAATTGATCCAAATATTCCTTGAATACTCGGTTCATCATATCCATGAAAGGCTCAGGAGCATTAGTCAATCCAAAAGACATGACCAAGAATTCATAATGCCCGTACCGAGTTCTGAAGGCAGTCTTTGGGATATCCTCAGTTTTAATCTTCAGCTGATGATATCCAGAAAGAAAATCGATCTTTGAAAAGAATTGTTCTCCTTGTAACTGGTCAAACATGTCATCAATGCGAGGTAGCGGATACCTATTCTTGATAGTGACATGGTTTAATTCCCGGTAGTCAATACAAAGTCGCATACTCCCGTCTTTCTTCTTTACAAATAAAATAGGAGCACCCCAAGGAGATGTACTAGGACGAATAAATCCGATGTCCAATAAGTCCTGTAGTTGGACCTTTAACTCCTGAAGTTCAATAGGAGCCATTCAATATGGGGTTTTAGAAATGGGCTTTGTACCAGGTTCAAGGTCAATAAAAAATTCAAATTCACGTTCTGGGGGTAGACCGGGAAGTTCTTCAGGAAATACGTCAGGAAATTTACTAACAACAGAAATATTATTCAAATCTGACGTGTCTTTATTCAAATCCATAACATGGGCTAAGAAAGCTTGACATCCGTTTTTCAATAAACGAATAGCTTTATGACTTGGTATGACAGTGATTGATTTTAGTGGTTTAGTTGCTTGAATTCGTACAACAGGTTGGTTAGGAATATGAAAGCTAACAACCTTATGAAAACAATCAATTTTGGCATGATGAGTAGTTAACTAATCAATCCCTAAAATCACATCAAAAGAAAGTATCTTTAAAGAGATAAGGTCAACAGGTAATGTGATGGTGCCAACTTGAATCAAACAAGATTTATAAACAGTGGATGTAATGAAAGTTTCTCCTAACGAAGTCTCCACAGATAAGTCAAAGTCTAATTTCTCCAGAGTTAAGTTTAAACGTTGAGCACAAGCAGGAGAGATAAATGAATGGGTAGCACCGATATCTAGTAAGGTATAAACTTCGTAAGAATTTATGATTAGCTTACCCGTGATCACCTCGTTTGGGTTCCTCGCATTTTGACCAGTCACAACAAACGCTCTTCCAGGAACCGTTGACTTTGACTTTTCTGGGACAGCCTTTTGAGTCACCATCCCCACTGGACTTGGTTTCGCTACCGTACAATCTCGTGCGATATATCCTTTTTTTCCACAATTATAGCATACCTTGAACTGTTGTGGACAGTTTGGGCTGATATGTCCCTCTTTTTCGTATTTATAGCATATGACCAAAGGGTCGTTTCTCCTCCTTAGAACCGATTCTTCATTGGTGTTTGACGTCTTCACATTGTCATTGTTGAATCTCCTTTTTTTAAAATCTCCCTCTGACTCGCTTCTTCCATTTTCATGGCCATGATTACCACCGTGTGGTTGCCGTCTTGTCCGAATTTTTCTTTCCCTCATTGGTTATCGTTGCTCCAGATGGCTAGCATCCCCGATATTACCACAGTTGTGGGGGCCCTCGGTTGAACGTGACTCGTTATCTCGCTCTAATAATTGAGCCTGCTGACAACATCCGAATATAGAGAAAATTTATGAGAAATGAGATATCGACGTATGTGGGGTTTCAAACCTCTCGTAAACATCTGCGTCATACGCTTCCTCATTCTCCCCAAATGAGGTGCAAACCTGGATAACTCCGCGAACTTTGCCTTGTCTTGGGGACACCGTCATGTTGTTCTTGAAGACCCCAACTTATTATAAATAAAATTGAATTTTCTCTATTCATTATTCTAAATTAATAAGGTGTTAATTTGATATGATACTTTGGTTATGGAAATATACAAATTTTACAAAATAAGCAAGTGGTTATAAAATATTCTTTTTATCGGGGAATATTCGTTTGGTCGTGGAATATTCTTTTTGTCGGGAATATCCGTACGACAGCATCAATTGTGGGCCCCATAGCGGAATAACTGTCGGATGAAGAAAATGACAAAGTTTGAGTTTTATAAATAACGGCGTAATTGTTACCGTTAACACTGTTGGAATACCTAGTGGTTAAAATACGATGTCTGCGTGGTTGCACATAAGAGAACACAAAGATTGCATTACGCGATTGTTGAATTATTAATTCGTGCGTAAAAGGCACTACTCAATAATTGTTACGTGAGTTCTTTATTCAATATTTTATTTTATTGATTCAATAATTCTTTGCGTTGATATTTTATATTATTATTGTTTTAATAATTGTCATTTGCATAATTTTCCATTATCATATCAATAATTCATATTATTTGAATAATATTATTAGATAGCATTATTGGAAATGTCTAGAAAGTTCTATCTAAGGAGAGGTGTGGTCACCTAATTGCGCGTCAGTAAGAAGAAATCCTTATTGGAAAGCCCCCTCTTTCCTGGGAACTGTCTGGTTGTCATTATTGTGATTTTGTAATATTATTTATGAATAATTAATTATTGATAAGGAAATATTTATTTGATGCGGATATAAATGATGGATTTATTTATTTTATGTGGTTGTAATTGAAGGAATTAATGTTGAGGTGTTTTATCAGTATTTTTGTCATAATGGAGGTATTAAAAATCAAATCAGTATTTTTACGATATATTACGTGAGTTATAATTTTTAATCCGACCGTTGGATCGTTGTGATTTTTGGATATGTTATACATATATAAGTTGAGTATATATCCACAAGTTTTGAACCGTTAAAAATGAACGAATGATTTGTTATGAATTTTAAGAGGTAACTGATTCAGAAATTAGGTTTATAAATGATTTTAGTAGAAAATTCTAGAATTGAGTGGACCCCACTTGTGGTTGGTGAAGAAATGTGCTAAATTTTATTTCAAATGTGGTGGGTGGCAATAGTAGCAGGTAAAGCCATCAGGTAGTAGGTCAAGTCTTGCTTGACGTCTTAACATTTTCCTATAAATAGAGGGCTAAGTTAGAATTGAAAATCACACCGTAAACATAAGCTTTCTCTCTTTCTCTCTATATTATCGAGCGTATTTTGTGAGTATTTAGATACTTTGAGAGTTCTTTGTCAAAGACAAGTTTCATTCAAAGATTATTTCCTACCTTTCATTCACAAAGACTATTTCTTTGAGGTAAGGGATGTTATTTTCTTCTTAAATGATATTATTTTCTTCAATATCATTATGCCGAAATATTGGTTTGAACTTTTTAATTAAATTTGAAACTTTTTGTGTCGGGGTTACTATTCACGTATACGACACTATTCACGAATACGGCACTATTCACCAAAAATGAAATTTTTTCTTTTTGTCCAAGATGTCTATTATGGTTACTATCTTTGATTGTATTCATGTTTTGATCTTTATTTTTGAATTCTGCTTCAAAATTGGTTATTATGAAGTATTAGTGATCTTGGATAAATTGTAAAATCCCAAATTTTACGAATAAAAATTTAATTTTCTTGAAATGTTTTTTTTAATATTATGGTGTGAATTTGAGATAATGTTATAGTTGTGGGTAGTATTTATAAATTTTGTAAAGTATGCAAGTTGTTATATAATATTCGATTGGTCGGGGAATATTCGTTTTAATAAGGAATATTAAATGCGACGACATACAATCATTAATTGGACCCCTAGCGGAATTATTGTTTTAATGAAAAACGACAAAAATATTTTTATAAAAATAACGGTGGAAGTTTTACCGTTAAAACTGTTGAACTACCCGGTAGTAAAAGTACAGTAATACGCATGGTTGCATAGTAGTACACGGTATTGATTATTGATGCTTACGTGAGAAGTCACTCAGTTTTGTTCAATTATTGCTACAGTAGTTGCTGCATAGTATCTCACGTTATTGAATTCAATTATTTTCGATTGTTATATATATATATATATATATATATTATATGAGTTTTGTTTTATTGGTATTATTAATGTAATAAAACAGAAAAGCTTTTTATATAAAACAGAATACTTTTATAAAGTTATTCGTTTTATTAGGCTAATAGTAAAATCTTTTTATATAAAGCGAAATACTTTTATAAAGTTATTCGTTTTATTAGATTATAAATAGAATATATTAAATTTTATTGTAAACCAATGCTGACCGTCTGCTTAAAAGTAAATCAATCTGGACCGCTTCATGGATTGGTTACTATTCGATCCATTCTTCTATAAATAGAAGCTCATTCTTTCATTATTTCTTACGAATTCACCAAACTCTAGAGAGAAAATATATAGAGAATTCTTCTTCTATAATCTTGAGCGTATTTCTTTAGAGTTTAAGAAAGCTTTGAGCGTAGTGCAAGTTTTCTTCGAGTATATCCTCGCCTACCAAATTTTAATACTCTTCTTTCAAAGGTAAGGGTATTTTTTTTTTCATATTCATGAAGAGAACTTCATTATTCCATTCTTTATTATTCATTGGAATAACTTTGTATACGCATGATTCACCCTATACTTGGTGAAATTCTTCATTATTCCATTATTTATTATTCTTTGGAATAACTTTTGTCTATCTAAGTCTGAGATACATGGTGAAATTCTGTTGTTATTCCATTCTGTATTATTCTGTTGGAATATTCTGTCTGTGCTTTTTACGCCAGACCTGGTTCCGTCTTTATTATTATGTTGAAATATCTTGTCTGTACACTTTACGTCGGACCTGGTTCCGTCTTTATTATTATGTTGGAATATCCATGCATGCGTTTACGCCGACCGGTTTCTCATTATTTATTATTCATTAGAATAACTTTGCCTATCTGAAGTCCGCATGCATGGTGATTTCATTGTTATTCCATTCTTTATTATTCTGTTGGAATATCCTGTCGGTGCGTATTACGCCTGACTTGGTTCCGTTATTTATTATTCTGTTGGAATAATCTGTCTATGCTAAGTACCGCATGCATGGTAATTTCTTTTGTTATTCCATTCTTTATTATACTCAGTTGGTTAAAGCTTTGACTTCTATACTCCATGAAATTAGTAGAATATCCTTGATATTTGCGCTTCATCCAGTATCTTTTCATGGAAATATTCTTCTGAGCATTCTTGAATTTTACTCTACAAAGAAGTATCATGTTGACAATTTGAACGTTATTAGTTCCTGGATAAATTAATTCTTGAACTTGTTTTATTGAATTCTTATATCATTGTCATCATCCTCATGTTTATATTATGTTGAAAGTCATCTGTGGCCTGTAGTGCATAGATGGACTTGGTATGATTATGACCAGGGATTATTCGGTATAATCATGACCGTAATGTTACAAATGATGTGAAAAAAGTCCTCATTTGCCCGTACGTAGTGCATTGATGGACAGTTTTTGGTATGATTATGGCTATGGATTCTCTTTGGCCAAGGGTGCAAAGATGAATTGTTTTATGGCATGATCAAGACCGTTGATGAAAACATGATTATCTTTGGCCCGTAGTTCATGAATAATTTGTGGTCGTGATACTAAAAAAAATGTCCTTGGTAGTAGTAGGGGGATGATGTGGATTATTTATTGTTTGAGTCCCAAATGATAAAAGTGATGAAAAACTTTTAAATCATAGAAGATAGTAGATTTTATTCTCTACTTGACTCTTCTAATGGATTGCTTGTTCTGTTGTAGTTAAACTTGATGTCTATTGTATTTTATCAATTTAACATTGTTGAAGACTAATGATAATTTATTCTGTATTATCCTAGTCACAATATTTCTTACTGGGCTAGTTGAGCTCACCCTTTTGCTTTCATTGTTCTCTTCAGGAAATGAGAACGTAGCGGGGACTAGTCGGGGAGCAGAGTGATGGTCCTAAATGGTGCATTAGTAATCTTCACTATTCTGTGAAATAGTGTAATAATAAATGTAATGAGGACTCCATTGAGTGTGGATATTGTCTAGATGGCAATATTTGTATTAAAACTCACAGTTTATATTTTGTCGTATTTTACACGACAGCTGTATAATTAATTTGTATTTGTATTCAGTACCATGTATCTGGCTACCCAAGATGGGTGATGTATACCTATTTCTGGGGGCGTCATATAAACTGTAACACGAATCCCTAATATTTGTCCTTCTGTCTCACTGGATTCGTTCTCTAAAATATTTTTCATCATCCTCAGTCCTTAATGATGATATTATTGAATATCTTTGGCTCAGAAGTGCAAAGATGAATGATTAATCGATGAATATCTTTGGCACGTGAAAGGCAAGATGAACAGTGTTGAGATGAACACTGACCTGGTGATACAAAATGAATATCTTTGGCCCAGTAGTGCAAGATGAATATTCGATTAAAGATGTATATTGATTGTTGTTACAGGGATAAAATATTGATGATGGACTTTTAAATCTTAGAAGATAGTAGAACTCATTCTCTACTTGACTCTTCTAATGGATTGCTGTTTTCGCTGCATTTGTTGATCTAAAACTTGTTGTCTATTATATTCTATCAGATTTTTCCCTTTTGAAGACTAATGATAATTTGTTGTATATTATCTTAGTCATAATATTCTTTACTGGGCTAGTTGAGCTCACCCTTTTCCTTTTTGTTCCATTTTTCTTCTCAGGAGGTGAGAACATAGCAGGATCGAGTCGGGGTATGGAGTGATGGTTCTAGAAAGATGTTTTAGCAGTCCTCACTATTTCTGTAAAATAGTGTATGAATAATTTTAATGAGGACTTATTTGAGTGTTGATATTGTCTAGAAGACAATATTTGTATTTAAACTCACAGTATGTGTTGTCGATTTTTGCGACAATTGTATTATTGAAGTTGTAGTTTGCTTTCTGTACCATGTATTTGGCGACTCGTAATGGGTCTTTGTATACCTATTTTGGGGCGTCACGGTTAGTATCAAAGCTTAGGGATATGATCCCAGGTGAAATGTGAGACTAGAACTAGGAGGGGAGAGACGAGTAAATCCTTCGCTAGTGTGTCCTACCTAAGCTTAGTGATGGTCGGTCATAATATAGGGATATTATGTGATATGTTAATTTGTTTAATTAACCCTTATTTTATGACAGTATTTAAGAACGGCAGCTGAGAACGTTAACAATGGAGTGAATGAGATCGTGGAGACACCTCTAATCACCAACCAGTATAATGTGATGTCATGCGAAGAAAGAATTATAGATATCCATGTTGTGAGTGAAGAATTGATAGTTGCACCCGAGATAGTCGCAGAGGTAGCAGCTGAGAGTGAGGAAGAAGAGGAAGAAGAGGTACCTGAGGAGAATTTGTTAGAAGAATTTTATGATCGAAATTTAGAATTACAAAATCGAATTCATGAGTTAGAAGAGCAAGCTGAAGAACGGCAGACGGTCGTGGAGCAAAAGAATCCAATAATTCAAGCTTGTGTTACCCGATATGTGATGCTTGAACAGAAGCACTCTTTGACAAAGTATAAGACGATAAAGCTGGAATTTGAGCTGAAAGAAGAAACAACTGAACGAGTGATAATGAGTGATGCATGGGTAAAAGTCGCACGACGCGTTGATATTGTGGAAAGAGATGTTTGATCTAAGAAGGCTAAAATAGATGATGTATTTCTCTTTTGGGACAGCAATTGAGAGAACCCAGAATCGAGTTTTGAATTACCCTGTACATTGCGGTCAACCCCAATTCGATATGGATTGAAGATTAATGATTCGGATCATGAAATGAGAGTACGATGAAGCGAGTTGAGGTGGAATATGCCTATAGAAAATTCAATTTCAACGGTAGTGATGACACCAAATGCCGCCTGCATAAGTCAAAGCCGGGTAGTTCAAGGAGAGCGGTTGTCATGACTTCCCAACAAGTGAGGAACCCAAATGAAGTTATCACGGGTTAGTTAATCATAAATTTTTGCGAAGTTTATACCTTACTAGATACCGGCTCTACCCATTCTTTTATCTCTCCTGCTTGTGCTCAACGTTTAAACTTGACTCCGGAGAAATTAGACTTTGACTTATCTGTGGAGACTCCGTTAGGAGAAACTTTCGTTACATCCACTGTTTATAAATCTTGTTTGATCCAAGTTGGCATCATCACATTACCTGTTGATCTTATCTCTTTAAAGATACTTGCTTTTGATGTGATTTTAGGGATTGATTGGTTAACTACTCATCATGCCAAAATTGATTGCTTTCGTAAGATTGTTAGTTTTCATATTCCTGAGCAACCTGTTATTTGAATTCAAGCAATCAAACCATTGAAGTCAAACACTTTTATATCAAGCCATAAAGTCATTCGAAAAACGAATGTCAAGATTTCTTAGCCATGTTATGGATTTAAACAAAAATACATCTGATTTGAATGATATTTCTGTTGTTAGTAAATCTCCTGACGTATTTCTTGAAGAATTTCCTGGCCTACCCCCAGAGCGTGATATTGAATTTTGTATCGACTTTGAACCCGGTACAAAACCCATTTCTAAAATCTCATATTGAATGGCTCCTATTGAACTTCAGGATTTAAAACCCAAGTACAAGAGTTGGTATCCGAGCCTCTATCTCGTGACTTCCTTTGTGGAATGCACCAAAGCTAAACTCTCCATAGGGGACGTCATATTCATGCGGTGGTAAACTGATAGGCGTCATTGTGATGTGCTATCCAAGATTGGGATATGAGTCACAGTTGAGAGCAACCTAAGTCAGTAATCGAAATATCTAGCTTTCTAGGCTTAGCTGGTTACTATCGGAGATTCGTGGAAGGATTTTCTCGAATCGCTACTCCGTTAACTTAGCTGACTCGGAAAGATAAAAAATTCGTATGGAGCAAGGAATACGAGGAGATTTTGCAAAAGCTCAAGAGGCGACTCATTTCGGCACTTTTTCTGACCATACCATCCTGGAAAAGCAAACGTGGTAGCTGACGCATTGAGTAGAAGATCGTACGCGAGTACGAGTGCGATATTGTTGAACACAAAGACCTATTTTGTATAATTTATAAACGATAGAGATAGAGTTAAAGATTCTAGGGACCCACGTGATGATATACGAGTAGAATCGACTTGAATCGATAATGTTAAAGTCGCTCAAGCTACAGGCCTGGAGCTGATGAATATAAAGAAGAAGATGCAAGAAGGCGTTATTCTAGAAGTAAGAGTCGATGAAGAGAAGAAAGCTCAAAACTTCGATTTATTTGAAATCCTCATTCGAGTAGGAACTGTGGCCTATAGACTCGCCTTAATGCTAAATATGTCTCGTGTTCATAACATTTTTCACGTATCGATGTTACGTAAATATGTGAAAGACCCGAACCACATCATTGAGTTAGAACCGGACGAGATAGCCGAAGATTTAACGTACAAGGAGGTACCTGTCAAGATATTGGATATAAAAGAGCATGTCCTACGAACAAAGGTTATACCACAAGTTAAGGTTTTGTGGAGGAACCATGCAATTGAAGAAATGACATGGGAGTTGGAATCGGAAATGAAAGCGAGGTACCCTCACCTTTTTGAAATACCAGGTACGTACGTCAATTTCGAGGATAAAATTTTATAAGGAGGGGAGGTTGTATGACCCCAACTTATTATAAATAAAATTGAATTTTCTCTATTCATTATTCTAAATTAATAAGGTGTTAATTTGATATAATACTTTGGTTATGGGTGAAATGTGCAAATTTTACAAAATAAGCAAGTGGTTATAAAATATTCTTTTTGTCGGGGAATATTCGTTTGGTCGTGGAATATTCTTTTTGTCGGGAATATCCGTACGACGGCGCAGTCAATTATGGGCCCCATAACTGAATAACTGTCGGATGAAGAAAATGACAAAGTTTGAGTTTTATAAATAATTCGTAAATTATTACCGTTAACACTGTTGGAATACCTGGTGGTTAAAATACAGTAATACACGTGGTTGCACAGTAGCACACGGTATTGCACAGTATTGTTGAATTATTGATTCGTACGTAAGAAGGCACTACTCAATAATTGTTATAGTAATTACTATTCAATATTTTATTTTATTGATTCAATAATTACTGCATTGATATTTTATATTATTGTTGTTTCAATACTTGTCACTGCACAGTATTTCCCATTAGCATATCAATAATTCATATTATTTGAATAATATTATTAGATAGCATTATTGGCAATGTCTAGAAAGTTCTGTCTAAGGAGAGTTTTGGTCAACTAATTGCACGCCACTAAGGAGAAATCCTTATTGGAAAGCCCCCTCTTTCCTGGGAACTGTCTGGTTGTCATTATTATGATTCTATAATATTATTTGTGAATAATTAATTATTGATAAGGAAATATTTATTTGATGCGGATATAAATGATGGATTTATTTATTTTATGTGGTTGTAATTGAAGGAATTAATGTTGAGGTGCTTTATCAGTATTTTTGTCAAAATGGAGGTATTAAAAATTAAATCAGTATTTTTACGATATATCATGTGAGTTATAATTTTTAATCCGAATCATTGGATCGTCGTTAGATTTTTTGGATATGTTATACATATATAAGTTGAGTATATATCCACAAATTTTGAACCGTTAAAAATAAACGAATGATTTTTTATGAATTTTAAGAGGTGGCGGATTCAGAAATTAGGTTTATAAATAATTTTCGTGGAAAATTCTAGAATTGAGTAGGCCCCACTTGTGGTTAGTGAAGAAATGTGCTGAATTTTATTTCAAATATGGTGGGTGGCAATAGTAGCGAGTAAAAGCCATCAGTAGTGGTCAAGTCAAGTGCCTTGGCGTCTTAAACATTTTCCTATAAATAGAGGGCTAAGTTAGAATTGAAAATCACACCAGAAACATAAGCTTTCTCTCTTTCTCTCTCTATATTATCGAGCGTATTTTGTGGGTATTTAGATACTTTGAGAGTTGTTGTTCAATAAAGTTTCATTCAGCATCACTTCTGACCTTTCATTCTGAAGTACTGTTTCTTTGAGGTAAGTGATGTTATTTTCTTCTTAAATGATATTATTTTCTTCAATATCATTATGTCGAAATATTGGTTTGAACTTTTTAATCAAATTTGAAACTTTTTGTGTTGGGGTTACTATTCACGTATACGGCACTATTCACATATACGATACTATTCACGAATACGACACTATTCACCGAAAAATGAAAATTTTCCTTTTTGTCCAAGATGTCTATTATGGTTACTATCTTTGATTGTATCCATGTTTTGATCTTTATTTTTGAATTTTGCTTCAAAATTGGTTATTATGAAGTATTAGTGATCTTGGATAAACTGTAACACGAATCCCTAATATTTGTCTTTCTGTCTCACTAGATTCATTCTCTAAAATGTTTTTTATCATCCTCGGTCCTTAATGATGATATTATTGAATATCTTTGGCACAGTGCAAAGATGAATGATTAATCGATGAATATCTTTGTCCGTGGTGCAAAGATGAACATGTGTTGAGATGAACATGACCAACCGGTGATACAAAATGAATATCTTTGGCACATAGGTGCAAAGATGAATATTCGATTAAAGATGTATATTGATTGTTTTTTTGCAGGATAAAATATTGATGATGGACTTTTAAATCTTAAAAGATAGTAGAACTCATTCTCTACTTGAATCTTCTAATGGATTGTTGTTTTCGCTGCATTTGTTGATCTAAAACTTGTTGTCAATTATATTCTATCAGATTTTTCCCTTTTGAAGACTAATGATAATTTGTTGTATATTATCTTAGTCATAATATTCTTTACTGGGCTAGTTGAGCTCACCCTTTTCCTTTTTATTCCATTTTTCTTCTCAAGAGGTGAGAACATAGCAGGATCGAGTCGGGGTATGGAGTGATGGTTCAAGAAAGATGTTTTAGCAGTCCTCACTATTTCTGTAAAATAGTGTATGAATACTTGTAATGAGGACTTATTTGAGTGTTGATATTGTCTAGAAGACAATATTTGTGTTTAAACTCACAGTATGTGTTGTCGTATTTTGTACGACAATTGTATTATTGAAGTTGTAGTTTGCTTTCTGTACCATGTATTTGGCGACTCAGAATGGGTGTTGTATACCTATTTTGGGGGTGTCACAGTTCTGCTCCAGTCTAATAAACTCTACCTCTTTCATATGATGAATACTTTCAGGAAAGTACTTTTCATTGAACAGTTTTTGAAACATTTCCCAAGACATGCCGAAAAGTAATGATGGAGTACGCTTCACGATTCCACCAAAGAATCGCCTCGTTTTAAAACATAAAGGTGGCAAATAGAACCTTCTATTCCTCCGTGCATCCCAAGACGTTGAATATCTGGTAATTTGCTTGACCCACGTCTCCGCCTTAATCGGATTTGGTTTTCCCCAGAATTCTGGTGGTCCCAACTCTTTGAACTGCTTGGCTGTGACAAACCGTACGTTGCTATCATTTCCACCTGTATTTTGTACACGAGTCTCCTTCGTCTGATTTTGCATGAACTGCAAAAAGCTTCTAAACATTCCATCGTTCATCGTCTGATCAGTGGTGTTGTTTACAGGAGGAACATTGTCGGCCTGTTGCACGTTCTCATCATTGGTGAGTAAAGGAGTCTCCACGGTCTCATTTACTCCACTGTTAACATTCTCAGTTGCCATTCTCAAATATTGCCATAAAACAAGGGTTAATTAAAGAAATTAACATATCACATATTATCCCTATATTCTAACCAATAAATAAGCTTAGGTAGGACACACTAACGAAGGATTTACTCGTCTCTCCCCTCGTAGTTCTATTCTCCGATCTCTGCCAGAGACCATATCCCTAAGCTCTTATACCAACTGTGACGCCCCCAAAATAGGTATACAACACCCATTCTGAGTCACCAAATACATGGTACAGAAACAACTACAACTTTATTAATACAATTGTCGTGCAAAATACGACAACACATAAACTGTGAGTTTAAATACAAATATTGTCATCTAGACAATATCAACACTCAAATAAGTCTTCATTAAAATTATTGATATACTATTTTACAAAATAGTGAGGACTACTAAGATAACTTCTAGAACCATCATTTTATACCCCGACTAGTACTCGCTACATTCTCGCCTCCTGAGAAGAAAAATGGAACAAAAAGGAAAAGGGTGAGCTCAACTAGCCCAGTAAAGAATATTATGACTAAGATAATATAAAACAAATTATCGTTAGTCCTCAACAGGGAAAAACCTGATAGAATACAATAGACAACAAGTTCGTTAGCGCGATCCAACGTCGCCTTTTGGAGAAATACCCTTCTCCCTCTGCGGAAATTCTCCAGAGGACCCGAATAGAAGCAAATCAATATTCACAGCGAAAATAACAATTCATTAGAAGAGTTACGTAGAGAATGAAATCTACTATCTTCTATGATTTTAAAAAAAAATCCATCATCAATATTTTATCCCTGTAACATCAATCAATATACATCTTAAATCAAATATTCATCTTTTGCACTACGTGCCAAAGATATTCATCACTAATTCATGTTCATCTCAACACCGTACATCTTTTGCACTACGGGCCAAAGATATTCATAAGAAAATCAACCATCTTTGCACTACAGGACAAAAATATTCAGCAATATCATCATTTAGGAATGAGGATGATGAAAAATATTTTAAAGAAAACGAATCTAGTGAAACAAAAGAACAAATATTAAGGATTCGTACTTTAAACAGTCAATGTTCAAAAATACTTCATAAATAACTATAGTGAAGTAAAATTCAAGAATGATCAAAATATGGATAAAATCAAAGCTAGTATCCATAATAGATATATTGGATAAAAAATGAAAATTCAATTTTTCTGTGAATAGTGTCGTATACGTGACTAGTAACCCCGACACTAAAAGACAAGAATTTCAAAAGAAAAATCTTACCAATATTCTGGCATAATGATAATGAAAGAAATAATATCATTTTAAAAAAAATAACATCCCTTACCTCCAAAAAAGACAAAGATTGGGACATGGATATAGTCTTCAAGGAACTTGTACCGTATAGTAACACTCAAAGTCTCAAAATACTCACAAGAATATGCTCGATAATATAGAGAGAAAGAGAGAGAAAATATGTTTCTGGTGTGATTTTCAATTCTAACCTAAGCACTCTATTTATAGGAAAATGCTTAGAACACCAAAGCAGAAAATTTAATAAAATATTAATATAATTATTTTAAATTCCTACGCCCACTTTGAAAAATTGAACTCAGCACATTTGCAATACTAGTGGGGCCCACCAACATAATAAAAACATTTTTCTTAAAAAAAATAATTAAAACTTCAAAAATCAATTATTTCGGAACTTCGAAATTTCAATAATTCATAATAAATAGCCCTTTTATCAGAAAAATTCGAATCTTATGTCCATTCCATAGAAAATTCAATTCTCTACAACTTTGTAGTTTTAAGTTTTTCCAAATTCCAAACAAAAATTGATCGAAATTCACATACGGACGATTTTACATACTATAATCAAATTTCAGTCAAGAAATGGGGTCCACAAACATGAAAAACATGTTTTAAATATTTTTAGTAACAAAAATACTCTTCCTCATATATTCATATATCTCATATTCATTGTAAAAATATAACCATTATTATATTATTATAATATAATAATATATTTAAATGAATTATTTTATCAGAAAAATATAAAATAACAATTTTCAACAATTGTCACATTAAAAAAAATTTCCATCTATATCCACATAAAATGAATATTTTCCTTATCATATAAATCAATAAGTAATTATTCACAAATAATATTACAGAATCACAATATCGACAACTAGACCGTTCCCAAGAAAGAGGGGGCTTTCCAATAAGGATTTCTCCTTACTGACGCGCAATTAGGTGACAAAACCTATCCTTAGATAGAACTTTCTAGACATTGCCAATAATGCTATCTAATAATATTATTCAAATAATATGAATTATTGATCTGATAATGAAAAATACTGTGTAGTGACAATTATTGAAACAATAATAATATAAAATATCAACGTAGCAATTATTGAATCAATAAAATAAAATATTAAATAGTAATTACTGTAACAATTATTGAGTAGTGTCTTCTTACGTAAGAATCAAATACCGTGTGCTACTGTGTTTTAACCACCGGATATTCCAACAGTATTAACGGTAACAACTACGCCGTTATTTATAAATAACTTATACTTGTTGTTTTTTTCATCCAATTGCTTTCCGTTATGGGGCCCACACAAGGTTGCGCGTGTCGCATTTAATATTCTCCGACAAAAGCAAGAATATTCCACGACCAAACGAATATTCTCCGAAACAAACAATGAATATTTTATAACCACTTGCTTATTTGAAATATTTAAAGATTTTACCCATAACTAACCACATTAATCAAATCAACCCTTACTATTTCAAAATAATAAATAGAAAAATTCAATTTCATTAATAATAAGTTGGGTCTTACAAATATTATTTTAAAATATTAAATATAATTATTATTTTGAAATAATTTTAAAAATATATTATTTAAAATACTAAATATAATTATTATTTTTAAAAAATATTTTCTTTTAAAATAATAATTATTTTAAAATTATTTTTAAAAAATATTAAATATTATTATTATTTATTTTTTAAAAAACTAATATTTTATTTTAAATATTAAAAATAATTATTTTTAAAATATTAAAATAATTATTATTTTAAAAATAATAATTTATTTTAAAATATTAATTATAATCTTTTTTAAATGTTAAATTAAATATAATTATTGTTTTAAACTTATTTTAAAAATAATTTTATATTTTAAAATATTAAAATTTTGAGTTTGGTCAAATTGGATCGGGGTTGGTAAAAATTTGTCGGGTTGAGGTCAAATTGGGCTGAAGGAACGGAAACGTCAACAAAATGCCACTTTAAGGGCCTAACTAACGAAAATTGAACTTTAAAATTGATGGGTGACAATTTAAAGGGACAAAAGTGTCATTCAGCCATAAATTATGCATGTACAAAGTACACGATTACTGACTATTTCTTATCAGGACCCGATGATCTCTCATTTTTTAAGTTTTTCCAAATTTTCATCCTAATTACTTTTTGGAGATTCTCTCCAATAATTGAAATATAAAAATATAGGTTATTCTAAAAAAAATTAAAAAAATCTCGCGAAATATTTGCACAAAGTCAAAGCATCTAAGCCACTCCACAATTCCTCAGTCCCACATCCACAAAATACTTCCTTCGTTCCTTAATATAGGTCGTTTTAGACATGTGCACAAGAATTAAGAAAATAAATGAAAAGCATTAATTATACTATCAATTGTCTATAATACCCTTTACCTCACTTATTTCACTCTCTCCAATAACATATTAACAATTTTCTATAATTGTACTCCTAAAAAATCTCAATAGTCTCATTTACTTTTATTTTCTCTCTCCCCATAAAACACTTTAATTATCAAATTTTTAAAGAAAAAAAATGAAAGAATTTTGTTGGGTGGAGAGAGACTTAAGAGTAGAGGAGATCATAAATATGGATCAAAAAATTAGGTGGAGTAATAAGGGGGCAATTTAGAAAAAATAGTGATCAATTCTCCTAGATAACAACAAACGACAAATAATTAGGAATACCAAAAAAAGTCTAAAATGACTTACATATAGAAATGGAGGGAGTATAAAATTAGACTTCTATTTTAAAGAAGGCTCTTGCAACAAGTTTTTTAGCGTTCTTTGAAGAGAGCTTGTTCTCTTCCTGACTTCGGTGGATTTGTAACCTAATTTTTAATTCCAAACAACTCCCAACGAACATCTTTCCTCGCTGCAACTTTCTCCACGGCTATAGATGAAAATAAGTTTAAACTTGAATTGGTGGGGTGCGCCAGGTCAAGGCTGTAGTGTAATGCCAAGACGACACTCAAGAGCCCCAATAAGCAAGCTATTGTGGTGGACTCTCCCCTTCAAAAAATAAATTTAATATCATCAGTCAATGACTCACATATCAGATATTAAACTAATAAGAACAAATACTACACTGGATCTTAGCCAAAAAACCGAGACAGGTATGCTTAGTCCTATTGTTAGCTTATCATTTTATACCTCGCTTTCCGTGCTTCTTTATCTCCCTTGCCCAATGTGGGACTTAAACTGTACCTCCTTAGCATGCCACTGGCCTCCATCATGTGTAAAATTGCTCTTGCAATAAATTTGTTCAAACCAAGACTTCATGTGATCCAGTGGTACCCATCTGGTCTGATTCCTCATCAAAAGGGGCAAAGTTTTGGTAGCCATTCTCTTTTTGGGACTTGGAAGACTTTGATTGAAGATATTGGACAAAGGAGTGTAGTATCCTCAAAGTGAATCTCATAATTTTTTATTGAAGGCCAAGTAGAATTATAGACCATTAACATACAATATACAGTATATATGTATTTGTCAAATTTTTTTGTTCCTATTTTTATAATATATTAACATAAGATGATACAATTTCCTCAAGCGTGCCATTATAATTTTATTATCATGGTACTACTATTATTATACCAACAATCTATTATGTTTAGGGATAAACATGAAACAAAATCCATCCTTAATATTCACAAATTTTACAATGAGACTTGCTTTAGGAAACAGATGCACTAAAATATGTTTGCTTCATGCTAAAAACAAAACCAGAAAGTAATGAAGGAGCTGTAGAGAGAAAGTCATGTATCAGAAGACTGAGCATTAATTTCACCACATACTTCAGATAGGAAGTACCTGGATTTGTTGGCAAAAAGAAGGCCAAAAAAGATTAGACCATTTCTCGATTTGTGCATGTTATCCTTGTGCAAGAGCCATACTAATCTTCTCTGTATCATTTCAATTTTATCGGATGTCCTCAAAGGGAAAATAAATGCTTGTTAATTGCTTGTATATGCTAGCAGAAATTTTAGTCTATTTTATCGATATGGGAGAATGTTTTGACTACTCAAGAATGAATAGAATTGCACTGCTGGTTGAATTTTTCAAGAAATTGTCTGCAGGTATCATATTACAAGATTATCTTTTTCCTCCTTCCTGAAGCCTCAAAACAACTTAATCCCCCTCCTATTTATTAGAAGGAAAACAAACACATTAATAGAATTAAGAAATTCTCTTTTTCACCTTAAATCAATTTGTGTGTCATGCAGACTAGGTTTCGTAGCGCTAGTATATAGTGACAATTATGAATATGGGAGTGTTTGAAGGCTTCCTCCTCGAGCAAGGCCACAACAATGGCACTTCTAGTTGGGACTATGTTGGTTGCAAACTTGCAATAACCATCTATGTAGATTACAATGATTAAGAATTTGATTGGACTAGGTGGTGGTTATTTGTTTTTAGCTTTGAGGGAGGTCTGAAGGTAGTATGGTTTTCTTGAAGCTGATTGGTGGATCAATTCCAGTGGCTGTGACTGGCAGAATTCAACCCAAAAAAGAACAGAGCATTTAAACAACCATTTGATTTAAAAAAGGAAATTAAACTAGAGTTGGTGGGGTGCGCCAGCCAAGGCCGTAGTTGCAATGAACTCTCCCCTCAAAGAATAAATTTAATATCCGTGTGAGTCAATGACTCGCATATCAGATATTAAACTGATAAAAACAGATACTACACTCGCTTTCCGTGCTTCTTTATTCCAACTAACCAATGTGGGACATAAACCTCCCTTATAATTTTACTGGCTTCAGCTTTTCTCCATCTTGAGTAACATTGTTCTGCAACAAATTTGTTCAAACCAAGACTCACGTGGTTCAGTAATACCCCTCGAGCTTTGCCCAGGAAAGTGATATAATGCATGATTAAGAAAGCCACAAATGAAGAAGTTCAATTGGTGAAGATTAGGAACAAGAAAGTTGAATATAAGTCCACAGAGAAAGTGATGGTGCAGCAAGTTCATACCTGCAGATCAAAAAGGCAAATACTGATGCCATTTTTCGTATGGATTGGAAATAGCAGAACATCAAGAACACAACTGTTGTCCACTCTCCCCAACAGTGGCGGAACCAGAAGATTTTCATAGGGGGGGCAAAATACATCAGTAAAAAATTTAAGAGGAGGTAACTGTATCATGCGAGTCTGTATAGTTTAAAAACGTCTCAAAATTTGCTCGTTTTCAATTGTTGGAAAAATATAATAATTCAATGTGTTTGTAAAAATTGTAGGAATATAAAAATGAGCATATTTGATTGAATCTCTTCACAAAGATTTCTTGATTACATATTAACTAAAGGTTAATTTGGAGTTTTTCCGGAAAAGAATGCATTTAAAAATTGAGATGCTTATTATATCACCCATTAATTAAATTAAAGGCTACTTTGGAGTTTCTAATGCATCAAATAAGAAATAAATTGTGTTTTCATGCAACTTTTAATAGATTTTGACTATTGAGAGCGTGTGCTCTCGAAATTTTAAAATTAAAAAATTATATTAATTTAGAGTTTAAAAATATCTTAATTTGATTTTAAAAAGTTCATAATAATTTTATATTGAACAAAACAAAATAGCCTCTTTATTTTTTTTATTTGCAAACATTTTGTCATTATTTAGACAATTCAAATTTACGTTTCTCACTCACATTGAGTTGCAGGACCTATAAAAAAAATACAGAAAAGATATAAAATATATGTAAATATCATTTTTTTCTCTCCAAACCTTAATCTTAGTACCAACCTACCGGGGGCAGGTGCCCCCCCTGGCCCCCCCTGGTTCCGCCAGTGCTCCCCAAAGACTCCTGGCTGCTACACACTCGTGTTAGATTGTGAGCAAAGGCTGCTTTGGCATAAACTCATTGGACACCGAGATAGGACTTGTTTGGTTATTAGCATTTGCAGTGTTTGGAAATGATGCGATGCGTTTGGACTCCAAACTTTGTGTTTGTCAGGTAAATAAGTTGCGTTTGTAATAAAATGCTTATAGACGAACAAGATTTTCAAATGTGTTTGGAATTCTAAACGCGCCAAACGCTCAGTAACCAAACATACACATAGTAAGCAAGGCATAGCTTGTTAGTTCTCCCTCGATAGCTCCTAGCCGCACCAGACCTCCATATGCAGCGTTTTGCGTATCAAACTTGCTAAGGAAAGCAGGCCAGAAGCCCTTGAGGGAGAGTGAACAACCAGTGCCTTGAAAAAAAGAGTTTGTTTTATGAACTGAAAGTGTTTGTTGAGTTGATATTTGGAGTGGGCTTCTAATGCCTTATTTATAGTTAACAAAATGTAAGCATACACACAGATGTTAGAGGGACCTCAAAATCTGTTCAATTGATATGAGGGGCATGTCAAATCTTTACTGCTTGTTCACAAAAAGGATCTTCCAAACCTACATAGATAGAGTCAATTTTCTGGATAAAGAATAAAGTATCTTATTTATAATTGGGAGAACAAATCATGCATTGTCAACTCTTCCCTATCCAAATCTCAGTGGAATATATCTCAAATTGGAATATTAGTACAACAATTAAAAAATTTATTAGTCACAAATAATCAGCATTTCATTTATCTCTTGAAAGTCTGGTTTACAAGGTTTAGCAGGGTAGTCTATGGTGCAAGGATTAATATCTAGTATTACCTAAATTTTCTGCCAATTTTCATATTAATGGGTCGACTAAATTGTAAAGGACTCCCTTATATTTGTGCCGGTTGATGTTTCGTCATGAATTTGACTAATTAACAATTCTCTCCCTCCAATTTACAAATTAATGCAAATCTGTATCTTTTGAGATATAACTAACATTGCAAAACTGGCGCAAAATGTATACTTTTGCACTACTAACGGTATCACGAGGTAGCAGTTTGCTATATTGTAAATCAGGTATCATATCTCCAAAAAGAGATAAACTCAAGGTACGGTTTTGCATTTTAGTCTAATGTGTCCATTTCTTAATCATTAGCCTTTCGCTAAACCTAAAGATTTATTTTTTATAATAATGGAAGAGATAGAACGTGGGAAGTGTAAAACAATACAAACGATGAATTATGTCTAATCAAACAATTTAATGTTTAAAGATTGGCTTAATTTGATCCTTGCACTCCTTTCTTTATAGAAGTTAATGTGGTAGTTTTTCAAGGCCCTATGACAAAGACCTCAGATGCATGAATCCACTTGATTTAGACATACAACCTTGCTTTTGGATAAGCATGAAGATCACTACAGGAGTTTAACAAAGGAACAAAGCTGAAACTCTTCTTTGTTGGTTTGTTTAACTTTTATACACCAAAAACAGAGAAAAGGATGGTTATGAAGAGTTTTGTTATGTGTGTCGAATTCTTATTCGGGTTCTAACTTTTGTGCCGCAACTCGAAGGGAAATAAAGATGAGATTTAGTGGTACAGTAAAACCTCTATTTAGGAATAGACTTAAACTAAACTATTTGTATTCTAATTGAGAGGTTATTACTAAACAGAGGTATTGGTACAAAATATTTTCTGAACAACCAAAAATATCCACTTAACAAAAATATCAATAAGAACTCTCTAATGTAGTCTTTTATAAAAAAATGTGGTCTTTTATAGGAAATATAGTCTTTTATAGGAAAATATAGTCCTTTATAGGAATTGTAGTCTTTTATAAGAAAATGTAGTTTTTTTTATAGGAAATGTAGTCTTTTATAGAAAATGTAGTCTTTTAAAATTAATATTGTCTCTCTCTCTCATATATATATATATATATATATATATATATATATATATATATGAAATTATTACTATATAGAGGTATATTTTCTTAATACTGGGACTTAAAAAGTATATAACATATTACAATTTAGAGGTTATTCCTATTTATAACCTGGCCTAAATTGGGACTAAATTTTTTATAATATTGTAGAGGTTATTCTTATATAGAGTATTCCTAAATAGGGTTTTTATGTAGTATGAATGTTTTGTGGGCTCATTATATATTTAGCCCGATTATATATATATATTATATATATATATATATATATATATATATATATATATATATATATATATATATTCCATCCATAACAACAGATTCTTTGTGGAAACCTTTTTTTGGCCTGTTGAAACTGGAGCAAAAAAAAAATCAAAAGGGCAAAAAAGAGGGTGTTCCACAGCAACCGATTGCTGTAGATGGAACTCCATACATATATATATATATATATATGTGTGTGTGTGTGTGTGTGTTATTGTAGGTTGTATCTAGGGTCTTCGTATTCTTTTCTTTCTTAGTGTTGGCCATTTTAAGAGAGAGATTCAAAATTTATATTTTTTTAACATTTTGATATAATAATATCTTTTGCGTGTGATTTTTCTCAATTTTAACTTTTCACATAAAACTTGTCTTGTTATCATTTTTTCTTGTGTTGCTTTTCTTTATTTGCCATAGTTTGTTATAGGAAGTTCCAATATTAGAATATAAGTTGGTGAAACTTTTCTACATCTCCCATACAAGTGTATGCTTATACTCCTTTTGTGACAAAACAAGCATAATGCACCCAGAAAAGACAAAGGCAAAAAGTATTTAAAATTTAGCAATACATTTTATGACTTTAAATATTGGCAGAATTTCAGTAAGACAAGGAATTAGAGCAGAAGAAATTTGACCGTCTCTCTCAAACAAGATTTTAGGAGGGTGTATTCAATTAAGACTTTTAAAGATTTTTAAAGTTTGGTTGTATTCAATCAAGACATTTAAAGAGTTTGTAAAAGTTTAGTGGTATTCAATTACAATTTTTGTAATGTCTTTAAAAGTTAGGTGGTATTGAATTGAGACTTTTATAAAGTCTATAAAAGTATTTTGGTATTCAAAAAGTCATTGATTTTTCAGATTTCTATCAAATGGTAGAGTTTGACAGACTTTAGAAGAAAAGTTATAACTATCAACCCATATCCAAAATCTGACCTCATCTCTAAAGACTTTTAAAGACTTCCAAATATTAAACACAAAGGTAGAAATTCAAATCGCCAGTAAAAAAATTGCATAGAGATTTTATGGAAAATTCAAAAGTCGCGCAACTCTCTAGTAAATTTTTAGCTTAAAATGAATATAAATTAATCTAATTTTAGAAAATATAATTATAAAAATTATAAACCGTTTATATTTTTTTACTAAATTTATTAAAAATTAGATAAATTACACAAACGTTTATTATAGGAATATCTCGTTATGACTTTGAAAAATTAAATAATAAATTTTAATTTTTAATATTATATTATATATATATATATATATATATATATATATATACATATAATATATGATATATACGAATCTTGATAAATTCTAAAACTCATCAAAATTAAAAAAATTAGTTAAAAGATGACAAAGGTCGACTGTTAAAAAATTAGTTACGTAGTATTTTAATTATTTAATTTCTAACATCATAAATAAATTAAAAAGTCACATAATTATTTTTTTAACGGTCAATTTTGGTTCACTAACAACTATTAATAATTTTAAGAAAAATAAAATCTCTCTGACAATTTTGTCTGTGGCTTACCACGACTAAAAATTTCTTTGGTAAATTTTTTATAACTTGGTGGCAATTTACTCACATGTATGAAGTTTTGCGATCATATAGATTTTCATTGTCATATTATTTTGTAAAAAATAGAGTTTGGTACTCCTACTAAAAAATCGTACACACACATATATAGTATATATAGTTCAATGAAAAGTGAGCTTAATTTTTGTGTTGCGTCTGTAGCTTCTAAAGTTTTATTCGTATTCGAGTATCCAAATTTATCATTAAATGAGTAGAATAATATGAATGCTTTCAACATATATAAAATCTCATGCTACAATAATTTAATGAAATAATGAGATTTCATGTAGTTCATGAAAAAAGAGTGAGAGAGTATATATTACTACTTAATTAATTAACAATTAATATATGCTACAAGATATATTAGAAGTATACAAAAGTCTATCAAAATCTTGGTAAAAAGTCTATTAAAGTCTGTCACTTATTTCATGGAGTCTATAAAAGTCATTTTAAAAAAGTCTTTAAAGTCTTTAAAAATCATTAAAATTTACAAACTCTACAAAAGTCTGTCACTTAAAAAAACTCTTTAAAAATCTTAATTGAATACACCTCCCTTAATTTTTGTAGCTGTTCAAAAATTGGGAGAACTGCAGCTTGATTTAGTTCAACAAAAAAGCCTTTCAATTTATTCTCCCTTTGATTTTAATTGTCAATAAATATTATTAAATTCACAATAAGCTTCACTTGCATCATATTCACCAGAACAAAGAGAATCACATCCATCAGCTGCATTTGTAGTGTAGCGACCCAAAATTTTTAAATAAATAAAATAAGAATTTAATAAAATAAATTTCTTATTTTATTACGTGTTCTATTATACTGCACTTATTAATAATGTGCGGTGTAATATGTGGATACGTATGTGTTCTGGTGTATATATTTAAATATATTTACCACATGTTATTAAATTGTTAAAAGTAATTTCTAATGGGAAGGATATAAATTTTGGTGAATTAAAATAATTTATGGAAATAAATTATAACAGATTTATTTATTAAATAAATTATTTTTATTTAATAAATATTTTCCATTTTATGGAAAGAATTTATGGATATTTTATGGAATATTTGAAGAATTTTGTGTATATTTAATATACATAATTTAGAATGCGATATGTACCAAGGAAATATAAATAAATGTAAGTAAATGTATATGGATATGCTGAACTTATTTGTAATATATATATATATATATATATATATATATATATATATATATATATATATTATGAGACTAAGTTTTTGGGATTCACATACAAGGATAGAGAGATATTAACTAATAGGTTTGGTGAGTCATTATAGATAAAGTAGGCGGTGGCAACTGATTTGGCTAAGGAGGGACATTAAGGAGGGTGTATTCAATTAAAACTTTTAAAGACTTTTAAAGTTTAGTTGTATTCAATCAAGACATTTAAAGAGTTTATAAAAGTTTAGTGGTATTCAATTACAACTTTTGTAATGTCTTTAAAAGTTAGGTGGTATTGAATTGAGACTTTTATAAAGTCTATAAAAGTATTTTGGTATTCAAAAAGTCATTGATTTTTCAGATTTCTATCAAATGGTAGAGTTTGACAGACTTTAGAAGAAAATTTATAACTATCAACCCATATCCAAAATCTGACCTCATCTCTAAAGACTTTTAAAGACTTCCAAATATTAAACACAAATGTAGAAATTCAAATCGCCAGTAAAAAAATTGCAGAGAGATTTTATGGAAAATTCAAAAGTCCCGCAACTCTCCGGTAAATTTTTAACTTAAAATGAATATAAATTAATCTAATTTTAGAAAATATAATTATAAAAATTATAAACCGTTTATATTTTTTTACTAAATTTATTAAAAATAAGATAAATTACACAAACGTTTATTATAGGAATATCTCGTTATGACTTTGAAAAATTAAACAGTAAATTTTGATTTTTAATATTATATTATATTATATTATATTATATTATATATATATATATATATTATATAGATATAGTATATGATATATACGAATCTTGATAAATTCTAAAACTCATCAAAATTAAAAAAATTAGTTATAAGATGACAACGGTCGACTGTTAAAAAATTAGTTACGTAGCATTTTAATTAATTAATTTCTAACATCATAAATAAATTAAAAAGTCGCATAATTATTTTTTTAACGGTCAATTTTGGTTCACTAACAACTATTAATAATTTTAAGAAAAATAAAATCTCTTTGACAATTTTGTCTGTGGCTTACCACGACTAAAAACTTCTCTGGTAAATTTTTTATAACCTGGTGGCAATTTACTCATATGTATGAAGTTTTGCGATCATATAGATTTTCATTGTCATATTATTTTGTAAAAAATAGAGTTTGGTACTCCTACTAAAAAATCGTACACATATATAGTATATATAGTTCAATGAAAAGTGAGCTTAATTTTTTTGTGTTATTGCGTCATAGCTTTAAAAGTTTTATTCGTATTCGAGTATCCAAATTTATCATGAAATGAGTAGAATAATATGAATGCTTTCAACATATATAAAATCTCATGCCACAATAATTTAATGAAATAATGAAATTTCCTGTAGTTCATGAAAAAAGAGTGAGAGGCTGTACACATGGGCTAATTAACAATTAATATAAGCTATAAGATATATTAGAAGTATACAAAAGTCTATCAAAATCTTGGTAAAAAGTCTATTAAAGTCTGTCACTTATTTCATAGAGTCTATAAAAGTCATTTTAAAAAAGTCTTTAAAGTCTTTAAAAATTATTAAAATTTACAAACTCTACAAAAGTCTGTCACTTAGAAAAATTCGGCTGCTGACCTTGAAAGAAAAATTCAGGGCAAGCTAGACTTTCCAGAAAATTCTGGGCTTTTGGGGACATGTAGTACACTAAATAAGCTTTCCATAGACTCTAGAACGGACTGATTTCGACTTCGGAGCAAGGAGTTATGACAGTTCAAAGTAGTCGTATCGAATCTTCCAAAATTCTGGAAAACAGATTCGAAGCAGCCCTTGCACGAATTTTCTGGAATTCCGTGTTTAGAATTTGAAAATGGTCAAAGAATAAAAGTTGTAGTCCCGAAAGTTAGCTTTGCGTGGGCTCAAGAATAGCTCAAAAATGTTTTGAAACGAAGAAGTTATGACTGTTTTAGCGCAGCAGGGTCAAGCTGGAAAACAATTAAAAACTTTAATGACAGAGCATTTTTGGAGCTTTGTTTGGACTGTTTAAAGTTTCTAAAATGGGTGGCTTATATTTTATAAATATAGTCTACTAGGGTGTTTTCAATATATCAAAAATTGGTTGCAATTCGAACTATGAACAAAAAATTAAAAATGCGCAAACTAGGCATTTCGTTATTAGGCGGCCTGACCCAGGTTGGGCATCTTATTTGCACTTACCCGCAGACGCCAAGATGTAATCTCGTCCGTAAGTGTTATGCAATTCGCCAATTGGTTTTGGCTTGTGGTTCTGGCAATTTGAGTTTCTTGTAATGCTTGGATTATAATGTTTATAATTAGATGGATATACTACCTAAAACATATTCAAAATTCAAAGCATATGAACGAGTGGTTTAAAAGATATAACATCACGAAACGAGTGTCAAAGCAAGGGAATCGCCAGTAACCGCCGAGCCTTATAAACCACGCAGGCCACTTGAGGCCTAGTCTGCTAGCAAATTGGTCATTTGTTGGCGATTGATTCCGCGATGCGATTCTTAGTTGGCTTTAATGATTTGGCATGTAGCAAGACACCGAAATGGAAGTAAAAATGTAATATAACAACTTTATGCCATGAAAACTCATCTTGAGCGTAAGAAAAACAATAAAAATGTATTGTAAACATAAGTTTACATGTTTACGCAAACGTAAGCCGAGAAATAATATGCAAAACGGGTATAAAGCTAAATGAAATGCACGAACTCGTTAAAAATTATATTGGACATAAAAGTGTTAAAACGAAGTGTCTGGAGTTCAAAACGGAGATTTTGAACACAAAATTACATAATGCTATATGTATGAATTTAAAGTACAAGCGAAGCGAAAATGTAAGTTATTCGCGGGAATAATGCGAAGCTAAGCTACAAATAAAGCCAAGCATTCGCGTACGTGGCGATAACGTGATTTAACACATGAACTATCAAAAAGGTATGAAAATTACCGAAATTAAAGAAATGATGTAATAAGCCATGTTTGTGCAGTAAAAACTATTCATAAACCATATGGTTCCGAATTTACTATAAAAAAAAAGAGGAATATTCTTAAAATAGAATATAAGTGGTTTATGTTTTGAGATGTAAAGTATTTATACACTAAAGTCATGTGAGAACCTTATTATGTATAAAAAGGTTCAAACAAATAAAGTTTCTAAAGAAACTGAGAATGGTTATAAGACAAGAATAAAAGATTATAGGTTATGGTAACTAATGATCATGACTTATATGATTATTTAATATGCATAGGTCATATGACATAATTGGTTATCTAATATGCGTGTATATGAACACGATTGTGTAGGATTTGTGAGAAGAAGTTAAAGTAAACTATAACGTTAATCCTCAATTAAGACAAGTTTTTCAGTTCTATTATGTTTGTGGATTGAATGTGGTTATGTGCTAAATTACATATCATGCTATATGAATTGTTAAAGTCAAAATATGACTAAGTTAATTGAGTATGGAACTCAATTTATATGTGATATGTGATAACACATGTTGTATGATGTAACACGATAATTGGAAATGTATAATGCAAGAATATATGCATTGCACAGAATTATTGATGCATGTAGAATATGCATAGCAAAGAAAGTATATTGCATGTGGTGAATATAAAGTTGTGTGCTATGTGAAGCATGATAGACTGTTAAATTTGCTGGGCTGTCGAGCTCAATCTTGCAAACACAAACTTTTTGCAGGTTAATGATGTTAAGCAATATTACTGACTATACGGATTATGAAGATTGAACGATGTGCAAAAATGAATACATTTGTTTAAATTAGAAATGGTATAAAGCTATGATTGAAAGTTTTGCTAAATGTAATTGGCAGTTATGTATAGTTTGAAATGTTGAATGGATAAAAAAAATGTTTATTCTGAAATGAGAATAAATATGATTCTGAAATGAGTGAATCATCGATTGAAAAGATATGAGGTATTGAGACATAAGTTTTTAATATATATTACTCTGATAAAATAAATAATAAAATAAATATGATTTTGAAATAAAGGAATCGTAAAGGTTGCAATTCGGGGAACGAATGAAAGACGAAAAGAAAAGTTTTAATTATTCGCATTTTCGGCTGTGTTATTTCATTGAATTATGATGTAAAGTTGAAACAATATAGTATTTAACGCACAAGATTGGGAAGGAAAATGGTCCCGATTTTGGGGGCGTTACATGTAGGACTCAATCATCCTGTGAAATGTTTTTTTTACTGCAAGAACAGAGCCAATGAAAATGTCATGCAGAAAAAATTACTGCAGATAATTCTATTCATGTGAAAAATCCTACTTTCGAGTTAAATTAATTAATGAGCTCTCATTAGAATTTAGTTGAAATAAATTGCAACTACAGAACTAATCTTCTCTTTTTTCTTTTGGCTTTTAAGTAGACTAACACAGTTCCCAGAGTTTTGGTAAATTTTACTTGCATCACTTTTGTCCAGGACAACAAAGAGGACATCCATCAGTGGGCACTAGTTTTGGTTTCTATACTACAGTTACATAGTATTTTATGGGAGTGGTTATCATGAAATTAATTTTGGTCAATTGACTAATACAGTGTCCGACACGTAAACACGTAGTACTGTATGTCAGTACTGTATTTCTTTGTGTGTCAGTATTGTATTGATCAATTGACCAACTTACCATGAAGTTATCTTAATGGTAACCGAACCCGTATTTGATCATGTTGGATATAGTTTTCTCAAATAAAACATCAAATCCTACAAAACTGGCATAATTATATGATTTATATCTATTTCCCAACTTTGTTTTCAGTTCTTTAACCAATAAAGGAATCTCTCAATATATTTATAATGAAGATGAATCATGTGATGATTAAACTTTTAAAAATGAAAAATAATAATGGCTCTTTATTTTAAAATACTTGCAAACAGAACTGGCTATTTGTTAAGAAATGACAGGAAATTAACAATCTGTTTCTGTAGTACTAGTCAGGAAGAAATATGATTGCACATAAATAAGCTGAAAAGCTAAACTCTGCCTTAGAATTTCCAAACAGAATGCAGTAATATGTCAAAGAATTTGACCTATTTAGATGTAATACAACATAATTCAATTACAGCAACACAGAAGCAGGGATATCTAGCTCCCTTTGTTTATAACTTCTGGAAATAGTTGCATCATCTTTTAGGGGAAAGGCACTTCATGCCAAAACAGCTCGAGCCAATGGAGAAGGGATGCATTAAAATGGCGAAAGTACTTTAGGTAGCAAGTCTAGTTTTACAACGGCTTGTCAATGGAATTTAGGAGTGTCTACAGAACAACAACAGAGTAGTCTACTTGCTTGCAAGTCCAATTTTGTAAGAAGTAGTCTACCAATCCCTTACCCAAGCACAACCGAAGTATAATAGTTGCATTTTAAGGTGTCTTAACGGTGGGCTTTTTGCATAATTTTTTTTTGATAAATATTTAGGAGCTAAAGTATTATTAATTAATCATTTTGTATTACTGTTGTAGACACTCAAAATTTCTTTTTCCTGTTACTAACTATGCAGGAGGACAAAAATGTCTTTTTTACTCTCTAGAGATAACCTTGGAGGACCACAACATGAATTCTAACTTCGGAGATAGCCCCGGGAGATCCAGTTTCCAACCCCAGAGAATACTCTGGGAAATCAGTTTCCAACCCCGGAGATAATCCCGGGAAAATCAGTTCCAACCCTGGAGATAACCCCGGGGAATCAAGTTAAAAACCTGGAGATAACCCCAGGAGGTTAAGCCAACCTCAGAAATAACCCTGAGGACATTCAAAGTCAACAACATGACAATCTCAGAAATAACCCTGGGAAAAGACCGCTACAACTGTGCCAAAGTCAGAAACAACTTTGGGAGGGGCAAAAGGGTTATTTTGCCACCTCAATCTCAACTCAACTCAAACTTCTTCAAAAGAAGCCCCACGAGAACCATATCTTAACTTCTGAGCGCAAACTATGCAAAATAGCTCAACGGACTGCCTAACGGAAACCTGGAAATGCCATTTCGGTCGTGGACCCATCTTCATGGAATCAAAAAAGGGAAAATCCTATGTCATTACATAGCTCTAGGAAAGAGCTTTCCAGAATGGTATGGCACACCTCAATCGGAGGTTCGGATTGAAGTTCTGCAAGTTCGAGCGGACATCACGTTGCACGCGTGCACGTACTTTGAGACTGCGGGACCCGCGGAGCCCGGGGCACCCCGGGCAGCCATAGGTACACGTGCGGCTCCCCCCCTCTATAAATAGAGGGCTTGGGGTGGCCATATTTGCAAGAAAAAAGGCGAGGAAGCCCTGTCCAATTTGCTCTATACACACTATAAACTGAGTGCTTTCTCATTTTAAACACTTGTGAGCTCATATATTGTCATATTTTTATCGGCGGGAGCCGAGTGTTCATCCACTTAAAGCTATAGAAGTCTTCTTTGGCAGTCCACTGTAAGCCTTCTTACACACTTTAAAGTCTTTCTCTTCATCTTTGCACACACACACACACACACTTCTTCACGTTGAGAGTCGTGTTGTGTGTGTAGGCCCGGACTTCGGTCCGTGGTTTTCATTTCTGTTTGTGTATATATATATATATATATATATATATATATAGCGACAAATCGCTGAAATGATAAACCGAGCCGGTATCGATATATATCATGTGCGTTTACCACTTATATATATATATATTTACATTCCTGTCAGGCCTGGAGTTTACTTCGTGGCCTTTTATTACTTTATTTACATTCCGTCCCGCCTAGAGTTTACTTCGTGGCGGTTGATTGTTTTTACTGCTTTATTTACATTTAGTCACGCCTGGAGTTTACTTCGTGGCGGTTGATCGTATTTATTGCTTTATTTACATTTCTGATCCCCCATGGAGGTGCTTCGTGGTGGTTGATCATGTCTCTCTCTCTATATATATATATCTATATATTTACCGCTTTTATATATTTACATTTCCGATCCCCCATGGAGGTGCTTCATGGTGGTTGATCAAGTCTTTATATATATTTACCGCTTTTATATATTTACATTTCCGATCCCCCATGGAGGTGCTTCGTGGTGGTTGATCATATCTATATATATATATTTACAACTAATATATATATATATATATATATATATATATATATATATATATATATATATATCGCTATCGCTTTTCATATAAACTGCGACATCATGTGAGCCTAAGAATCATGTGATCACAGATTCAGTCTACTGAATCTAGATTCGGTTCCCATGATGGACATTTTTCAGCTGTAAGCAGCTTGTAATTATTCGCGGTGTTTGAATTTCCTTAGATGGCTTTAATGCCCATAAGGAGTTCGGCACTGCTATATATTATTTTCTCGAAGATGCTTCGCATATCGAAAATAAAAGCAACCAAGCCGAACATTTAATAATAAAATGGAAGTATCAAAGGCCTCAATTACTATTGAGCACATGGTTTGAAAAACCTCTTTTACAAAACCTCATTGCTATATCTTGTTTAAAACTGAATTTTTGTATAAATTCAAACCCTGTGTATATAGGTGCGAACGAGGCATACCACTACTTCTAAATAACAGCACATTGACCCACACACACATTCATATAACAGTTTTTTGAAAAGTGGCGGTCACCGTGGTACCACGGATGTCGGGGGGTGCCTAACACCTTACCTCCGCATAATCAAGCCCCCGAACTCAAATGAATCTCGGTTTCACAGACCCGTTTAGCAATGTCATATCACTGGGTCAATGTGCAAACCTTTTCTCGGTTGCATTGGTACAACCCGTTAAAAACACCAACTGGCGACTCTTACAGTCAAATCGTCGACATATACTTGTCGAACCTTTTTCACTTGTTTTTTCAAATAAATCTCACATAACATGAGAACACCAAAGAACAAGAACAGAAAAGGGACAAATTAAAATCTCGACGTCGATAGGTGGCGACTCTGCTGGGGACACTAGTAAGAGGGCTTAAGCCGCTACTACAAGCTTTTCAAAACTGTTATATGCTTGTGTGTGAATGTTGCATTTACATTATTAATGAATGTGTACGAATGCATTTTAATTACTGCACTGCAATATATCTATTTGTGATATTAGTGCTTCGCACATGTCATCATTTTTCATAAACGGTGAGACACGTTGTATGTGAATGTATGTTGTGTGGTTCCTCCACTAGGAGGCTATCCTGTCGGTGTTTAATTACTGGACTCACAAGAAGACTAATTCCAACGAGGCTCAGAAAAGGCACCACCCAGATTCGCTCCAGTTGAAAGACTGGATTAACTTCCCGTCAAGTAAATTGCGAAGATCTAGGAACCTTCATGCCAAAAAGCCGCGAGAGTAACCTAAGATAGGTCAGCCTCTGATAAACCAAACGCAGAGGAAAGTCTCTTCACGCTTTCTATTTTCAATTACTTGTAAAGACAATTACTTGTAATTTCATTCCATGTTAATCTCCATGTAATGGAAAATATGAAGAATATGTGTACATGCATATTAAGGCTTGACATGCTATCAAATGACACCTGTTTTGTAGGATAATATTCCTAAAATTATGATAGCATGTAAACATTAATACATTCCCTAAGACTAAACTACATAAGTTTTTGTAGGGAAGCAATTGGTCTCATTTCCCGTTCAAAGTCTAGAAAGGCATTAAGCCCACATCCAAACATGGCTAAAAGTTCCCAGCCTGATCATACTCCTGTCTCTCGCGAGGAGTTCGAAAGATTAAGCTATCAAATTACAGAGTTGGTTGTTATTCTCAAAGAACTACACCAATCTACTCAGGGTCTACAAATACCCATCCACATAGAATCCTCTGCACATGGAGGAACCCAGGGCCAAACAATGCCTACTCAATCAAAGTCATTCATACCAGGGGGAAGTCAGGGTATTGGCAAAAAGATAGAAACCCATATGCCTGAACCTCATTCCAATAAAGGAACCAACAAAACTCCTAAAATCACAAAACTCAGGGATGATCAAGAAACTGGGGATATAAGAAAGAAAGTCCAACAAATGGAGGAAACCATCCTATCAATTAAAGGGACTGGAAACTATGGTAGTGTCACCTATTCAGATCTCTGCATATTCCCAAGGGCTCGATATCCTGACAAATTCAAAGTTCCAGAGTTTGAAAAGTACAATAGGGCAGGCGATCCCTGTGACGCCCCCAAAATAGGTGCACACGACCCATTCTGAGTCGCCAGATATCACTCTATAAAAATCAAATACAAACTTCATTTATACAACTGTTGAACTGTCGTGCAGAGTACGACAACAGATAAGATGTGAGTTTTAATACAATATTGTCTCGTAGACAGTATCCAAACTCAAATTGTTACAATGCCATATAAAATACAGCAGCAAATATTTTAAGACCCCAAAGAAGAACGAGAAGATTACTATCATACTCATTCTAATGAGGTGCACTTTTGACGCTTTCAAAGTCGGGTTCTCATCACCCTATTGTTGTTCGCCAAAATCAATTATCATTTCAAATTTTTCCAGAATTTTTTTTGAGGGTCAGAAAAATTACAAAACTGTAAATGGATTTTCACTCGCCATGCGGTAATCCACGTAGACAGATCATTTCTACAATTTAATAAGGAATGAATACAAATGTTCATTCACCATGCATGCGGTAATCCACATAGATAGGTTATTCTAATAGAATAATAAGAATGGAATAACAGAAGAATTCACTATGCATGCGATAGACCGCACAGACAGGTTATTCCCAACAGAATAATAAAGAATGGAACCAGGTCATGCGTAATCCGAACAGACATGATATTCCAATAAAATAATAAAGAATGGAATAACAACAGAATTCACCAGGTATGCGATAGACCGCACAGACAGGTTATTCCAACAGAATAATAAAGAATGGAACCAGGTCATGCGTAATCTGCACAGACAGGATATTCCAACAGAATAATAAAGAACGGAACCAGGTCATGCGTAATCCGCACAGACAAGATATTCCAACAGAATAATAAAGAATAGAATAATGGAAGAATTTTATCATGTATGCAGTACTTCGCATAGACAGGTTATTCCAACATAATAATAAGGAATGGAATTGTAACGACCCCAAAATTCATACAATATAATTCTCAACTTCGGTCTTTAATAACACATCTACCTTCTGATTTTACATCATTATTCGATGTTAAACTTTATAAAATGCGGAATAATTTAAATTTTTATGTCTTTCTACTTTAATTCCCTGAATCAAAACCTTTATCATCTACATGTCTTTGAATCAATCTTATTTTATGATTCACTTTATCACTGTTATTATATAAAATTTTACATTTCAATCTGATAACCTTTACATATCAGATAACACTAACTTTATATTTACAACTCAACATAAAACTATACATCATAAAACATTTAGTACATCTCATGAATCTTAATCATGGTATAAAGAAATAACAACTTTAGCTAAAATATTAATCTTCGTGTATAATTTTTGATCCACGTCATTCAAGTAGCACATAGTGTTACCTTCAATCCTTAACCTGCAAAAATGGTTATTTGCAAGGTTGAGCTCGACAGCCCAGCAAAATCTGACAATTTTCATGCATCACGTAGCACATAATAACATGCTCAACATATATCTCATAAACATTGGACTAACATAACATACATGTTACAGTTCATATAACAAGTATAAAGATTGAGTTCCTTACTCATACATTAACTTATCTCAACTCTTGATCTTAAATGGTTAATTATGCATAGAATGTGATAACACATATCTATACTCATTACATATGTCAAAACTTATTGTTATTCATCAAAATATATCATCACCCAAAATCTTAATTCAAACAGAATTATAAAACTCATCTTCACAATTTCTTTAACAAAATGTTGTTTTCGTTTTTAACGTAACTCCTTTGTTACATTTCCGTTTTTGTTCCTTCTTATATAGAATTAACCCTTAGTGTACTACAACCTCATCTAGACCTTAAAGTCAGACCCTTGTCCATCTAAAACAGATTCTGCAATTCATCAACTACTCTAGAAAATTTTATTTTCTGGGCAGCCTTACTAAACAATTTATTTCAGACATGATCCGGTCTATAAAATGGCTCAATCTCGCATGTCTAGCTAGTAAACTTCCATATCTACAACTTTGCAGTTTAAAGTTTCTTCAGATTCAAAACACACTAATTTATATGAATTTTTCAAAGTCGAAACCGTAATGTTTTTTGATTTTACAAGGCGATTGTTTTCCTTCTGACCATCCTTACTAAAATGATAATCGTAAGAAATCTACAAGGAGTTTTTATGTGATTCCACTTTCAGAATATAGCTTACTTCCATAGCTTCGATTTGATATAAGGCTCACTTTCTAACTCATTATACCCAAAGAGGTATGAATTTCACAAGATATGTCCATAATTACTCAAAACCTACGAATTTTGTTCTTCAAATTTTCCTTCCATTTCATTTTCTTTCTTCAATCCTCTTGTTTGATTCTTGATAATCCAAGATTAAACCAATACAAACAAGATTAAGCATGATCGACTACCCTAGAACATAAATCTACCAAAAAAAATTAAAGATTAAACAAGGGTTTAGAAGTTACCTTCTTCTAGCTTTTTCTTCTTCTTCTTCTAGCTCCTCTCAATTCCTCTATTTCTCTCTATCTCTCTCAATTTCTCTATTTCTCTATTTCTCTCTTCCACCAAGACTCTTGCTCTAAAAAACTCTTGGATTTCTTCTTGTGTAACTCCTCATTTGGGTAATAGTTATGTTAATAATTAATATAATAGTAACCCCCACTAATAACATAAGGCTTATGTTACAAAACTCTTACATGCATGACCAATATCACATTAAGCCATCTTAGTAGCATAACCTCACTTTTTCATCATTAGTTAAGCAACATAATGGTTAGGCTATTCATTATATACTATTATTACTTTACTATGACATATAACATATTTCTAATGTCACACTTATATAATTTAAAGTTATTTTATTAGTAAAATCAATTAAACTTTAATAATAAAATGCACATCAATTATAAAATTATCTATCAAATTATAACACTTAATTAAATTAAGCCATAACAACCAACATCAAATATTTATTATTCAATAAATAAATCAACTAAAATATTTATCTAACTCAAATAAATATTTTAATTAATTATAAAAATCACATTAGTTACATTTTTCCCTCCTTATTAGGATTCCGTCCCCTAATCACCGAAATCTCCCTTACCTAGTTTTCATCTCGTCTCTTTTAGAAGTCTATTGTAGAACAACTTCAACGCATTACCTTAACATAGGTTCTATATTTTCTGTTCCTCTCAACAATTCTTGAAAGTTTTTATTTCATAACATTTACTTAGACTTAACTATATTCTAAGTATTATACATTCTTTAACCCATCCATTATCTTTTATTCTATAAACACTCGGGATATCACAGGAATAACAATAGCTCTCTTCATGAATACGAAAGAAATAATACCCATTACCTTAGAAGGAACTAGATACTGGAATAGTGAGGTAGCAGACTTCTCTTCTTCTTTCTCTCTATAATTTCTCTCTATAATAATTACTCTATAGCTTTAGTGAATTGGTGAGAAATGAAGGAAGAATGAACTTCTATTTATAGAAAAATATAGTTTCGATAATTGCACGTTTTGGGGCTCAAAATATTACAGTATAATACCTTCAACTTTTCTTTCATTTTTAATTTAGTCATGCAAGTATTATCAAACTTGAACCACCTCCCCTAATAGTAAATAATGTGAATTAATAGTACAATCATGTGACTCAATAGTTATAATCATGTGAAAATACGAATTACAGTATAGTACCTCCATCTATACCTCCATTTTTAACTTAGTCATGCAAGTATTATCAATCTTGCACCACCTCCCCTAATAGTACATGAATGTGAATCAATAGTACACACATGTGAACAAATAGTTATAATCATGTGAATTAATAGCAATTAATTGCTCATTTATTCGATTAATTACCCGATTGGTCAATATAACCTCCAGACATCAATTACTATCGAAATAAATATCGATTTCCACTAACACTAATAATCCCAACACAATGGAAATATTTTTCTCAACAATTTCATTTTTGAAATTTTGAAGTTTGACTTTTTCCGAAAAAGTCAAATGTTGACTTTTTTGAACAAAAAGTCAACCCCGACAAATTTTGTGTTTATAGTTTATTTCTACTAATTTCATCGTTCCAGACTCAAATATCACGTCCGCGTCTCCAAATTTAACTCCGAACTCAAATTCGATTTTTAATAACATTAATCATTGATATTATAACTCACAATATTTAACAACCAGGTCGCTCCCAGGAAAGATGGGGCTTTTCGATAAGGATTTCTCCTTATTGGTGCGCAATTAGGTGACCAAACCTCCCTCGTGAACTTCTAGATATTGTCAATATTGCAAATAATAATATGAATAACTTTGTCGTCTCAATTATTAATTTAATAATATAACATATTATGCGAGATGATCTTTGTGACAATAATTGAATCAATAATATGAGAGATATGATGCAACAATTCTCGTAGCAATAATTGAGTATAAGCGAGTGACTTCTCATGTAAGCATCAATAATCAATACCGTGCGCTATAATGCAACCACGCCATTCATCGTACTTTTTACTACCGAGTAGTTCAACAGTTTTAACGGTAACACTTTCAATTATTATTTTTATAAAAGATAATTATGTCGCTTTTCTTAATGCGACAATACTTCCGTTAGGAGTCCAACAATGATTGTGCCGTCCTACGGATATTCCCCGACAAAAAGAATATTTTATAACAACTTGCATACTTTGAAAAATTTTCACATATCACCCTTAACTTTAACCTTTTATCAATTTAACCATTTACTAAATAGAATAATTATAAGAAAATTGAATACTTTCATTTCATAAAATTCGAGGTCTCACAATCTCCCTCCTTATGAAATTTCGCCCTCGAAATTTACGTACCTGGTAGTTCGAAGAGAAGAGAATACCTTGCTTTCTTTTCAGATTGTACCTTCTCGGTTATATCCTCTGTATCATGATTTTTCCATTGCTCATCTCCTGTATTTCAGATATCATTCTATAATATATCTTCAAAATAAAGGTTAATTGACATATCACAATTTGCCAACTTATCAAATAAACAATTTCAGCTTAGGTAAGTCACACACTAGTGAAGTATATAACTCGTCTATACCCTCCTAGTTCTAGACTCTTATCTCCGCCAGCGACCATATCCCTAAGCTCTGATACCATTTGTGACTCTAATCCAAGACTTGGATAACACCTCACATTGATACCTATCAGCTTGCTACCATACATCACGGCTTCCCCTACGGAGAGTCTGGCCTCGGTGAATTCCAGGACTTGGAAGTCACCAGCGAGAGGCTCGGGGCTCTTTCACTATAGCTCTGATACCATTTGTGACACCCCCAAAATAGGTCCACACGACCCATTCTGAATCGCCAGATATCACTCTATAAAAATTAAATACAAACTTCATTTATACAATCATTGAACTGTAAATGCGATAGTACGACATAACAGATATCTTGTGAGTTTTAATACAATATTGTCTCATAGACAGTATCCAAACTCAAATTGTTACAATGCCATATAAAATACAACAGCAAATATTTTAAGACCCCAAAGAAGAACGAGAAGATTACTATCATATTCATTCTAATGAGGTGCACTTTTGACGCTTTCAAAGTCGGGTTCTCATCACCCTATTGTTGTTCGCTAAAATCAATTATCATTTCAAATTTTTCCAGAATTTTTTTTCAGGGTCAGAAAAATTATGAAACTGCAAATGGATTTTCACCCGCTATGCGGTAATCCACGTAGACAGATCATTTCTATAATTTAATAAGGAATGAATACAAAGGATCATTCACCATACATGCGGTAATCCACATAGACATGTTATTCCAACAAAATAATAAAGAATGGAATAACAGAAGAATTCACCATGCATGCGATAGACAGCACAGACAGGATATTCCAACAGAATAATAAAGAATGAAATAACAACAGAATTCACTAGGCATGCGATAGATCGCATAGACAGGTTATTCCAACAGAATAATAAAGAATAGAACCAGGTCATGCGTAATCCTCACAGACAGGATATTCCAACAGAATAATAAAGAACGGAACCAGGTCATGCGTAATCCGCACAGACAAGATATTCCAACAGAATAATAAAGAATGAAATAATAGAAGAAATTCACCATGTATGCAATACTTCGCATAGACAGGTTATTCCAACATAATAATAAGGAATGGAATAAAAATAGCTCTCTTCATGAATACGAAAGAAATAATACCCCTTACCTTAGAATGAACTGGATACTGGAATAGTGAGGTAGCAGACTTCTCTTCTTCTTTCTCTCTATAATTTCTCTCTATAATAATTGCTCTATAGCTTTAGTGAATTGGTGAGAAATGAAGGAAGAATGAGCATCTATTTATAGGAAAATATAGTTTCGATAACTGCACGTTTTGGGGCTCAAAATATTACAGTATAATACCTTCAACTTTTCTTTCATTTTTAATTTAGTCCTGCAAGTATTATCAGACTTGCACCACCTCCCCTAATAGTAAATAATGTGAATTAATAGTACAATCATGTGACTCAATAGTTATAATCTTGTGAAAATACGAATTATAGTATAGTACCTCCATCTATACCTCCATTTTTAACTTAGTCATGCAAGTATTATCAATCTTGCACAACCTTCCCTAATAGTACATGAATGTGAATCAATAGTACACACATGTGAACAAATAGTTATAATCATGTGAATTAATAGCAATTAATTGCTCATTTATTCGATTAATTACTCGATTGGTCAATATAACCTCTAGACATCAATTACTATCGAAATAAATGTCGATTTCCACTAACACTAATAATCCCAACACAATGGAAATATTTTTCTCAACAATTTCATTTTTGAAATTTTGAAGTTTGACTTTTTCCGAAAAATTCAACTGTCGACTTTTTTGACCAAAAAGTCAACCTCGACAAATTTTGTGTTTATAGTCTATTTCTACTAATTTCATCATTCCAGAATCAAATATCACGTTCGCGTCTCCAAATTCAACTCCGAACTCAAATTCAATTTTTAATAACATTCATCATTAATATTATAACTCACAATATTTAACAACCGTGTCGCTCCTGTGAGAAAGAGGGGCTTTTCGATAAGGATTTCTCCTTATTGGCGCGCAATTAGGTGACCAAACCTCTCCTTGACAGAACTTATAGACATTGTCAATATTGCAAATAATAATATGAATAACTTTGTCGTCTCAATTATTAATTTAATAATATAACATATTATGCAGATGATACTGTGACAATAATTGAATCAATAATATAAGAGATATGATGCAGCAATTACTGTAGCAATAATTGAGTATAACTAAGTGACTTCTCACGTAAACATCAATAATCAATACCGTGTGTTATTATGCAACCACGCGTATTACTGTACTTTTACTACTGAGTAGTTCAACAGTTTTAACGGTAACACTTTCGTTGTTATTTTTATAAAAAGATAATTATGTCGTTTTCTTACTACGACAATACTTCCGTTGTGGAGTCCAACAATGATTGTGCCGTCCTACGGATATTCCCCGACAAAAAGAATATTTCTATAACAACTTGCATACTTTAAAAATTTTTTACATATCACCCTTAACTTTACCCTTTTATCAATTTAACCATTTACTAAATAGAATAATTATAAGAAAATTGAATACTTTCATTTCATAAAATTCGGGGTCTCACAATCTCCCGTCCTTATGAAATTTTACCCTCGAAATTTACATACCTGGTAGTTCGAAGAGATGAGAATACCTTGCTTTCTTTTCGGATTGTACCTTCCTGGTTATATCCTCTGTATCATGATTTTTCCATTGCTCATCTCCTGTATTTCAGATATCATTCTAGAATATATCTTCAAAATAAAGGTTAATTGACATATCACAATTTGTCAACTTATCAAGTAAACAATTTCAATTTAGGTAATTTATACACTAGCGAAGTATATAACTCGTCTCTCCCCTCCTAGTTCTAGACTCTTATCTCCGCCAACGACCATATCCCTAAGCTCTGATACCATTTGTGACTCTAATCCAGGACTTGGATATCATCTCACATTGATACCTATCAGCTTGCTACCGTACATCACGGCGTCCCCTACGGAGAGTCTGGCTTCGATACATTCCAGGACTTGGAAGTCACCAGCGAGAGGCTCGGGGCTCTTTCACTATAGCTCTGATACCATTTGTGACGCCCCCAAAATAGGTCCACACGACCCATTCTGAGTCGCCAGATATCACTCTATAAAAATCAAATACAAACTTCATTTATACAACTGTTGAATTTTCGTGCAAAGTATGACAACAGATAAGCTGTGAGTTTTAATACAATATTGTCTCGTAGACAGTATCCAAACTCAAATTGTTATAATGCCATATAAAATACTGCAACAAATATTTTAAGACCCCAAAGAAGAACGAGAAGATTACTATCATATTCATTCTAATGAGGTGCACTTTTGATGCTTTCAAAGTCGGGTTCTCATCACCCTATTGTTGTTCTCCAAAATCAATTATCATTTCAAATTTTTCCAGAATTGTTTTTTTGAGGGTCAGAAAAATTACGAAATTGCAAATGGATTTTCACCCGCCATGCGGTAATCCACGTAGACAAATCATTTCTACAATTTAATAAGGAATAAATACGAAGGATCATTCACCATGCACGCGGTAATCCACATAGACAGGTTATTCCAACAGAATAATAAAGAATGGAATAACAGAAGAATTCACCATGCATGCGATAGACCGCATAGACAAGTTATTCCCAACAGAATAATACAGAATGGAACCAGGTCATGCGTAATCCGCACAGACAGGATATTCCAACAGAATAATAAAGAATGGAACTAGGTCATGCGTAATTCGCACATACAAGATATTCCAACAGAATAATAAAGAATAGAATAATAGAAGAATTTCACTATGTATGCAGTACTTCGCATAGACAGGTTATTCCAACATAATAATAAGGAATGGAATAACAATAGCTCTCTTCATGAATACGAAAGAAATAATACCCCTTACCTTAGAAGGGCTGATCTTTGGAATAGTGAGGTAGCGACTTCTCTTCTTCTTTCTCTCTATAATTTCTCTCTATAATAATTGCTCTATAGCTTTAGTGAATTGGTGAGAAATGAAGGAAGAATGAGCATCTATTTATAGGAAAATATAGTTTCGATAATTGCACGCGTTTGGGGCTCAAAATATTACAAATATAATACCTTGAACTTTTCTTTCATTTTTAATTTAGTCCTGCAAGTATTATCAAACTTGCACCACCTCCCCTAATAGTAAATAATGTGAATTAATAGTATAATCATGTGACTCAATAATTATAATCATGTGAAAATACGAATTACAGTATAGTACCTCCATCTATACCTCCATTTTTAACTTAGTCATGCGAGTATTATCAATCTTGCACCACCTCCCCTAATAGTACATGAATGTGAATCAATATTACACACATGTGAACACATAGTTATAATCATGTGAATTAATAGCAATTAATTGCTCATTTATTCGATTAATTACCGATTGGTCAATATAACCTCTAGACATCAATTACTATGGAAAAAATGTCGATTTCCACAAACATTAATAATCCCAACACAATGGAAATATGTTTCTCAACAATTTCATTTTTGAAATTTTGAAGTTTGACTTTTTCTGAAAAAGTCAACCCTGACAAATTTTGTGTTTATAGTTTATTTCTACTAATTTCATCGTTCCAGACTCAAATATCACGTCCGCGTCTCCAAATTCAACTCCGAACTCAAATTCGATTTTTAATAACATTAATCATTAATATTATAACTCACAATATTTAACAACCAGGTCGCTCCCAGGAAAGATGGGGCTTTTCGATAAGGATTTCTCCTTATTGGTGCGCAATTAGGTGACCAAACCTCTCCTTGACAGAACTTCTAGATATTGTCAATATGGCAAATAATAATATGAATAACTTTGTCATCTCAATTATTAATTTAATAATATAACATATTATGCAGATGATACTGTGACAATAATTGAATCAATAATATGAGAGATATGATGCAACAATTACTGTAGCAATAATTGAGTATAACTGAGTGACTTCTCACGTAAGCATCAATAATCAATACCGTATGCGTTCTGATGCAACCACGCCATTCATCGTATTTTTTACTATCGAGTAGTTCAACAGTTTTAACGGTAAAACTTTCGCTGTTATTTTTATAAAAAGATAATTATGTCGTTTTCTTACTACGACAATACTTCCGTTGTGGAGTCCACCAATGATTGTGCCGTCCTACGGATATTCCCCGACAAAAAGAATATTTTATAACAACTTGCATACTTAAATTTTTTTTTCATATATCACTCTTAACTTTAACCTTTTATCAATTTAACCATTTACTAAATAGAATAATTATAAGAAAATTGAATACTTTCATTTTATAAAATTCGGGGTCTCACAATCTCTCCTCCTTATGAAATTTCACCCTCGAAATTTACGTACCTGGTAGTTCGAAGAGATGAGAATACCTTGCTTTCTTTTCGGATTGTACCTTCCCGGTTATATCCTCTGTATCATGATTTTTCCATTGCTCATCTCCTGTATTTCAGATATCATTCTAGAATATATCTTTAAAACAAAGGTTAATTGACATATCACAATTTGTCAACTTATCAAGTAAACAATTTTAGCTTAGGTAAGTCACACACTAGCGAAGTATATAACTCATCTCTCCCCTCCTAGTTTTAGACTCTTATCTCCGCCAGCGACCATATCCCTAAGCTTTGATACCATTTGTGACTCTAATCCAGGACTTGGATAGCACCTCACATTGATACCTATCAGCTTGCTACCGTACATCACGGCGTCCCCTACGGAGAGTCTGGCTTCGGTGCATTCCAGGACTTGAAAGTCACCAGCGAGAGGCTTGGGGCTCTTTCACTATAGCTCTGATACCATTTGTGATGCCCCCAAAATAGGTCCACACGACCCATTTTGAGTCGCCAGATATCACTCTATAAAAATCAAATACAAACTTCATTTATACAACTGTTGAACTTCATTTATATTTTATTGTAAACCAATCTGACCGTCTGCTTAAAAGTAAATCAATCTGGACCGCTTCATGGATTGGTTACTTATTCATCCATTCTTCTATAAATAAAGCTCATTCCTTCATTATTTCTTACGAATTCAATGAAACTCTGAGAGAGAGAAACCGAGAGAATTATTCCTCTATCTTGAGCGTATTTCTTTAGCGTTTAAGAAAGCTTTGAGCGTAGTGCAAGTTTCTTCAAGTATATCCCCGCCCTACCGTCGGAGTAATCTTCTTTATAAGGTAAGGGGTATTATTTTTTTTCATATTCATGAAGAGAACTTCTGTTATTCCATTCTTTATTATTCTGTTGGAATAACCTGTATATACTCGGTCTACCCTATACTTGGTGAAATTCTTCTGTTATTCCATTATTTATTATTCTGCATTGAATAACTTTTATACATCAATACCACATACATGGTGAAATTCTGTTGTTATTCCATTCTTTGTTATTCTGTTGGAATATCCTGTCAATGCATTTCACGCCGGACCTGGTTTCGTCTTTATTATTCTGTTGGAATATCCTGTCTGTGCGTTTTACGCCGGACCTGGTTTTGTTATTTATTATTCTGTTGGAATAACCTGTCTATGCAAAGTACCGCATACATGGTTATTTCTGTTATTATTCCATTCTTTATTATTCTGTTGGAATATCCTGTCGGTGCGTATTACGCCTGACCTGGTTCCGTTATTTATTATTCTGTTGGAATAACCTGTCCATGCGAAGTACCGCATGCATGGTGATTTCTTTTGTTATTCCATTCTTTATTATACTCAGTTGGTTAAAGTTTTGACTTTTATACTCCATGAAATTAGTGGAATATCCTTGATATTTGCGCTTCATCCAGTATCTTTTCATGGAAATATTCTTCTGAGCATTCTTGAATTTTACTCTACAAAGAAGTATCATGTTTACAATTTGGACGTAATTAGTTCCTGAATAAATTAATTCTTGAACTTGTTTTATTGAATTCTTATATCATTGTCATCATCCTCATATTTATATTTTATTGAAAGTCATCTGTGGCCTATAGTGCATAGATGGACTTGGTATGATTATGACCGAGGATTATTCTTGTGTAATCATGGCCGTAATGTTACAAATGATGTGGTAAAAGTCCTCATTGGCCCATAGTGCATTGATGGACAGTTGTTGGCATGATCATGGCCATTGATGAATACACGAATATCCTTGGCTCGTAGTGCATGGATAATTTGTGGTTGTGATACTTATGAATATCCTTGGCCGTAGTGCAGGGATGAGGTAGATTATTTATTAAGCTGAGTCCCAGCGATAAAAGTGATGAAAACCTTTAAAATCATAAAAGATAGTAGATTTTATTCTCTATTTGACTCTTTTAATGGATTGCATGTTCCACTGCAGTTAAACTTGATGTCTATTGTATTTTATCAGTTTAACATTGTTGAAGACTAATGATAATTTATTCTGCATTATCTTAGTCATAATATTTGTTACTGGACTAGTTGAGCTCACCCTTTCTTTCACTGTTCTCTTCAAGAAATGATAGCGTAGCCGGGACTAGTAGGGGAATTGAGTGATGGTCCAAATGATAGTATTAGTTGTCCTCACTATTCTGTTAAATAGTGTGTTAATAAATGTAATGAGGACTTATTCTGAGAGTGGATATTGTGTAGAAGACAATGTTTGTATTAAAACTCACAGCTCTCTTGTTGTATTTTTAAGAATGTATTTGTATTCTGTACCATGTATTTGGCGACTCAGAATAGGTGATGTATACCTATTTTGGGGGAGTCACAGTTGGTATCAAAGCTTAGGGATATGATCCCTGGCTGAGATATGAGACAAGAACTAGGAGGGGAGAGACGGGGAATTCCTTCGCTAGTATGACCTACCAAAGTTTATTTGGTATTTAATTGGTCGGTCAGAGTATAGGGATAATATGTGATATGTTAATTAACCCTTGTTTTGTGGCAGTATTTGAAAATGGCATACGAGAATGTTGAGAACATCAATGGAGCACAGGAGACCATTGAGTTTCCACAGATCAATAATCAGGACAATGTGCATCAGGAAGGCGACAATCCTCATGCAAACAACAACACTGACCAAATGATGAACGATGGAATATTCAGAGGCTTTCTGCAATTCATGCAGCATCAGGCAAGAGATACTCCTATCCAAAATGCAGGTGGAAACACTATCAACTCTTGGACGGTCACCGCCAAACAGTTCAAGGAGCTTGGACCACTGGAGTTTTTTGGAGAGCCAAAACCACTTAAGGCGGAGACGTGGATAAAGCAGATTAACAAGATATTTGATGTCTTGGGATGCTCCAAGGAGCAAAAGGTTCCTTTTCCACCTTCATGTTGCTTGCAGAGGCATATTCTTTGGTGGAAATCAGAAAGCGTACTCAACTGCGCCGCATTGAAGATGTCTTGGGAGAAGTTCCAAGAATGTTCAACGACAAGTACTTTCACGAAAGTATTCGTCACATGAAAGAGGTAGAGTTCATTAAATGGAACAAAGCAACATGGCCGTGTTGCGATCTGAAAGCCAAGTTTGCCGAGTTGTCCCTGCCAGATCCCATTTGGTTGATAATGAGGAGAGAATGACGCGAATGTTTCTAAGAGGTTTGAAACCCGAGATATGTCAATATCTTATCTCTCATAAACTGTGTTTGTATTCAGATGTTGTTAATAGGGCTCAGTTATTGGAGCGCGATAATGAGTCAACCCAACCAAAAGAGAGCAGCCGACAAAATGATAATACTAGTGATAACAGTCATCGAATCGGTGATAATAAGCATGGAGGGAATCAACATGCCAGAAATGGTAACCATTTCGGTGGTAATCATGGCCAAAGCAATAAGAATGGACATTTCAAGAAGAGGAGATTCAACAATGATGGAAAGACGTCAACACCTGCACCCGTGGTTAAGGAAGGAGAACGACCACCTATTATATGCTTCAAATGCGGAGGGGAAGGACACATCAGTCCAAACTGTGCGATGCCGTCCAAAGCATGTTATAATTATGGAAGAGAAGGTCACCTAGCCCAATTTTATCATTCACCGAAGACAAGTTCAGCTAGGATAAAGGCACAAAAGGACGCCCCAGAAAAGTCAAAGCCAGTAGTGCAAGGGAGAGCATTTGTCGTGACCTCCCAGAAAGCAATGAACCCGAATGAGGTCATCATGGGTAAGCTTATCATAAACTCTAGTGAAGTATATATCTTATTTGATACCGGTTCTACCCATTCCTTTATTTCTCCTACTTGCGCTCAATGTTTAAATTTGACTCCGGAGAAATTAGACTTTGACTTATCTGTTGAAACTCCGTTGGGAGAAACCTTCATTACATCCACTGTTTATAAGTCTTATTTGGTTCAAATCGGTAACCTCACATTACCTGTCGATCTTATTTCATTGAAAATACTTGCATTTGATGTAATTCTAGGGATTGATTGGTTAACTACTCATTATGCAAAAATTGATTATTTTCGTAAGGTTGTTAGCTTTCATATTCCTAATCAACCTATTATGCGAATTCAAGTAACCAAACCATTAAAATCAATCACTATCATCTCAAGCCATAAAGCTATTCGTTTATTGAAAAATGGATGTCAAGCTTTCTTAGCTCATGTCACGGATCTAAACAAAAATACGTCAGTTTTGAATGATATTTCTATTGTTAATGAATTTCCTGACGTATTCCCTGAAGAACTTCCTGGCCTACCCCCAGAGCGTGAAATTGGATTTTGTATCGACCTTGAACCTGGTACAAAACCTATTTCCAAAGCCCCATATCGAATGGCTCCTATTGAACTTCAGGAGTTAAAGACCCAACTACAGGAATTATTAGACATTGGCTTTATTCGTCCTAGTACTTCTCCTTGGGGTGCTCTTGTTCTATTCATAAAGAAGAAAGATGGGAATATGCGACTTTGTATTGATTATCGGGAGTTGAATCATGTCACCATCAAAAATAGGTACCCATTGCCACGTATTGATGACCTGTTTGACCAGTTGCAAGGTGCCAAATTCTTTTCAAAAATTGATCTTCGTTCTGGATATCACCAATTGAAGATTAGAACCGATGACATTCCAAAAGATGGCTTTAAACTTCATGCAGGCATTATGAATTCCTAGTCATGTCTTTTGGATTGACTAATGCTCCTACTGCCTTCATGGATATGATGAACCGAGTATTCAAGGAATATTTGGATCACTTTGTGGTCGTCTTTATTGATGACATCCTTATTTATTCCAAAAATCGTGAAGTCATGAGCAACACTTGAGGCTGATACTCCAAAAGCTTCGTGAATATAAGTTTTATGCCAAGTTAAAGAAATGCGAGTTCTGGCTTGAGGAAGTAGCATTCCTTGGGCATGTGGTATCAAGTCATGGAATATCTGTTGACCGACAAAGATTGAAGCCATTCAAAGTCGGGAACAACCTAAATCGGTGGCCAGAAAAGTATGCGTAGCTTTCTCGCTTTAATGGTTATTATCGAGATTCGTTGAAGGGTTTTCTCGAATCACTACTCCCTTAACTCGGTTGACTCGAAAATATAAAATTCGGTTGGAGTGAGGAATGTGAGAAGAGTTTTCAAGAACTCAAGAAGACTCATTTCAAGACTGTTACGACAATACCATCCGCTCGGAGGATTTTTCATCTACAGTGATGCTTCAGGCAAAGGGTTAGGATGTGTTCTCATGCAACATGGGAAAGTTATAGCCTATGCCTCTCGAAAACTCAAAGAATATGAGAGGAAATATCCTACTCATGATCTAGAGTTGGCAGCTGTTGTGTTCGCACTTAAAATTTGGAGGCATTACTTGTTTGGGGAGAAAGTGGAGATCTTTACGGATCATAAAAGTCTCAAATATTTCTTCACTCAAAAGGAACTCAACATGCGACAGCGACGTTGGCTTGAACTGTTGAAAGATTATGATCATACCATCCAATATCATCCTGGAAAAGCAAACGTGGTAGATGACACATTGAGTAGAAGATCATATGCGGGTATGAGTGCGATATTGTCAACGCAAAGGCCCATTTTGTATGACTTGCAAAGGATGGAGATAGAGATAAAAACTCCAGGGACCCACGTGATGATGGCAAATATACGAGTAAAACCGACTTTAATCGATAAAGTTAAAGCTGCTCAAGCTACAGACCTGGAGCTGATGCATATGAGGAAGAAAGTACAAGAAGGTACTATCTTAGGAAGGAAGAATCGATGAAGAAGGAATACTTGAGTCAACTCCGGACTTTGTGTTCCTAACGACCACGATTTAAAGTATAAAATCATGATGGAGGCACACAACACACCGTTTGTAATCCATCCTGGGAGTACCAAAATGTATCATGATCTTCGACATACATTTTGGTGGGGCAATATGAAGAGGGAGATAACGCTGTTTATCTCAAGGTGTTTAACCTGTCAACGAGTCAAGGCGGAACATCAAGTACCAGAAGGTCCATTGCAACCACTTAAAATTCCAGAATGGAAGTGGGAGCACATTACCATGGATTTCGTTACTGGTCTTCCCAAGGTTTATTAAGGCATAGATGCAATTTGGGTCATTGTTGATAGATTGACCAAGTCTGCTCATTTATTACCTATACGAGAAACTTATACACTTGAACGTCTTGCTCGTATGTACATAAACGAGGTTATAAGATTGCATGGTATGCCAGTATCCATAGTTTCTGATCGAGACCCAAGATTCACTTCACGATTTTGGGTTAGTTTGCAAAAAGCTATGGGCACGGATTTATGATTTAGTTCGGCGTATCATCCTCAGACGGACGAACAATCAAAGAAGATTAGTCAAACTCTTGAAGATTTATTAAGACTCTGTGTCCTTGACTTCAAGGGAAGTTGGGACAAGTTCCTACCATTGGTGGAGTTTTCCTACAACAACAGTTATCAAGCAAGTATTGGCATGGCTCCATTTGAAGCGTTGTATGGAAGAAAGTGTCGTTCTCCAGTATGCTGGGATGAGGTGGGTGAAGAAAAGTTGTTGGGACCGGAGTTAGTACATATGACTACGGAAAAGATACAAATGATTCGGCAACGTATAAAAACCTCACAAGACCGATAAAAGAGTTATGCTGATCTTCATCGAAAGGACGTGGAATTCGATATTGGAGATCATGTGTTGTTGCGTGTTGCTCCATGGAAAGGAGTTACGAGATTTGGAAAGAGAGGAAAGCTCAATCCTCGATTCATTGGCCCATTTTTAATCCTCGATCGAGTAGGGACTGTAGCCTATAGACTCACTTTACCGCCAAGTATGTCTCATGTTCATAACATTTTTCATATATCCATGTTACATAAATATGTGAAAGACCCGAACCACATTATTGAGTTAGAACCGGACGAAATAGCGGAAGATTTAACGTATGAAGAGGTTCCTGTTCAAATCTTAGATAAGAAGGAACATATTCTACGCTCCAAGATTATACCTCAAGTCAAAATTTTATGGAGGTACCACGATATTGAGGAAATGACACGGGAGTTAGAATCAAATAAAAATTAAGGTATCCTTACCTCTTGACATACCGTGTACGCGTACCTAATTTCGAGGGTGAAATTTCATAAGAATGGGATATTGTAAGACCCCAACTTTTATGAATAAAGATGAATTTTCTATAATTATCATTTTTAAATATTATGGAATGAATTTGATATAATGTTATAGTTGTGGGTAATATTTAGAAATTTTGCAAAGTACGCAAGTTGTTTATAATATTCGATTGGTCGGGGAATATTCGTACAGAGACACAATCATTGGTGGACCCCACAACGGAATTATTGTCGGATTGAGAAAACGACAAAAATATTTTTATAAAAATAACGGCGAAAGTTTTACCGTTAACTGTTGAAACATCCAGTGTTAAAAGTACAGGAATACGCGTGGTTGCATAGTAGCACACGATATTGATTATTGATGCTTACGTGAGAAGTCACTCAGTTTTGTTCAATTATTGCTTCAGTAATTGTTGCATAGTATCTCACGTTAATTGATTCAATTATTATTGATATTTTATATTGAGATGACGAAGTTATTAATATTATTATTTGCAATATTAACGATGTCTAGAAGTTACGCGAGGAGAGAGGTTTGGTCACCTAATTGCGGCATGATAGGGAAAAATCCTTATTGGAAAGCCCTGTCTTTCTTGGGAACGACACAGTCGATTAATAGTGTGAATAATAATAATGATGATGACGCTTTTGTTTTATTAGTATTATTAATGGAATAAAATAGAAAAAATTTTTATATAAAAGCAGAATACTTTTATAAAGTTATTCGTTTTATTAGGCTAATAGTAAAATCTTTTTATATAAAATGTAATACTTTTATAAAGTTATTCGTTTTATTAGATAATAATTAGAATATATTATATTTTATTATGCATAGTGTTTTGCGTAGTGTTTGCATAGTGTTTGCAGAGAAAAATCTTTTTAAAAGTTATTCGTTTTATTAGATTATAAATAGAATATATTATATTTTATTGTAAACCAATACGGACCGTCCGCTTAAAAGTAAATCGATCTCGGACCGTTCATGGATTGGTTACTTATTCAATCCATTCTTCTATAAATAGAAGCTCATTCCTTCATTATTTCTTATGAAATCACTGAAACTCTAGAGAGAAAAACTGTAGAGAGATTTATTCTTCTATCTTGAGCGTATTTATTTAGCGTTTAAGAAAGCTTTGAGCGTAGTGCAAGTTTCTTCAAGTATATCCCCGCCTCTACCGTCTTCTGAGTAATCTTCTTTTTAAGGTAAGGGTACTTTTTTTTCATATTCATGAAGAGAACTTCGCTATTCCATTCTTTTATTATTACATTGGAATAACTTTGTATCTGCCATCTACCCTATACTTGGTGAAATTCTTACATTATTCCATTATTTATTATTCTCGCTAGAATAACTTTGTCTATCTGTACCGCATACATGGTGAAATTCTCATTGTTATTCCATTCTTTATTATTACATTGGAATATCATATTCTATATATGCGTTTTCTGTGGGACTTTTTATTATCTTTATTATTCTATTGGATCCTCACATGCATGCATTTTACAATCGAACACGGTTTCGTTATTTATTATTACATTGGAATAACTTTGCCTATCGCAAGTATCGCATGCATGGTGATTTTTGTTGTTATTCCATTATTTATTATTCTGTTGGAATATCCTGTCGGTGCGTATTACGCCTGACCTAGTTCCGTTATTTATTATTCTGTTGGAATAACCTGTCCATGCGAAATACCACATGCATGGTGATTTCTTTTGTTATTCCATTCTTTATTATACTCAGTTGGTTAAAGTTTTGACTTTTATACTCCAAGAAATTAGTGGAATATCCTTGATATTTACGCTTCATCCAGTATCTTTTCATGGAAATATTCTTCTGAGCATTCTTGAATTTTACTCTACAAAGAAGTATCATGTTGACAATTTGGACGCTATTAGTTCCTGAATAAATTAATTCTTGAACTTGTTTTATTGAATTCTTATATCATTGTCATCATCCTCATATTTATATTTTGTTGAAAGTCATCTGTGGCACATGGTGCATAGATGGACTTGGTATGATTATGACCGAGGATTATTCTTGTAATCATGACCGTAATGTTACAAATGATGTGGTAAAAGTCCTCATTGGCCCGTAGTGCATTGATGGACAGTTGTTGGCATGATCATGACCATTGATGAATACACAAATATCCTTGGCCCGTAGTGCATGGATAATTTGTGGTTGTGATACTTATAAATATCCTTGGCCGTAGTGCAGGGATGAGGTGGATTATTTATTAAGCCGAGTCTCAGCGATAAAAGTGATGAAAACCTTTTAAATCATAAAAGATAATAGATTTTATTCTCTACTTGACTCTTTTAATGGATTACATGTTCCGCTGCAGTTAAACTTGATGTCTATTGTATTTTATCAGTTTAACATTGTTGAAGACTAATGATAATTTATTCTTCATTATCTTAGTCATAATATTTCTTACTGGGCTAGTTGAGCTCACCCTTTCTTTCACTGTTCTCTTCAGGAAATGAGAACGTAGCCGGGACTAGTCGGGGAATGGAGTGATGGTCCAGATGATAGTATTAGTAATCCTCACTATTCTGTTAAATAGTGTGTTAATAAATGTAATGGGAACTTATTCTAAGAGTGGATATTGTCTAGAAGACAATGTTTGTATTAAATCTTACAGCTCTCTTGTTGTATTTTTAAGATTGTATTTGTATTCTGTACCATGTATTTGGTGACTTAGAATAGGTGATGTATACCTATTTTGGGGGCGTCACAAATAACATTCATCATTAATATTATAATTCACAATATTTAACAACTAGGTCGTTCCTAGGAAAGAGGGGGCTTTCCGATAAGGATTTCTCCTTATTGGCGCGCAATTAGGTGACCAAACCTCTTCTTGACAGAACTTCTAGACATTGTCAATATTACAAACAATAATATGAATAACTTTGTCGTCTCAATTATTAATTTAATAATATAACATATTATGCAGATGATACTGTGACAATAATTGAATCAATAATATGAGAGATATGATGCAGCAATTACTGTAGCAATAATTGAGTATAACTGAGTGACTTCTCACGTAAGCATCAATAATAAATACCGTGTGTTACTATGCAACCACACGTATTACTGTACTTTTACTACCGAGTAGTTCAACAGTTTTAACGGTAACACTTTCGCTGTTATTTTTATAAAAGGATAATTATGTCATTTTCTTACTACGACAATACTTCTGTTATGGAGTCCACCAATGATTGTGCCGTCCTACGGATATTCCCCGACAAAAAGAATATTTTATAATAACTTGCATACTTTGAAAATTTTTCACATATCACCCTTAACTTTAACCTTTTATCAATTTAACCATTTACTAAATAGAATAATTATAAGAAAATTGAATACTTTCATTTCATAAAATTCGGGGTCTCATAATCCCTATACGCACCTAAAAGTATATATTGGCAAGTTGGGATCTTATGCTGAAGATGAAAGCCTCAGAATGCAGCTTGTCCAAAAGAGTCTCACTGGTGAGGCTAAAGCATGGTATGCCCGACTTGACAATGCAAAAATCCACAACTGGGAAGAATTGGCCCACGCCTTTCTAAATCAATACAGTTTTCAGTCACAAATGGCACCAGATTGATACCAAGTGACTAAAGTCAGAAAGCAAAGTACTAAATCTTTACGAGAATATGCCCAAAGGTGGAGACATCTAGCAGCGCAAGTCATTCCATCAATGACAGAAACTGAGATGGTAATGATGTTTATTGATATCCAAGAGGCTCCTTACTATGAGAGGATCCTAGCAGGCATAGGAAAGCCATTTTTGGAAATGATGAAACACGGAAAAATGGCAGAGATGGGTCTAAAGGCAGGCAAGATTAAAGACTTCACTGCCTTGGAAGCAGTCGCCAAACATATACAAACTGGAAAGTATGCGAGCGATCCCAAGGGGGTACCCGATAAAGGCACTGAAGATGTATCTCTTGTTGTACATAGGCAAGCTAGTAGACCAACCTATAGTCCCCCCATTTGGAAAAAGAGAGACAATCTGCCATTTCAATAACAAGCTACATTTAACCAATTCCAGGACAGGAAAAGAAAATTTGAGAGAACGAAAAATTGGGTGTTCACTCCACTAGGCGATTCTCTTGAAAATGTATTGGCGATATTGATGGATAATAAGAAAATTACCGAACTGGTTCCACCTCTGGAACCAGGGAGAAAAAGATACAATCCAAGCTAGAGATGTGCTTACCACTCAGGGTCTCTAGGACATGATACACAAGATTGTTGGTCCTTAATGCATAAATCTCAGAATCTGATCGAGAGTGGCAGTATTGTGGTACAACAACCTAACAAACAAAATGTCAACACCAACCTTCCGATGCAGCATGATACGGAGGAAGTAAACATGATCGGGTCAGAAAGAGTTGAAATGTATCCAAATCGTAAGTGTGACACCCCCAAATCCAGTACCTTCATTTCCAAGGGATTTGGTGTTCACTGTACAAACATCATCTATCTATCTACCCATAACTAAATGCAAACCATGCAATAGATAGAATAATAAATAATAAATCTCTCCCCTTATGGGGTTACATCAACTGCATAATAAATAAATCCCAGGTTACTCTAACCTTAAAACATCTGTGCGGAAAACATAAACAAATAAGTCTTAGGTAACATCAATTCTAGATAACATTACATAACCATAATAAATAAACAGTCTTCATTACTTGCTAATCTTTCCCTTGTCCTTACAAGTGGAAGGTTCGTCTGCTCTTTCGTTCTTAACTGCAATGTTATTATTACGCAAGAGTGAGCACGATTGCCCATAAGTATAACAATATAACAATGAATAATAACATGCGAGAGAAATAATAACTTCGGATATAAAAGCTCAACTTTTGAATCAAGAATGAATAACAAGAAATCAAAGAAATTCTGAGGGTCATAAGACCTTGAACTATGTCCTAGGTTGTCAAGTGTTTTTACTTGAAACCTTTAACAGTCATAAGACTATGGACTCTTCTTCTCGTACTTAGGGGGATCAGCCCTTAGTACCATACTGTGCACAATATCTTAACGCTAAAGCGTAAATAATCCCCATTCTTGTCAGCCAAACAAGGCCCTAAGGGGAGTTGAGGGCAGTTACCCATGACTGGGTAACTGACCACTAACGGGCGTCAGTTCTTCTCCTTATTAACAATACGTCTTCTTCTTTCTTCTTCACTATTTGCCTAAGTCTAGAGAGCTTAACAGAGAGAAATACAGAGAGAGTTTGAGAAATTTTTGAAAAAGTTTGTGACTCTGTGTTTGAAGTAGAGAGAATTGTAATCCTTGTACATTTACGCTTGGGTAATTCTCTTCAACCCAAATTCTTATTTTACATCTTTTAAAGTTTTCATGAATATGGCTTTCATTTATTCTGTAAGTCTCTGTAAATTGGGAAAGGGTGTTGTTATAGGGATATGTGTAATGATTCGAGTAGTATAACATGTTTTAATATATATTATATGGGTTTCCATATCTTCGCCATGAAATTATATAGTAAAAGATTTCAGAGTATGTTATATGGCCATATGGCCCTTATACGTATTTTTTAATATGTTAACCATAAATTTTTCTACAAAATTCACAATGGTATATGATTATGCATGATAAAGCGAACAAAACGAAGTTTGAATTTGGTTTTATAACAAATCTGTGGCGTTGAATGTTAGGATTTATGTTCAAAACTTCAAGAACATTAAGAACAGTGGAAAATTTCATGTTTTAATTCTATGATTATGTGTTTTAACGGGTTAAAATCACTCTATAAACGTTGGGTATTGATTATATATTAATTTTAACATGTGGTTATGTTTAATTTGGGGAATTAATGATCAAGTAGTATTTAATTCGCTGAACTCTATGTTCTTCATGCGAATCGAATCAAATTGAGGTGTCAATACACGGCTGCTGAACTCAGAATCGATGTCCCGTAGGCCATGTGCTACCACCACTCCATGCCACCATGCCATGGCACTAACCCCAAAGATCGATGCCCCACCACAGTAGCGCCACATCGCCATGTTCCAGGCCACAGCGCCACGGCACCGCAACGCCAATACCTAGTACAAAAGTGGCCCCGCAGCGCCACTTAGCAGAATGTCCAGAAAATGTTTTTTTGAAAGTGTTCAAGTATAGAAATGTGTTGGTAACTTAGTCTAATGAGTATAAAAACTTGTTAGACCTATAATGAGATGTTAAAATAAATTCTTAACATGTCCATAACACAATTACGTGTGAATTGAATGATCAAATGCATAGTTACCTTATTGTTTGTGATGTCTTAATTTTTTGACAATAAGTGTAGTAATTGACTAAGTATAGTCATGAACTCGAGTTAGACAAAGAATAAACTTGTGATGTTTATTGCGTGATAATTGATTGGAGTTGTTAACATGAATGATATGTAGGATTTAAATCAAAGAACGAGTTTGTTTAAGTGTAATCTACGCACGAGGCAAGTTTCTTACCCTAAACTTTCGTTGAACAAGTTTTCTAACCCTACTTGTTATCATATAAGTTGATGAATTCACCTTTCTATATTGAGCAAGTTATCATTATTACCGATCAAGTCTGTCTTGTATGTTAAAGCCTATTAATCTTTCAAGCATGATGTTGTTATACAATAATTATTCTATTGTACACCTTTTGAGATTTTTTTCAAGTTGAATATTCAGTTACTGTTAAACCTTGTTAGACTAGAGAACCCTTAATGATTCGACTAGTCCATAGTTGATGAGCGTTCTAAATTTCAGAACCCTTGATGAATTATCCAAACCAAACTTCCTTTGGTGCGGACTCGAATGTCAAACTGAGATGAACAACCCAGTATAGGGGATTATTTACGCTTTAGCGTTAAGATATTGTGCATAGTATGGTACTAAGGGCTGATCCCCCTAAGTACGAGAAGAAGAGTCCATAGTCTTATGACTGTTAAAGGTTTCAAGTAAAAACACTTGACAACCTAGGACATAGTTCAAGGTCTTATAACCCTCAGAATTTCTTTGATTTCTTGTTATTCATTCTTGATTCAAAAGTTGAGCTTTTGTATCCGAAGTTATTATTTCTCTAGCATGTTATTATTCATTGTTATATTGTTATACTTGTGGGCAATCGTGCTCACTCTTGCGTAATAATAACATTGCAGTTAAGAACGAAAGAGCAGACGAACCTTCCACTTGTAAGGGCAAGGGCAAGATTAACAAGTAATGAAGACTGTTTATTTATTATGGTTATGTGATGTTATCTAGAATTGATGTTACCTAAGACTTATTTGTTTATGTTTTCTGCACAGATGTTTTAAGGTTAGAGTAACCTGGGATTTATTTATTATGCAGTTGATGTAACCCCATAAGGGGAGAGATTTATTATTTATTATTCTATCTATTGCATGGTTTGCATTTAGTTATGGGTAGATAGATAGATGATGTTTGTACAGTGAACACCAAATCCCGTGGAAATGAAGGTACTGGATTTGGGGGTGTCACAGTAAGTATATACGAAGGATAGAGGAATACCCCCAAAGGCATAGATCAAATGTCCTAAAGTGGGAAAACTCAGAGGAGGGTATGATAGTAATGAAAAAATTAGAGACGATCCAGAATCAAGTAAATCTTCTTGCTAAGCTGATAGTGGGACAACATCAGGATACAAGGCAGTTTTTCATTCAACTATTAGAGAGCCAAGAGAAAAAAGAGGTCAACCATAATGCAAACCCATATCTCTCCATGATGAGCCAGCTAAATAAAGAAGATCAAAGCAGGCTAAAAGGGGAAGAAAAGGGGATTGATAAAATTGCTAGAAGATCTCGCCAGCGAAAAAATTGATCGGGGGAATGCTAATTTTCAAAGAAGAAAGATCAAACAACCTCCACAAGAGCCCAAAAATTCACCCCTTTGAGCAAATCAAATGAAGAAATGCTATACTTTCTGATAAGCAAAGGATGGATTACTGAGTTGCTGCCTCCTATAAATCCCAAGATAAAGAGTTATGATTCCACCAAGATGTGTTTCTACCATTCTAACTCACTTGGACATAAGACTGAGGAATGTTGGTCTTTGCGACATAAAATTCAGGATCTCATTGAAAATGAAGAGCTGAAGATAGAATTCCTCATAACTAGAAAAGGCGAAAAGAAAATAAAAAGCTTAATATGTCCACTCGAGACAGGAAGTTCAGAGGAGGTAAAGGCTATGAGCACCAATATTGGCAGAACACAAGATGGATTAATGCTAATGCATCGAATGACAGAGGAGACACTAGAATCCCCAAAGGATATTCCTCCGCCAACATCAAACATCTTCTGGTCCAAAGATAGCAACCACATTCCTGATTTTATCACCTTGGATGATGAGGAGGAAATACTAATCCTGTCCAAGGAAGGAAAAGCCAAAAAGGAAAATTCCTTGCAAGAAATGCAACCACAGTTCGAGGGAGATTTCATGGTCGAATCCTCTCAAGCCTAGGAAAAATGCGAAGGAATAGATGAAAGAAAAGATGGTGAGATTGTCGGGGAAGCCAACCCATTGAAGAATCCAGAGTTCATCCCTTTTTGCGATGGGTCCAGTTCAAGCATCCATGAGGAATGTACTGCATTAAGGGGCGATCAAGTTATGGCCATAAGAGAAGATATTTAGAATCAAGAGGTAACCTCTATCGCGAGCCTTGAAGGCAACATTACCATTGACAACTGGACTATCATGCCTCAACTAGCCAAGAAGATGTAGATCCAGGGGTTAAAGTTGTGAGTTCCAGAAGATATTGACTACGATCACTTTCTTCATGATAGATGCTTTTATTTTCCATGCATGTAAATATTGAAAAAAATCAAAATAAATAAATAATAATAATAATAATAATAAAAATAAAAATAAAAAATAAAAAATCAAATCAGTTAGGTTTCAGCTCAAGGGGCGAACTACGTCGACCTGATCTCCCCGATACTTGGGAGTACGTAGGCAACCATTTTATATGGCCCGGTCGCAATAAAACAAAAACAACAAAAATATTTCTACACCCTTTTCATAAACAAAAATAACAAAAATATTTCGACACCCTTCTCTATAAACATAAACAACAAAAACGTTTCTACACCTTTCTACCCTTACACCATTCAGCGTTAAACCTCTTATACCAGACCTAAACTATGAAAGACCTGATCTCCCCTCATCAATAGGAGTACGTAGGCAGCCATTTATGGTGCGGTCAAATCAAACAAAAATCTAAAAAACCCAAACAAACACTTCAATGTCATTCCATCAAATCTGACACAAGTCCCAGAACGGAAGAAACAACAATACACCAAGACAACCAGCAGCGAGGACCTTTAAAGAGTTGACACCCTCAATCACTAGTGTTCATCAAATCAGAAGAAAATCATTAAGGCTGATTGCGCAAACAAGTCAGGAATAATGATTGAGGGCATCAAAACCCAAATCCATTGTCTGTTCACCATCTGGTACAGAGGTAAAAACCTCTTGCGATCTCTTCATCTAATCAGCCCATTTGTCAAAGTAACTATCCCAGACAACAAGCAAGGCTGGGGAAATTTCAAAATCGGCGATAACCCGATGTTGTGATCCTTATAACCAGACCGGGGCAATCTCAGAAACAGCGACAACTCAACACTGGGGCATTTATCAATAATCCTAAAGAGAAAAATGCACCAGTCAGCACCATCAACATGGTACATCATCATCAGAGCTTCCCTCACATCGTCTCACTAGCGATTCGGTATGATCATTTAGTCTTTTCCAATCATACTGTTCTCATAATTAATAATCCACATGTGAGTTATGACTCTTTCATCTCTTTATGAGCTTTTAGTCTCTATTTACATGCATTAGCGATAATATACATGTTAAGTATTCTTAGAAAAGGATTTTGCTTAACTTGTTATGAATGGGATTAATTTTCATAAGTGTCCGTGGGGCGAGAATCACGGGAATGATTAGAGATTTAAGACTATTCAACCTTTTGATTGGGCACGACATCCCAGTTCAAAGCGCTTTTTGGAACAGACTTGACCTCATATGCATGTCTGCATTTTGCGATTGCCCTGACTCTTAGTTGTGGGGTATGAAGCTATGGCAAAAATAATGGCAAATAATGAAAACATAAAAGATAAGTTGCCAGCCTAATGTCTCGAATCGTGGCCTAAGTTGCTCGAGTTATTAAGCCTGAGGGGTGTCTTTACACCTGGTGCCCTAAAGCCATCTGGTTTGGGAGTCATCGGCCTAACGCTCGTTACATTAGGTAACTTAGCGCCTAAGAAAATGAGCATTGCAAAAGGCAAAACCTGAGCATATCCAAATCGTGGTGTTGGTTACTCGAGTAATTAAGCCCGAGGGGTGTCTTTACACCTGGTTCCCTAAAGCCCTCTGGTTTGGGAGTCATTGGCCTAATGCTCATTACATTGGGTGACTAAGAGCCTAAGAAAACGGACCTGTAAAACTCAGGCAAAGAAGCGAATAGAGTTATCGCCTGACTTATCTCGACACGTGGCCTTTATTACTCGAGCCAGTAAACCCGAAGGGGTGTCTTAACACCTAGTTCCCTAAAGCCCTTGGGAGTCATTGGTCCAAAACTCGTTACATGGGTAATTCTGAATAGCCTAAGAAAATGTGACAAGATTAGGCGAGAAAATAAAAAAATTTTCCAAGGCATGGAAGTAAAGCCCCTGCTAAGAGTTACGTCACTAATAGTGTGTGTGTCATATGAAGTCAATTCTACGAAGAATAACGTCTAGAGCGAAGATGAAGTTTCTCTGATAAAGGGAGATAAGTCTTTTAAAATCTAATCCTACCCATGAATAATGACCATGGATGTTTACAAATTTCCTTGCGATTTCATAACTAATTCCATTTCATAATTTGTACTTCAAATGCCTTATTCACAAGAGTATACTAATCCTGGCGGCCAAATCGTCAAGCTTTTCGTACATTTTTCTCTTTTGATGTGCAGGATATTGCTCACTCGCGACTTGGTCAACAAAGAGAGTTTCCCATATAAATCCCCGACAACAAAACGCGAAAGGACTGGGGCATTTTTCAATTCCAAGAAATGGAAGGAGTTTAAGGCGAGATAAAGCTTCTCATCAAAAGAAAAGAGAGAACTCATGAAGGAAATCATGGTGACGTTGTGACAACCCGAGAATTTGGACAATTAATTAAAATCTTAAATGAGGGATTTAAGGTCAAATAATAGACCTAGACAGAAAATAAGTGTATGGGTTGGATATTTTTGGGAAGGAATTTGGAGGATTTCAAAATTCTGTGAAGGATTTTAGTGAATTATTCAAGATTAAGTATATAAGTGAATATGTTCTGTGTATATGGTATTATATGTGTACAGAATGTGGATACGGGTCACGGGTTGATCAGATAAACTATATTTGTGACAAACCCTAAGTATATATTAAGAACGTCAACGTTCAGTTAGAAAACCCTAACAACTGATAAGAAACCCTAAAATTGGTTCTGAAACCCTAATTTCAGTTCCGAGGATTTTAAAACCCTAATTCAGAATATGAAACCCTAATTTGGGAGCTTGAAGATAAGTATAAAGGTTTTTATGTTATTGATTATATGTTTAATTAGGGATAACCCTAATTGATTATTAGAAAACCCTAATTGTTCAGCTGGAAACCCTAATGTACAATTTTGTCCTTAATTGCTAAATTAGCAATTTCAATTAGGAAATATTAATCCTAATTAGCAAGATTGAACTTATGATTAGGAAATCTTAATATAAATATAGAATCTTAATTATAATTTTGAAATATTAATTTTCTATTTTGAAAACCCTAATATGGAAATCTTAAAAAGGTGAATTATGGAAACCTAGGTTTTAACCCTAAGGGTTAAACCCTAAGGGTTGCATCAAAGGACCAACTTGCCATTAAATTGGTTAGCAAAAAGACTTAAGTACCCTTTTTGTATTTTTTCTGAGATGGAGTGCAAATTTAGCCATAATATTGAGTTGTTTACCAACTTAAGATATACACATGTGCAAATATCTATAATATTAGCCATTTTATCAGCCAATGTACAATGTATTCAATAAATATATAAGATTAAAAGAGAGAGAAAAGTTCACTTTACTTTTCATTTTTGCCAACCCCTTCTCTCTCTATAATTTTTGAAATTTAGTGTGAGAGGGAGTGAGAAGTTAATCCATGATCAAGTATTAGCAAGCCAAGAACAAGATCAAGGATCAGAAATCATAGATCAAAACTAGAAAAGGTATAAAACCCTAACTTGCTAAATCTATGTGTTTGATGTTAGAGTATGTTATTTGTTTGTTAAAGTTATGTTAAGAGATGTTATTTAGTGATCTATGATGTTACATCATAGATCCATAACATCTAGAAGCTAGAAAATCAAGTTTTAGAACTGACTTAGAACCCTAATTTTGTGGTCTGACAGCCTAATGTCAGGGCTCATAGATCTTTGTATGTTAATGATTTGTGGTATTTTAAGTTATAGACTTGTTCTTTGCTATGAGGAGAGTAGACTGGAAGTGGAATCACATCCATACCATTTCTAGATCTCAAGTTATAAGCAGTCAAAGGTCGTTGACCAACCATGACCAACTGGAATCTGGGCAGCCCAGAATTTCCCAGATGGTCTGATAGTCATTTTCTAAGCCCTAGATCTTGCTGTGTTTGGGTTATTTTGGCCAAGTTGTTATTTTAATGTTGTAGACTGACATGTAGAGTACACATATATGTCTTTATATCACTTAGGTTTAACACTGGATCATAGATATAAAGGGTCAAAGTAGCCTTGACCGTCTGTTTTGCTACTTTCTGGAAAACCCAGAAAGTTGTTGAGCAAGTTTTCTGACATGGTTTGACCTTGCCAGATCTTTCTCATGTACTGATGTTATTATGTTATGATGCTATATACTTATACTCTGACATGTTCTCTAAGTGATGAAACCTTTACATCACACAAACCGGACCCAGATTCCAAGTTATGAAGCTCCAAAGTACCACACTCGAGTTGTTCTTCATTTCTGGGAAACCCAAAAATGAAGAACAGTCACTGACAAAAATTGGGAGGGTTAGATCTTGCAGATTTGATACGTTTTGGCTATGAAACTTGCTGTAGATTATAGTATTACACCAATACTACAATCCTATTACACTAGACTGCCCAGAAACCTTATGATCAAGAAATTATATTTGGTCAAACCACCTACTTTAGCCACTGACAAGAATTCTGGAAAATGCTCAAGAACACTCAAGAACACCTATAGCGACGGTTATGTCGCTATAGGGCCCTTTAGTGACAAATAATTTTGGAAAATCAATTATTTTATTTAATAAATAGAAAAAATAGTTTTTAATTATTAAAAATATAAAATAAATTTCTAAAAATTATTTTAAAGTCCAAAATTAGTTTTAATTATTTAGTGTATATTTCATAAATATTTAATATTTTTAGAATATAAATGGTATTTAATTTATTTAATTATAATATTAAATAAATTATTTAAAAATGATTTTAATACATGAAAAATCATTTAAAAATATATTATGGTATAAGAAAATAATTTAAGTTATTTTTAATAACATTTGATATTTTGTGATGAATTTAATTAATAAATTTATATTAATAGTGATTAATTTATTTAATGAATATATTAAATAAATTATGAAAAATTAGAATTAATGTTTTAAAAATCATATAAAAATGATTCAAGTGTTATAAAATATTTTTAAGTTATAAAATATAACTTTTGATATTTTGTCATGAAAATATTAATATTTTAATATTTATAGAAATTATCGGATAATGAATTTAATCGCTTAAAATCATATAAATATGATTTTAAAGTATTAAAAATACTTTGTGATATTATAAATATATTATAATATTATGATATGATTTTCATTAATATTTAATGTTAAATAAATATTAATGATAATAGAATAATGTGGTATTTATATAATGTAAATACGATATAAATGATTGAAAAATCATGATAAATGGTAATAATTATGTGAAAATTATTACGAGCTTATGAAAAATGTTTTGACTGATAATATAATTATCTAAGATAATTGTTAAGTATTTAGGCAGAGTTTAATTGAACTTAAACTCGATAATTGTCCGACTAGGTCGTCGGGATGTCAGAATTGTGTCGGTTTCGACTCAGACTGAAATAATTTGACTTGAGGATAAGTTTTATGTGTGCTATAGACTGATAGGATTATGTGTTTAGGTTATTCTATGTATGTGTGTGTGTGTATATATATATAATAGTATTATATTGTGATGATATTATTCTAATTTGTATATCGATATTATTTATATATTAGGTCTTCGATTAAAGCTTAATAAATCATGTAACGAAGAATCAACCGAACATGCAAGTTTTCCTTAACTCGATCTCGAGTTGTTTCATTCAAATATACTTATGGTTAATCATTGCTGATTGCCATGTCTAAGAATTGTTAAATTGTACTCTGTACATATTGCATGTATTAATCAGGTATAAAAGGCTGATCACCTTCATTACCATTCGGTCCAGATATAATCGATATGTTCATGTTAAATGTTTTTCAACTATGCAAGTTTGTTCATGCTAATTCACAACTATATTGTTGAATTATAGCCAGCTTATTTTTCAAATTCTTTCAATCATGATATATCCTTAAATAAACTTAAACTTGCTGGGCAAACATATGCTCACCCTTGCTATATCATGATAAACATTGCAGATTAAGGCAAATACGTCGGATACAAGAAAAGGTTAAAGACAGTTCCAACTTTAAGATAATGTGTGCAGCCAGATTTGTAATAGTATTGCATGATAATATCTTTGTATGTCAGATATGATAATGAATTGTGTATAAGTTAAGGTTACTCGACCTTGGAGAATAGTGTGTAAAGTTTATTGTATAAACAATTTATGGTTATATCTTCTGCAATAGTTATAGAATGATTGTACCAGATCCGTTGTGATTTAGGACCTGGATTTGGGTCTATCACAGTGTAAGCTTGCCCCTACAGAAGAAGGGGAAAATTTTCAAATAAAGTCCTTAATTCAAGAGCAGAAGGACAATGACGAAAGGTCTAGCGAATGAAATCCTCACCATCAAATGTGTCAACCTGCGTCAAGTCCTCACGATTCGAGACCTCTACACCGAAGTTCAAATGAAAGCGTGAAAGAACAGTCAGACTTCTAGGGATGTCAACAGACATTCGGATCATCGATTCAAATTTTGCCAAGTTGCGAATCAAAAGCTCAAGGGAATGGGGCACAAATACCCCAACAACGAAGAAAAACTCCAAATCACCTAAAAAAAGGGTGAGGTAAGTTTATACTCCAGACACTTTAAAATGTGCATCAACCTAGGACAATAGACTCCTAAGGACAAATCTAGGTCATCACATCATGTATGATCTGCACATGTGCAAAAATGCTACATCAGTGTACATCTCCATCAACATTTAGCATGCATCTCCTGTAGATTTAAATATGCGCGCACATTAAATGTCTAGATTAGAGGAAAATTCCGTCGTAAACATCAGTTGGTTGTCATCAATCTAGCATAACATAAGGCGGAGTCTGGTGAATTAAGCCGTTGAATATTACTTCATCGAAGGTATCGAAAGAACTGGTATTCTAAACCATTGGCATTAATTCTGCATAACATCGAGCCATTTCAGCGATGAAAGCTTTGTATACCACCGTTCGAGTGGGAACCAAAATAGTTTAGCGATGTCAGCGTAGAAAACTACCAGCAGGGTAGGCACCGTTGTAAACTACCAGCGTATGCATTGGGAAGGTCCAATGATTTTATAACTTCATCCCCAACAGAGATGTAGAAAACATCTCAACTTATCTTCATCAAACAAGCATCAGCAACATCGATAAAAAGCTAAACCGTTGGAGTCAACACCAGCATATGCATAAACAATAACCGGTAAAGGTAAAGCGATTTGTGATATGCGATGTGCAAAATGCGATTTGTGATTTGAAATATGCGAAATGCAATGTGCGAATTACGATTGGCCAAATGCGAAGTACAAAATGCGATATGCGACTTGCGAACTGCGATTTGCAAAAGCATTTTAACATTCATCATAACATTCATTACATTGCGATTTGCATCATTCAAAATACCTTGTCATATTTGAAGTGTCTAGTAATCTTTATCAGGTCCATTCCATTGCATTGCATGAACATGATAAAGAGGGGCATCTGTAGACACTCAAAATTTTGTTTTCCTGTTACTAACTATGCAGGAGGACAAAAGCATCTTTTTTACTCTCCAAAGATAACCTTGGAGGACCACAACATGAATTCTAACCCCGGAGATAGCCCTGGGAGATCCAGTTTCAATCCTCCCGAGATAACTCCGAAATCGGGTTTCAACCACAGATAACCCCGAAAATCGGCCCAACCTTGGAGATAACCCCGGGGGATCAAGTTCAAAGCTTGGAGATAACCCCAGGAGGTCAAGCCAACCTCAGAAATAACCCTGAGGACATTCAATGTCAACAACATGATAATCTCAGAGATAATTGTAAGACCCCAACTTTTATGAATAAAGAATAATTTTCTCAAAATATATTTTTGAATATTATGGTGTGGATTTGATATAATGTTATAATTATGGGTAATATTTACAAATTTTGCAAAGTAAGCAAGTAGTTATATAATATTCGATTGGTCGGGGAATATTCATTTTAACAGAAAATATTCATAAGACGACACAATCATTGGTGGACCCCACAACGGAAGTATTGTCGTAGTTAGAAAATGACATAATTATCTTTTTATAAAAATAACGGCATAAGTTTTACCATTAAACTGTTGAACTACCCGGTAGTAAAAGTACAGTAATACACATGGTTGCATAGTAGCACACGATATTGATTATTGATGCTTACGTGAGAAGTCACTCAGTTATACTCAATTATTGCTACAGTAATTGCTGCTTCATATCTCTCATATTATTGATTCGATTATTGTCACAAGATCATCTGCATTATATGATATATTATTAAATCAATATTTGAGATGACAAAGTTATTCATATTATTAAATTATAATATTTACAATGTCTAGAAGTTCTGTCAAGGAGAGATTTGGTCATCTAATTGCGCGCCAATAAGGAAAAATCCTTATCGGAAAGCCCCCTTTTTCCTGGGAACGACCTTATTGTTAAATATTGTGATTTATAATATTAATGATGAATAAGTTCGTATTGATTAAAGATGAAATTAATAGTTCCATTGTGTTGGAATTATTAGTGTTAGTGGATATCGACATTTATTTCGATATTAATTGATGTCTGGAAGTTATACTGACCAGTCGGGTAATTAACCGGATAAATGAGTAATTAATTGCTATTAATTATCATGATTATAACTATTTGTTCACACGTGTGTACTATTGATTCACATTCTTGTACTATTAGGAGAGTTGGTGCAAGATTGATAATATTTGCATGACTAAGTTAAAAATGGAGGTATAGATGGAGGTACTATACTGTAATTCATATTTTCACATGATTATAACTATTGATTCACATGATTGAACTATTGATTCACATTGTTTACTATTAGGGGAGGTGGTGCAAGTTTAATAGTACTTGCAGGACTAAATTAAAAATGAAAGAAAAGTTGAAGGTATTGTACTGTAATATTTCGAGCCCCAAAACGTGCAATTATCGAAATTATATTTTCCTATAGATAGAAGCTCGTTCTTCCTTCATTTCTCACCAATTCACTAAAGCTATAGAGAAATTATTATAGAGAGAAAGAAGAAGAGAAGTGTGTTACCTCTCTACTCCAGTATCCAGTTTCTTTCTAAGGTAAGGGGTATTATTTCTTTCGTATTCATGAAGAGAGCTTCTGTTATTCCATTCTTTATTATTATGTTGGAATAACCTGTCTATGCAAAGTACCGCATACATGGTGAAATTCTTCTATTATTCCATTCTTTATTATTAGGTTGGAATAACCTGTCTATGCGAAGTACCACATACATGGTAAAATTCTTCTGTTATTCCATTCTTTATTATTATGTTGGAATAACCTGTCTATGAGAAGTACCGCATACATGGTGAATTCTTTGTTATTCTATTCTTTATTATTCTGTAGGAATATCCTATCTATGCGGATTACGCTAGACCTGGTTCCATTCTTTATTATTCTGTTGGAATAACCTGTCTGTGCGGTCTATCGCATGTATGGTGAATTCTTGTGTTGTTCCATTCTTTATTATTCTATTGGAATATCCTGTCTGTGTGGATTACGCATGACCCGATTCCATTCTTTATTATTCTGTTGGAATAACCTGCCTATGTGGATTATCACATGCATGGTGAATGATCCCTCGTATTCATTCCTTATTAAATTGTGGAAATGATCTGCATAGTGGATTATCGCATGGCGGTGAAAATCCATTTGCGCTTCATATATATTATAATACTCATTTGGTTAAAGTTTTGGCTTCTATACTCCATGAAATTAGTAGAATATCCTCGGATATTTGCGCTTCATCCCAGATCTTTTCATGGAAATATTCTTCCGAATATTCTTAAATTTTACTCCACAAAGCAAAGATCATGTCGACAATTTGACGTAATTGATTTAAGATAAATTAACTTATAAATCTTTAAAATTTATTCTTGAACTTGTTTTATTGAATTATTATGTCATTGTCATCATCCTCATGCTTATATTGTGATGAAAGTCATCTTTAGCTTACGTGCAGATGGACTTGGTATGATTATGACCAGGATTATTTGGTATAATCATGACCGTAATGTTATAAATAATGTGGTAAAAGTCCTCGTGAGTCTCAGTAGTGCATTGATGGACGCTTTTTGGTATGATTATGACTAGGATTATTCAAAGATAGTCATGACCATTGATGATTTAATGAATATCCTCGGCCCGTAGTGTGTGGATGACTCGATGATTTGATTTATTTATTAAGTTTGAGTCTCAAATGATAAAAATTGATGAAAACATTTTAAATCATAGAAGATAGTAGATATCATACTCTACTTGACTCTTCTAATGGATTGCTTATTTACATCGCAGCTTAAACTTGATTTCTATTGTATTTTATCGGTTTAACATTTTGAAGACTAATAATAATTTATTCTCGCATTATCTTAGTCATAATATTTCTTCAAGGGTTAGTTGAGCTCACCTTTCTTTCACCGTTTCTTCACTGAAATGAGAACGTAATCGGACTAGTCGGGAACGAGAGTGACGGTCCGTATGATAAGATTAGTAGTCCTCACTATTCTATTAAATAGTGTGACAATAAATGTAATGAGGACTCCATTGAGTGTGGATATTGTCTAGATGACAATATTCTTATTAAAACTCTTAGATTATATTTTGTCGTATTTTACACGATCGTTGTATAATTAAGTTGTATTTGAATTTTGTACCATGTATTTGGAAACTCAAGATGGGTGATGTATACCTATTTTGGGGCGCCACAGCTTGGTATCAAAGCTTAGGGATATGATCCCCGGCCGAGATGTGAGACAAGAACTAGGAGGGAGAGACGGGGAATTCCTTCGCTAGTATGACCTACCTAAGTTTATTTGGTATTTAATTGGTCGGTCATAGTATAGGGATAATATGTGATATGTTAATTAACCCTTGTTTTTTGGCAGTATTTGAAAATGGAATCCAAAAATGTTGAGATAAACAATGAAGCACATGAGACCGATGAGTCACCACAGATTAATGCCCAGGATAATGTGCAACAAGAAGACAATAATCCTCATATAAACAATAACACCGATGAAATGGTGAGCGATGGGATGTTCAGAGGCTTTATGTAATTCATGCAACATCAGGCGAAAGCGGCTCCTATTCAAAATGTAGGTGGAAACACTGACAACTCTCGGACGGTCACCGCTAAGCAGTTCAAGGAGCTGGGACCACCGGAGTTTTTGAGAGAGCCAAACCACTTAAGGCGAAGACATGGATAAAGCGATCAACAAGATATTTGATGTCTTGGGATGCTCGAGGAGCAAAAGGTTCCTTTTGCCACCTTCATGTTGTTAAGCAGCAGAGGCGATTACCGGTGGGAATCAGAAAGCGTACTCAACTCGCCACACACTCAAGATGTATTGGGAGAAGTTCCAAGAACTGTTCAACGACAAGTACTTTCCTGAAAGTATTTGTCACATGAAGGAGGTAGAGTTCATCAAGCTTGAGAAAAATAATATGACCGTGGCGCAGTACGAAGCTAAGTTTGTTGAGTTGTCTCTGTTTACGTCCCACTTGGTTGACAATGAGGAGAGAATGATGCGGATGTTTCTAAGAGGTTTGAAACCCGAGATACGTCAATACCTAATTTCTCACAAACTGTGTTTATATTCAGATGTTGTGAATAGGGCTCAATTATTGGAGTGCGATAATGAGTCAACTCAACCAAGAGAGAGCAACCGACAAGTTGATAATACCAGTGGTAGCAGTCATCGAAGCGGTGACAACAAACATGGAGGCATGGCCATGACAATAAGAGTGGATATTTCAAGAAGAGGAGATTCAACAAGGATGGAAAGACGTCAACACCAACACCTGTTGTTAAGGAAGGAGAACGACCACCTATCGATGTTACAAATGTGGAGGGAAGGACACATAAGTCCAAACCGCATCGATGTACAAATCCAAAGCGTGTTATAATTGTGGAAAAGAAGGTCACCTAGCCCGATTTTATCGTGAACCAAAGTCAAGTCTAGCTGGGATGGAGGCATCAGTGGGTGTCCCAGATAAGACAAAACCGATAATTCAAGGGAGAGCGTTTGTCGTAACCTCCCAAAAAGTGAGGAATCCGAACGAGGTGATCACGGGTAAGCTAATCATAAATTCTAGCAAAGTTTATACTTTATTTGATATCGGTTCTACCCATTCCTTTATTTCTCCTACTTGCGCTCAACGTTTAAATTTGACTCCGGAGAAATTTATCTGTTGAAACTCCATTGGGAGAAACCTTCATTACATCCACGATTTATAAGTCTTGTTTGATTTAAATCCAGAATCGCATCGCTACTCCATCGATCTTATTTCTTTGAAAATACTTGCATTTGATGTGATTTTAGGGGTTGATTAGTTAACTACTCATCATGCTAAAATTGATTGTTTTCGTAAGGTTGTTAGCTTACATATTCCTAACCGACCTATTATGCAAATTTAAGCAACCAAACCACTAAAATCAATCACTGTCATATAAAGTCATAAAACTATTCGTTTATTGAAAAAAAGATGTCAAGTTTTCTTAGCCTATGTCACGGATTTAAATAAAGATATGTCAGATTTGAATGATATTTCTATTGTTAATAAATTTCCCAACGTATTCCTCAAGAACTTCCCGGCCTACCCCAGAAGCGTGAAATTGAATTTTGTATCGACCTTGAATCCGCATAAAACCCATTTCCAAAGCCCCATATCGAATGGCTCCTATTGAACTTCGTGGAGTTAAAAACCCAACTACAGAAATTTCTAGACATCGGTTTCATTCTGGCCCTAGTACGCCTCCTCGGGGTGCTCCTCGATCTTCGTTCAGAAGAAGAAAGATGGAAGTATGCGACTTTGTATTGATTATCTGGAGTTGAATCATGTCACCATCAAAAATAGGTACCCGCTGCCTCGCATTGATCACCTGTTTGATCAGTTGCAAGGAGCCAAATTCTTTTCAAAGATTGATCTTCGTTCTTGATATCATCAGTTGAAGATTAAAACTGATGACATTCTAAAGACTACTTTCGAAACTCCAGACGGCATTATGAATTCCTAGTCATGTCTTTTGATCGACTAATGCTCCTCACTTTTTTATGGATATGATGAACCGAGTATTCAAGGAATATTTGGATCACTTTGTGGTCGCCTTTATTGATGACATCCTCATATACTCCAAAACCCGCGAAGACCATGAGCAACACTTGAGGCTGATACTCCAAAAGCTTCGAGAAAACAAGCTTTATGCCAAGTTGAAGAAATGTGAGTTCTGGCTTGTGGAAGTTGCATTCCTTGGGCATGTGATATCAAATCATGGAATATCTGTTGACCCGCAAAAGATTGAAGCAATTCAAAGTCGAGAGCACCTAAGTCGATGAAAAAGTACGAGGGTTTCTGGCTTAGCCGCTTATTATCGAGATTCAGTAGAAGGTTTTTCTCGAATCGCTACTCCATTAACTCAAATTGACTCGAAAAGATACAAAATTTGATTGAGCGAGGAATGTGAAAAGAGTTTTCAAGAACTCAAGAGGAGACTCATTTCAAAGACTGCTCGACAATACCATCCGGCCTCGAGGGATTTGTCATCTACAAAGTGATGCTTCGCAAAGGGTTAGGATGTGTTCTCATGCAACATGGGAAAGTCATAGCCTATGCCTCTCGACAACTCAAAGAATATGAGAGAAATTATCCTACTCATGATCTAGAGTTGGCAGCAGTCATTTTTGCACTTAAGATTTGGAGGCATTACTTGTATAGAGAGAAGGTGGAGATCTATACGGATCATAAAATCCTCAAATATTTCTTCACTCAAAAGGAACTCAACATGCGGCAACAACGATGGCTTGAGCTGTTGAAAGATTATGATCATACCATCTTGGAAAAGCGAACGTAGTAGCTGACGCATTGAGTAGAAGATCATATGCGGGTACGAGTGAAATATTGTCAACGCAAATACCCATTTTGTATGACTTGGAAAGGATGGAAATAGAGTTAAAGACTCCAGGGACCCATGTGATGATGGCGAATATACGAGTGGAATCGACTTTAATCGATAAAGTTAAAGTTGCTCAAACTACAGACCTGGAGCTGATGTATATGAAGAAGAAAGTGCAAGAAGGTGCTATTCCGAAAGCAAGAATCAATGAAGAAGGAATACTTCGAGTCAAATCCAGATTTTGTGTTCCTAACAATTCTGACTTGAAGTATAAAATCATGATGGAGGTGCACAACACACCGTTTGCTATCCATCCTGGGAGTACCAAAATGTATCGTGATCTTCGACATACATTTTGGTGGAATAATATGAAGAGAGAGAGATAGCAGGGTTTATCTCAAGGTGTCTAACTTGTCAACGAGTCAAGGCGGAGCATCAAGTGCCAAAAGGACCATTGCAACCACTTGAAATTCTAGAATGGAAGTGGGAGCACATTACCATGGATTTTGTTACTGGTCTTCCCAAGGTTTCTCAAGGCATAGATGCGATTTGGGTCATTGTTGATAGACTGACCAAGTCTGCTCATTTCTTACCGATACGAGAAACTTTTACACTTGAACGTCTTGCTAGTATGTACATAAACGAGATCGTAAGAGTGCATGGTATGCCAGTATCCATAGTTTATGATCGAGACCCAAGATTCACTTCAAGATTTTGGGTTAGTTTGCAAAAAGCTATGAGCATGGATTTATGATTTAGTTTGGCATATCATCCTCAAACGGATGGGCAGTCGAAAAGGACTATTCAAACTCTTGAAGATTTATTAAGACTCTGTGTCCTTGACTTTAAGGGAAGTTGGGATAAGTTCTTACCATTGGTGGAGTTTTCCTACAACAATAGTTATCAAGCAAGTATTGGCATGACTCCATTTGAGGCGTTGTATGGAAGAAAGTGTCGTTCTCCAGTATGCTAGGATGAGGTGGGTGAAGCAACGTTGTTGGAACCAGATTTGGTACATATGACTACGGAAAAGATTCAAATGATCCGACAGCGTAAAAAAACCTCACAAGATCGACAAAAGAGTTGTGATGATCTTCATCGAAAAGACGTGGAATTCAATATTGGAGATCATGTGTTGTTACGTGTTGCTCCATAGAAAGGAGTTATAAGATTTAGAAAGAGAGGAAAGCTCAATCCTCGATTCATTGGCCCATTTTTAATCCTCGACCGAGTAGGAACTGTGGCCTATAGACTCGCCTTACCGCCAAGTATGTCTCGTGTTCATAACATTTTTCACATATCTATGTTATGTAAATATGTGAAAGACCCGAACCACATTATTGAATTGGAACTAGATGAGATAGAGGGAGATTTAACGTATGAAGAGTTACCTGTTAAAATCTTGGATAAGAAGGATCATATTCTATGCTCTAAAGTTATACCTTAAGTCAAAGTTTTGTGGAGAAACCACGATGTGGAGGAAATGACCTGGGAGTTAGAATCTGAGATGAAGTCAAGATATCCTCACCTCTTCGATATACTAGGTACGTACCCTAATTTCGAGGATGAAATTTCATAAGAAGGGGAGGTTGTAAGACCCCAACTTTTATGAATAAAGAATAATTTTCTCGAAATATATTCTTGAATATTATGGTGTGGATTTGATATAATGTTATAGTTGTGGGTAGTATTTACAAATTTTGCAAAGTAAGCAAGTGGTTATATAATATTCGAATGGTCAGGGAATATTCGTTTTAACACGGAATATTCGTACGACGACACAATCATTGGTGGACCCCACAACGGAAGTATTGTCGTAGTTAGAAAATGACATAATTATCTTTTATTAAAATAACTAAAGTTTTACCGTTAAACCGCTGAACTACCCTAGTAAAAGTACAATGAATACGCTGTGGTTGCATAAGTAGCACACCAGTATTGATTATTGATGCTTACGTGAGAAGTCACTCAGTTATACTCAATTATTGCTACAGTAATTGCTGCATCATATCTCTCATATTATTGATTCAATTATTGTCACAGTATCATCTGTATTATATGATAATTATTAAATCAATAATTGAGATGACAAAGTTATTCATATTATTAAATTGCAATATTTACAATGTTTAGAAGTTCTGTCAAGGAGAGGTTTAGTCATCTAATTGCGCGCCAATAAGGAGAAATCCTTATCGGAAAGCCCCCTCTTTCCTGAGAACGACCTGATTGTTAAATATTGTGAGTTATAATATTAGTGTTAGTGGATATCGACATTTATTTTGATATTAATTGATGTTTGGAAGGTATATTGACCAGTCGAGTAAGTAACCGGATAAATGAGCAATTAATTGCTATTAATTCACATGAGTATAACTATTTGTTCACATGTGTGTACTATTAATTCACATTCTTGTACTATTAGGGGAGTTGGTGCAAGATTGATAATACTTGCATGACTAAGTTAAAAATGGAGGTATAGATGGAGGTACTATACTGTAATTCGTATTTTCACACGATTATAACTATTGATTCACATGATTGAACTATTGATTCACATTATTTACTATTAGGGGAGGTGGTGCAAGTTTGATAATACTTGTAGGACTAAATTAAAAATAAAAGAAAAGTTGAAGGTATTGTACTGTAATATTTTGAGCCCCAAAACGTGCAATTATCGAAATTATATTTTTCTATAGATAGAAGCTCGTTCTTCCTTCATTTCTCACCAATTCACTAAAGCTATAGAGCAATTATTATAGAGAGAAAGAAGAAGAGAAGTGTGTTACCTCTTTACTCCAAAGATCCAGCTTTCTTTCTAGGTAAGGTTATTATTTCTTTCGTATTCATGAAGAGAGCTTACATTATTTCATTCTTTATTATTATGTTAGAATAACTCATATGTAAGTCCGCATACATGGTGAAATTCTTTTGTTATTCCATTCTTTATTATTATGTTGGAATAACTCATACATGCGATGTACTGCATACATGGTGAAATTCTTCATTATTCCATTCTTTATTATTATGTTGGAATAACTTTCTATGCATAGAAGTACCTCATACATGGTGAATTCTTTGTTATTCCATTCTTTATTATTCTCGTAGGAATATCCTATCTGTCTGTCTTGATTACGCTTAGACACGGTTCCATTCTTTATTATTCTATTGGAATAACTCATCATGCGATTCCATCGCATGTATGGTGAATTCTTGTGTTGTTCCATTCTTTATTATTCTATTGGAATATCCTGTCTGTGTGGATTACGCATGACCCGATTCCATTCTTTATTATTCTGTTGGAATAACCTGCCTATGTGGATTATCACATGCATGGTGAATGATCCCTCGTATTCATTCCTTATTAAATTGTGGAAATGATCTGTCTAGGTGGATTATCGCATGGCGGGTGAAAATCCATTTGCAGTTTCGTATATTCTATGATACTCATTTGGTTAAAGTTTTGACTTCTATACTCCATGAAATTAGTAGAATATCCTGGATATTTGCGCTTCATCCGGTATCTTTTCATGGAAATATTCTTCTGAGCATTCTTGAATTTTTCTCCACAAAGTAGTATCATGTTGACAATTTGGACGTAATTGATTTTAAGATAAATTAACTTATAAATCTTTAAAATTTATTCTTGAACTTGTTTTATTGAATTATTATGTCATTGTCATCATCCTCATGCTTATATTATGATGAAAGTCATCTTTAGCTTACGTGCATAGATGGACTTGGTATGATTATGACCAGGGATTATTCGGTATAGTCATGACCTGTAATGTTATAAATGATGTGGTAAAAGTCCTCAGTAGCCTGTAGTGCATTGATGGACAGTTTTTGGTATGGTTATGACCAGGGATTATTCGGTATAGTCATGACCATTGATGATTTAATGAATATCCTTGGCCCGTAGTGCAGGGATGACTCGATAATGTGGTTTATTTATTAAGTTGAGTCTCAAATGATAAAAATTGATGAAAACATTTTAAATCATAGAAGATAGTAGATATCATGCTCTACTTGACTCTTCTAATGAATTGCTTATTCACCGCAGCTTAAACTTGATGTCTATTGTATTTTATCGCTTTAACATTTTGAAGACTAATGATAATTTATTCTCGTGATTATCTTAGTCATAATATTTCTTACTGGGCTAGTTGAGCTCACCCTTTCTTTCACTGTTCTCTTCAGGAAATGAGAACATAGCCGGGACTAGTTGGGGAACGGAGTGACGGTCCAGATGATAGCATTAGTAGTCCTCACTATTCTGTTAAATAGTGTGACAATAAATGTAATGAGGACTCTATTGAGTGTGGATATTGTCTAGATGACAATATTCTTATTAAAACTCTTAGATTATGTTTTGTTGTATTTTACACGACTGCTGTATAATTAAGTTGTATTTGAATTTTGTACCATGTAATTGGCGACTCAAGATGGGTGATGTATACCTATTTTGGGGGCGTCACATAACCTTGGGAAAAGAGCGCTACAACTGTGCCAAAGTCAAAAATAACCCTGGGAGGGGCAAAAGGGTTATTTTGCTACTTCAATCTCAACTCAACTCAAATCAACTCAAACTTCTTTAAAAGAAGCCCCACGAGAACCATATCTTAACTTCCGAGCATAAACTACGCAAAATAGCTCAACGGACTACCTAACGAAAACCCAAAAATGTCATTTCGGTCATGGACCCATCTTCCTAGAATCAAAAAAGGGAAAATCCTATGTCATTGCATAGCTCTCGGAAAGAGCTATTCAGAATGGTATGACACGCCTTAATCGGAGGCTCGGATTGAAGTTCTGCAAGTTCGAGCGGACATCATGTTGTACGCGTACACGTATTTCGAGATGGTGGGACCATGAGTCCTGGGCACCCAGACATATCAAGCAGTGCATCTGCGATCGCCACAGTACACTCTCTGGCTCCCTCTCTATAAATAGAGGGCTTGGGGTGGCCATATTTGCAAGAAAAAAAGTGAGGAAGCCCTGTCCAATTTGCTCTGTACACACTATAAACTGAGTGCTTTCTTATTTTAAACACTTATGAGCTCATATATTGTCATATTTTTACCGGCGAGAGCCAAGTGTTCATCCACTTAAAGCTATAGAAGTTTTCTTTGGCAGTCCACTGTAAGCCTTCTTACACACTTTAAAGCCTTTCTCTTCATCTTTGCACACACTCTTCTTCACGTTAAGAGTCGTGTTATGTGTGTAGGCAGGACTTCATCAATTGGTTTTCATTTCATTTGTATATATATATATATATATATATATATATATTATATATATGGACTAACATTATCGAGTTATGCCTCGATTGAGCCTGAACTCACGTCCAAAGTGTTTATTTGCTTATATATATATATATATATATATATATATATATATATATATATATATATATATATATTCGGATCAGTGCATACCTTATCTTATTCACTATGCTCACTCCTTTAATGACAGACCTTGGTGTGGATTTGGTTATATAATCAAGTCGTCATACTTTTGTTGCGACACTATATGTTGTCCATCGCTAAAAGTATAGACGACTTGATTATATGACCGAAACCATCATGAGTCCGTCATAAAAAAGGTGTGAGCACGTGAATAAGATAAGGGTATGCACTTGATCTCTTTATATTTATATATATATATATATATATATATATATATATATATATATATATATATATATATATATATATATATATATATATATATATATATGACGATGCATCGCTAAAATGATAAACCGAGTCGGGATTGATATATCATGTGTGAGACCCCAAATTTTATGAATAAAGATTTAAATTTCTCGAAATATTTTTTTTGAATATTATGGTGTGGATTTGAGATAATGTTATAGTTGTGGGTAATATTTATAAATTTTGAAAAGTATGCAAGTTGTTGTATAATATTCGATTGGTCGGGGAATATTCTTTTTGTTGGGGAATATCTCATGCGATTTACAATCATTATCGTGGACCCCACAACGGAATTATTGTTTGATTGAGAAAACAACAAAAATATTTTTATGAAAATAACAATGGAAGTTTTACCGTTAAAACCTGTTGAACTACTTTCATTAGTAAAAGTACAAGAATATGTCTGGCGTGGTTGCATAGTAGCACCCGATATTGATTATTGATGCTTACATGAAAAGTCACTCAGTTATATTCAATTATTGCTACAGTAATTGCTGCATCATATCTCTCATATTATTAATTCAATTATTGTCATAGTATCATCTGTATAATATGATATATTATTAAATTAATAATTGAGACGACAAAGTTATTCATATTATTATTTGCAATATTGACAATGTCTAGAAGTCAAGGAGAGGTTTGGTCACCTATGTGAGATCCCGAATTTTATGAAATAAAAGTATTCAATTTTTTCTATTTTAGTAAATAGTTAAATTGATAAAAGGTTAAAGTTAAGGGTGATATTTGAAAATTTTTCAAAGTAAGAAAGTTTTCATAAAATAATCGGTGATAAAAGTACAGTAATACGCTTGGTTGCATAGTAGCACACGGTATTGATTATTGATGCTTACGTAAGAAAGTCACTCAGTTATACTCAAGTATTGCTATAGTAATTGTTGTATCATATCTCTCATATTATTGATTCAATTATTGTCACAATATCATCTGCATAATATGTTATATTATTAAATCAATAATTGAGACGACAAAGTTATTCATATTATTAAATTGCAATATTTACAATGTCTAGAAGTTCTATCAAGGAGAGGTTTGGTTATCTAATTGCGCGCCAATAAGGAGAAATCCTTATCGGAAAGCCCCCTCTTTCTTGGGAATGACCTGGTTGTTAAATATTGTGAGTTATAATATTAATGATGAATAAGTTCGTATTGATTAAAGATAAAATTGATAGTTCCATTGTGTTGGAATTATTTGTGTTAGTGAAAATCGACATTTATTTCGATAATAATTGATGTCTGGAGGTTATATTGACCAATCGGGTAATTAACCGGATAAATGCGCAATTAATTGCTATTGATTCACATGATTATAACTATATTGTCACATGTGTGTACTATTGATTCACATGATTTACTATTAGGGGAGGTGGTGCAAGATTGATAATACTTGCATAACTAAGTTAAAAATGGAGATATAGATGGAGGTACTATACTGTAATTTGTATTTTCACATGTCTAGAACTATTGATTCACATGATTTACTATTGATTCACATGATTTACTATTAGGGGAGGTGGTGCAAGTTTGATAATACTTGCAGGAATAAATTAAAAATGAAGAAAAAGAGGAAGGTATTATACTGTAATATTTTGAGTCCCAAAACGTGCAATTATCGAAACTATATTTTCTATAAATAGAAGCTCATTCTTCCTTCATTTTTCACCAATTCACTAAAGCTTTAGAGTAATTATTATAGAGAGAAATTATATAGAGAAAGAAGAAGAGAAGACTGCTACCTCACTATTCCAGTATCCAATTTTTTTCTAAGGTAAGGGGTATTATTCTTTCGTATTCATGAATAGAGTTATTTTCTTTCAATACTCGTAAGGGTTGTTATTCCATTCTTTATTATAATGTTGGAATAATCTGTTTATGCTGTAATCTATACATGGTGAAATTCTTACATTATTCCATTCTTTATTATTATATTGGAATAACTAACTCAGATGTGCTGATCTATCGCATGCACCGTGAATTCATTGTTATTCCATTCTTTATTATTCATTTGGAATATCACATGCATGCGGATTACGCATGACCAGTTTCATTCTTTATTATTCTATTGGGATATCACCGCCTAAGCGGATTACGCATGACTTTGGTTCCATTCTTTATTATTACATTGGGAATAACTTGTGCATGCGATCTAGCGCATGCTCGGTGAATTCTTCATTATTCCATTCTTTATTATTCGCATTGGAATAACTTTGTCTATGTGGATTACCGCATGCATGGTGAATGACCTTTTCGTATTCATTCTTTATTAAACCGTGGAAATGATCATGCTCATTGGATTACTGCATGACGGTGAAAATCCATTTATAGTTTCAGTATATTCTATTATACTCATCTCGAGATATCATTTCTTTTGTACTCGCTATGGAATATCATTTTATTGGTATTTTTTTACGAGTTACTATTCACGGATTACTATTCACCCTTGCCACTATTCACTCTAGTATTATTCACTTGGGTATTCGGCACTTTTTCGATGTGGGAGTACTATTCATGAGTTACTATTCAAAGATTACTATTCACCCAATTACTATTCACTCTAGTATCATTCACTCGGGTATTCGGGACACTTTTTGTGTCGGGGTACTACTATTCACGAGGTATTATTCCTGAAGTACTATTCACCCAAAAAATATATTTCTTTTCTGTCCAAATTATTTTTGGTACATGAATATTATTGAATTTTACTCTACAAAGCAGTATCATGTTGACAATTTGGACGTTATTGATTTTTGGATAAATTAAATTATAAATCTTTAAAATATATCCTTGAACTTATTTTATTGTAGTATTATGTCATTGTTATCATCCTCATGCTTATATTGTGATGAAAGTCATCTTTGGCTTACGTGCATAGATGGACTTGGTATGATTATGACCAGGGATTATTTGGTATAATCATGACCGTAATGTAACGAATGATGTGGTAAAAGTCCTCATTGGCCTGTAGTTCATTGATGGACAGTTGTTGGTATGATTATGACCCAGGATTATTCGGTATAATCATGACCATTGATGATTACATGAATATACTTGGCCGTGGTGCAGGGATGATTCGATTTTATTTATTAAGCTGAGTCTCAGCGATAAATTTGATGAAAAACTTTTTAAATCATAGAAGATAGTAGATTTTATGCTCTACTTGGCTCTTCTAATGGATTGCTTATTCCGTTGCAGTTGTTGATCTAAAACTTGTTGTCTATTATATTCTATCAGTGTTATACTGTTGAAGGCTAAGGATAATTTATTCTGCATTATCTTAGTTATAATATTTCTTACTAGGCTAGTTGAGCACATGTGACGCCCCCAAAATAGGTATACATCACCCATTTTGAGTCGCCAATAACATGGTACAGAAACAACTACAACTTTATTAATACAACATATAAACTGTGAGTTTAAATACAAATATTTCCATCTAGACAATATTCACACCCAAATAAGTCCTCATTACAATTATTGGTACATTATTTTACAAAAATGGTGAGGACTACTAAAACAACTTTATAGAATCATCATTCCACACCCCGACTAGAACTCGCTACATTCTCGCCTCCTGAGAAGAAAAATGGAACAAAAAAGAAAAGGGTGAGCTCAACTAGCCCAGTAAAGAATATTATGACTAAGATAATATAGAACAAATTATCGTTAGTCTTCAACAGGGAAAAATCTGATAAAATACAATAGACAACAAGTTTCAGATCAATATTCGCAGTAGAAATAATAATTCATAGAAGAGTTACGTAGAGAATGAAATCTACTTTTATCTATGAATTTAAAAGTCCATCATCATTATTTTATCCCTGTAATATCAATCAATATTCATCTTGAATCAAATATTCATCTTTACACTACAAAAGCAAAGATATTCATCATTAATTCATGTTCATCTCAACACTTGTTCATCTTTGCACTACGGGCCAAAGATATTCATCGAAAATCATTAATCTTTGCACTACAGCCAAAGATATTCAAGAAAAATCATCATTTAGGGTCGAGGATGATGAAAAATATTTTAAAGAAAACGAATCCAGTGAAACAAAAGAACAAATATTAAGGATTCGTACTTTAAACAATTCGTGTTCAAAAATACTTCATAAATAATCATAGTGAAGTAAAATTCAAGAATGATCAAAACATGGATACAATCAAAGCTAGTATCCATAATAGATATTTTGGACAAAAAACGAAAAATTTAATTTTTATGTGAATAGTGTCGTATACGTGAATAGTGTCGTATACTTGAATAGTAACTCCGACACTAAAAGACAAGAATTTCACAAGAAAAATACTATCAATATTCCGGCATAATAATATTGGAAGAAATAATATCATTTTTTTAAAAAATAACATCCCTTACCTTGAAAAGACCAGACTTAGGAATACTGGGATATAGTCTTTGAAGGAAACTTGCACCATATAACAACACTCAAAGTATCAAAATACTCACAAGAATACGCTCGATAATATAGAGAGAAAGAGAGAAAAAAGGTTTAATTGTGATTTTCAATTCTAACCTAAGCACCCTATTTATAGGAAAATGCTTAGAACACCAAAGCGTAAAATTTAATAAAATAATAATATATTTATATAAATTTCCTCATACACCAAGAATCAAATTCAAGACTTAACTAACACATGTTAAATGAGGCCCACAAAATGTAAAAAAGCGTTTTTCTTAAAATAAATATTTTAAACTCCAAAATCAATTATTCTGCAACTTTGGAACTTCAATAATTCATAATAAATAGCCCTTTTATCTGAAAAATTTGAACCTTATGTCCTTTCCATAGGAAATTTCATTCTCTACAACTTTGCAGAAGAAAATGTTTCTAAATTCCAAACAAAAATTGACCGAAATCCACAAATGGGCAATTTTACAGGCTATAATTAAATTTCAGTCAAGAAATGGGGTCCACCGACATGTTTAACATGTTTTTAACATTTTTAGTAACAAAAATACTCTTTCCCCTCATATACTCATATATCCCACATTCATTGTAAAAATATCACCATTATTATATTATTAAAATATAATAATATATTTAAATGAATTATTTATCAGAAAAGATAAAATAACAATTTTTCAACAATTGTCACATTAAAATTTTCTCCATCTATATCCACATAAAATGAATATTTTCCTTATCATATAAATCAATAATTAATTATTCACAAATAATATTACAGAATCATAATACTGACAACAAGACAGTTCCCAGGAAAGAGGGGGCTTTTCAATAAGGATTTCTTCTTACTGGCGCGCAATTAGGTGACCAAACCTCTCCTTAGACAGAACTTTCTAGACATTGCCAATAATATTATCTAATAATATTATTCAAATAATATGAATTATTGATCTGATAATGAAAATATTGTGTAGTGACAATTATTGAAACAACAATAATATAAAATATCAATGTAGCAATTATTGAATCAATAAAATAAAATATTGAACAGTAATTACTGTAACAATTATTGAGTAGTGCCTTCTTACGTAAGAATCAATAATTGGTGCAATACTGCGTGTCTTCTTATGTTTTTAACCAATTTAGTATTTTAACAAAGATATTAACGGTAACAACTACACCATTATTTATAAACAACTTATACTTGTCGTTTTTTTCATTCAATCACTTTCCGTTATGGGGCCCACACAAGGGTCATACCAAATCGCATTTAATATTCCGTGATGACGTGAGAATATTCAACGACCAAACGAATATTCCCCGACAACATTTTATAACCACTTGCTTATTTAAAATATTTGCGCATTTTACCCATAACTAACCACATTAATCAAATCAACCCTTACTATTTCAAAATAATAAATAGAGGGAATTTGATTTTATTTAAAATAAGTTGGGGTCTTACAACCTCCACTCCTTATTAAATTTCATCCTCAAAATTGACGACGACCGGTGTGTTTCAAAAGGTGAGGATACCTCGCTTTCATTTCGCTTCCAACTCCCGTGTCATTTCCTCAATAGTATGGTTCCTCCACAAAACTTTGACTTGTGGTATGACCTTTGTGGGGTAGGACATGCTCCTTCCTATCCAAGATCTTGACAGGTACCTCTTCGTACGTTAAGTCTTCAGCTATCTCGTCCGGTTCTAACTCAATAACGTGGTTCGGGTCTTTCACATATTTACGAAGCACAGATATGTGAAAAACATAATGAACACGAGACATACTTGGAGGTAACGCGAGTTTATAGGCCACATTTCCTACTCGGTCAAGAATCTGAAATGGACCAATAAATCATGGATTGAGCTTTCCTCTTTTCCCAAATCTTGTAACTCCCTTCCATGGAGCAACTCGCAACAATACATGATCCCCAATACTAAATTCCACGTCCTTTCGATGAAGATCCGCATAACTCTTTTGTCGATCCTGTGCCGTTTGTATACGTTGTCGAATCATTTGATCTTTTCCATAGTCATACGTACCAAATTGGGTCCCATAATGTTGCTTCACCCACCTCATCCCAAAATATTGGAGAGCGACACTTTTGTCCATACAATGCTTCAAATGGAACCACACTTATACTTGCCTGATAATTGTTGTTGTAGGAGAATTCCACCAATGATAAATACTTATCCCAAATCCCTTTGAAATCTAGGACACAGAGTCTTAATAGATCTTCAAGAGTTTGAATAGTCCTCTCTGATTGTCCGTCCGTTTGAGGATGGTATGCCGAACTGAATTATAAATCTGTGCCCATAGCTTTTTGCATGCTAACCCAAAATTGTGAAGTGAATCTTGGGTCACGATCTGAAACTATGGATACTGGCATGCCATGGAATCTCATAATCTCATTTACATACATATGAGCGAGACGTTCAAGGGAATAAGTCTCCCGTATCGGTAAGAAATGAGCAGACTTGGTTAGTCTATCAACAATAACCAAAATAACATTTATGCCTTGAGAAACTGTTGGAAGACCCATAACGAAGTCCATGGTAATGTGTTCCCACTTCCATTTCGAAATCTCAAGTGGTTGCAATGGACCCTTAGGCACTTGATGCTCCGCCTTTACACGTTGACAAGTTAAACACCTCGAGATAAACTTTGCAATCTCTCTCTTCATATTGTTCCACCAAAATGTATATCGAAGATCATGATACATTTGGTACTTCGAGATGGATTGCAAGCGGTGTATTATGTGCCTCATTAAATGATCTTGTACTTCAAATCGAGTCGCTTTAGAACACAAAGTGCGAGTGGACTCAAGTATTCCTTCTTCATCGATTCTCACTTTGAATAGCACCTTCTTGTACTTTCTTCTTCATACGCATCAGCTCCGGGTCTGTGGCTTGAGCAACTTTAACTTCATCGATTAAAGTTGGTTCTATTCGTATACTTCACATCATCCTACTCGTTCCTGCATATGATCTTCTACTCAACGCGTCAGCTACCACTTTTGCTTTTCCAGGATGGTATTGAATGGTGTGGTCATAATCTTTTAACAACGAGCTAATGTCGCTTCTTGCATGTTGAGTTCCTTTTGGGTGAAGAAATATTTGAGGCTTTTATGGTCCGAATATATCTCCACTTTCTCTCCATATAGATAGTGCCTCCGGATCTTTAAAGCGCTGCAACGATTGCCGCTAACTCTAGATCATGAGTAGGATAATTCCTCTCATATTCTTTAAGTTGTCGCGAGGTATAAAGCTATGACTTTACCACGTTGCATGAGAACACAACCTAACCCTTTGCACTCAAGCATCATCAGAGATAACAAATCCATTCGAACCGGATGGTATTGTCGAACAAAGCCAAAATGAGTCTCCTCTTGAGCTCTTAGAAGCTCTTCTCGCATTCCTCGCTCATATTTAATTTTGTATCTTTTCGAGTCACCGAGTTAACGAGTAGCGATTCGAGAAAATCCTTCCACAAATCTCCGATAATAACCAAATTTAAGCCCAAAAAGCTACGTACTTTGGTTCTGAAACTTGATTGCTCCCACTTTATATTGCCTCAATCTTCGCCGGTCAATGATACTCCATGTTTTGACACCACGTGCCCAAGGAATTCTACTTCCTCAAGCCAGAATTTGCATTTCTTCAACTTGGCATATAGCTTATTTTCACGAAGCCTTTGGAGTACCAGCTTCAAATGGTGCTCATGATCTTCACGGCTTTTGGAATATATGAGAATTTCATCAATAAAGACAACAACGAACTAATCCAAATAGTCCTTGAATACTCGGTTCATCATATCCATGAAAGTCGCAGGAGCATTAGTCAATCCAAAAGACATGACTAAAAATTCATAATGCCCGTATCGAGTTCTGAAGGCAGTCTTTGGAATATCCTCACTTCTAATCTTCAACTGATGATATCTAGAACGAAGATCGATCTTTGAAAAGAATTGTGCTCCTTACAACTGGTCAAACAGGTCATCAATACGAGGTAACAGATACCTATTCTTGATGGTGACATGGTTCAATTCTTGATAGTCAATACAAAGTCGCATACTCCCATCTTTCTTCTTTACAAATAAAACAGGAGCACCCCAAGGAGATGTACTAGGATGAATGAAACCGATGTCCAACAACTCCTGTAGTTGGACCTTTAACTCCTGAAGTTCAATAGGAGCCATTCGATATGGGGTTTTAGAAATGGGCTTTGTACCCGGTTCAAGATCAATAAAGAATTCAACTTCACGTTCTGGGGGTAGACCGGGAAGTTCTTCAGGAAACACGTCAGGAAATTTACTAACAACATGAATATTATTCAAATCTGACGTGTCTTTATTCAAATCCATAACATGGGCTAAGAAAGCTTGACATCCGTTTTTCAATAAACGAATAGCTTTATGACTAGATATGACAATGTTGATTGATTTTAATGGTTTAGTTGCTTGAATTACGCATAACAGTTGGTTAGGAATATGAAAACTAACAACCTTACGAAAACAATCAATTTTGGCATGATGAGTAGTTAACCAATCACCCCTAAAATCACATCAAAAGCAAGTATCTTTAAAGAGATAAGGTCAACGGTGTAATGTGATGGTGCCAACTTGGATCAAACAAGATTTATAAACAAAGGATGTGATGAAAGTTTCTCTAACGAGTCTCCACAGATAAATCAAACTCTAATTTCTCCGGAGTTAAGTTTAAACGTTGAGCACAAGCAACAGAGATAAATGAATGGGTAGCACCGGTATCTAGTAATGTATAAACTTCGTAAGAATTTATGATTAGCTTACCTGTGATCACCTCGTTTGGGTTCCTTGCATTTTGACCCGATCCACGACAAACGCTCTTCCAGGAACCGTTGACTTTGACTTTTCTAGGACAGCCTTTTGAGTCACCATCGCCGCTGGACTTGGTTTCGCTACCGTACAATCTCGAGCGATATACCCTTCCTTTCCACAATTATAAAATACCTTGAACTGTTATGGTCATTTTGGGCTGATATGTCCCTCTTTTCCACATTTATAAAGATACGACCGGTGGTCGTTCTCCTCCCCCTAGAACCGATTCTTCTTTGGTGTTGACGTCTTTACATGGTCATTGTTGAATCTCCTCTTTTTAAAACCTCCTCCCGACTCACTTCTTCTATTCTCATGGCCATGATTACCACCAGAGTGGTTACCGCTTTTGTCCCTATTCTTCTTTCTCCGCTGGTTATCGTTGTTCTGATGACTGCTGCCACCAGTATGATCCTGGTTATGGTCCCTCAGTTGAACGTACTCGTTATCTCGCACTAACAATTGAACCCTGTTGACAACATCTGAATAGAGAGAAAATTTATGAGAAATGAGATACTGACGTATGCCGGGTTTCAAACCTCTCAGAAACATCCGCGTCATACATTCCTCATTCTCCACCAAATGAGGTGCAAACCTGGATAACTCTGCAAACTTCGCCTTGTACTGGGACACCATCATGTTGTTTTGTTCCAATCTAATAAACTCCATTTCTTTCATATGATGAATACTTTCAGGAAAGTACTTGTCATTAAATAGTTTTTGAAACGTCTCCCAAGACATGCCGAAAAGTGCCGGATGGAGTGCGCTTCACGATTCCCACCAAGAATCGCCTCATTACGGAACATAAAGGTGGCGAATGGAACCTTCATTCCTCCGCCGCATCCCAAGACATTGAATATCTTGGTAATTTGTTTGACCCACGTTTACGCTTTAATTGGATCTCGCTTTCCCGCACTACGGTGGTCCCAACTTTGAATCGCTTGGCATGATATAAACCGCGTTGTTATCATTTCCACCTGTATTTTGAACACGAGTCTCCCTCGTATAATTTTGCATGAACTGCAAAAAGCTTCTAAACATCTTGTCGTTCATCATCTGCTCAGTGGTGTTGTTCACAGGAGGAACATTTCCAGCCTGTTACACGTTCTCCTTATTGGTGAGCAAAGGTGTCTCCACGGTCTCATTTACTCCACTGTTAACATTCTCAGTCGACATTCTCAAATACTGCCATAAAACAAGGGTTAATTAAGGAAATCAACATATCACATAATATCCCTATATCTTGACCAACTAATAAATAAGCTTAGGTAGGACACACTAGCGAAGGATTTACTAAGTCTCCTCCCTCCTAGTTCTATTCCCCGATCTCCGCCAGAGATCATATCCCTAAGCTCGATACCAATCATGCGGCCCCCAAAATAGGTATACATCACCCATTTTGAGTCGCCAATAACATGGTATGTAAAACAACTACAACTTTATTAATACAACATATAAACTGTGAGTTTAAATACAAATGCTGCCATCTAGACAATATTCACACCCAAATAAGTCCTCGTTATAATTATTGGTACATTATTTTACAAAAATGGTGAGGACTACTAAAACAACTTTCTAGAATCATCATTCCACACCCCGACTAGAACTCGCTACATTCTCGCCTCCTGAGAAGAAAAATGGAACAAAAAGGAAAAAGGGTGAGCTCAACTAGCCCAGTAAAGAATATTATGGCTACGATAATATAGAACAAATTATCGTTAGTCTTCAATAGGGAAAAATCTGATAAAATACAATAGACAACAAGTTTCAGATCAATATTCGCAACAGAAATAATAATTCATAGAAGAGTTACGTAGAGAATGAAATCTACTTTTATCTATGAATTTAAAAGTCTATCATCATTATTTTATCCCTATAACATCAATCAATATTCATCTTTGCACTACAGGCCAAAGATATTCATCAGTTGGTCATGTTCATCTCAACACCTGTTCATCGTTGCACTACGGGCCAAAGATATTCATCAGAAAATCATTAATCTTTTCACTACAGGCCAAAGATATTCAGTAAAATCATCATTTAGGACTGAGGATGATGAAAAATATTTTAAAGAAAACGAATCCAGTGAAACAAAAGAACAAATATTAAGGATTCGTACTTTAAACAATCCGGGTTCAAAAATACTTCATAAATAATCATAGTGAACTAAAATTCAAGAATGATCAAAACATGGATACAATCAAAGCTAGTATCTATAATAGATATTTTGGACAAAAAACGAAAATTTAATTTTTCTGTGAATAGTGTCGTATTCATGAATAGTGTCGTATACGTGAATAGTGCCGTATACGTGAATAGTGACGGACGAGATAGCCGAAGACTTAACGTATGAAGAGGTACCTGTCAAGATCTTGGATAGGAAGGAACATGTCCTACGCACAAAGGTCATACCACAAGTCAAAGTTTTGTGGAGGAACCATACTATTGAGGAAATGACCTGGGAGTTGGAAACGGAAATGAAAGCGAGGTATCCTCACCTTTTCGAAACACCAGGTACATACGTCAATTTTGAGGACGAAATTTCATAAGGAGTGGAGGTTATAAGACCCCAACTTATTTTAAATAAAATAAAATTTCCTCTATTTATTATTTTGAAATAGTAAGGGTTAATTTGATTAATGTGGTTAGTTATGGGTAAAATGCGCAAATATTTCAAATAAGCAAGTGGTTATAAAATATTCATTATTGTCGGGGAATATTCGTTTGGTCATTGAATATTCTTGCTGTCACGGAATATTCATACGACGGCGCAGCCTTGTGTGGGCCCCATAACGAAAAACGATTCAATGAAGAAAACGACAAGTATAAGTTGGTTATAAATAACGGCGTAGTTGTTATCGTTATCTACCGTTGAAATACTTTCGTGGTTAAAAACACAAGAAGCACACTTATTGCACCAATTATTGATTCTTACGTGAAGGCACTACTCAATAATTGTTACAAGAATTCTCGCTTCAATATTTTATTTTATTGATTCAATAATTGCTACATTGATATTTTGTATTATTGTTGTTTCAATAATTGTCACTACACAAAGATTTTTTCATTATCGGATCAATAATTCATATTATTTGAATAATATTATTAGATAACATTATTGGCAATGTCTAGAAAGTTACATCAAGGAGAGGTTTGGTCACCTAATTGCCAAGTAAGAGAAATCCTTATTGAAAAGCCCTCTTTCATGGGAAGCCGCTTGGTTGTCGATTGTTGTGATTCGTGTATATTATTTGTGAATAATTAATTATTGATTTATATGATAAGAAAAATATTTATTTTAAGTGTATATAGATGGAGAAAATTTTAATGTGACAATTGTTGAAAAATTATTATTTTATCTTTTCTGATAAATAATTCATTTAAATATATTATTATATTTTAATAATATAATAATGATGATATTTTTATAATAAATGTGGGATATATGAGTATATGAGGAGAAAGAGTATTTTTGTTACTAAAAATATTAAAAACATGTTAAACATGTCGGTGGACCCCATTTTTTGACTTTGAAATTTGATTATAGCACAGAAATTACTTTGCTTTGTGAATTTCTCATTGAATTTACATTAGAATTTGGAAAAACTTTCTTCTGCAAAGTTGTAGAGAATGAAATTTCCTACGGAAAGGACATGAAGTTCGAATTTTTCTAATAAAAGGGCTATTTATTATTAATTATTGAAGTTCCAAAGTTCCAAAATAATTGATTTTTGGAGTTTAAAATATTTATTTTAAGAAAAACGTTTTTTACATTTTATGGGCCTCATTTAACATGTGTTAAGTTGCTGAATTCAGATTCTTGGTGTGTGTTGGAAATTTATATAAATATATTATTATTTTATTAAATTTTCTGCTTTGGTGTTCTAAGCATTTTCCTATAAATATGGTGTTTCTATTAGAATTGAAAATCACACAAGAAACTGAAGTTTTCTCTCTCTTTCTCTCTCTCTATATTATCGAGCGTATTCTTGTGAGTATTTTGATACTTTGAGTATTGTTATACGGTGCAAGTTTCCTTCAGCACTATATCCGATATTTCAGCTAGAAGTACAGTTTTTTCAAGGTAAGGGATGTTATTTTTTTTAAAAATGATATTATTTCTTCCAATATCATTATGCCAAAATATTGATAGTATTTTTCTTGTGATATTCTTGTCTTTTAGTGTCGGAGTTACTATTCACGTATACGGCACTATTCACGAATACGACACTATTCATAGAAAAATTAAATTTTCGTTTTTTGTCCAAAATATCTATTATGGATACTAGCTTTGATTGTATCCATGTTTTGATCATTCTTGAATTTTACTTCACTATGATTATTTATGAAGTATTTTTGAACCCGGATTGTTTAAAGTACGAATCCTTAATATTTGCTCTTTTGTTTCACTGGATTCATTTTCTTTAAAATATTTTTCATCATCCTCAGTCCTAAATGATGATTTTACTGAATATCTTTGGCCTGTAGTGCAAAGATTAATGATTTTCTGATGAATATCTTTGGCCCGTAGTGCAAAGATGAACAGGTGTTGAGATGAACATGACCAACTATTGAATATCTTTGGCCTGTAGTGCAAATATGAATATTTGATTCAAGATGAATATTGATTGATGTTACAGGGATAAAATAATGATGATGGACTTTTAAATACATAGATAAAAGTAGATTTCATTCTCTACGTAACTCTTCTATGAATTAGTATTTCCTCTGCGAATATTGATCTGAAACTTGTTGTCTATTGTATTTTATCAGATTTTTCCTCAAAGACTAACGATAATTTGTTCTATATTATCTTAGTCATAATATTCTTTACTGGGCTAGTTGAGCTCACCCTTTTCCTTTTTGTTCCATTTTTCTTCTCAGGAGGCGAGAATGTAGCGAGTTCTAGTCGGGGTGTGGAATGATAATTCTAGAAAGTTGTTTTAGTAGTCCTCACCATTTTTGTAAAATAATGTACCAATAATTGTAACGAGGACTTATTTGGGTGTGAATATTGTCTAGATGGCAATATTTGTATTTAAACTCATAGTTTATATGTTGTATTAATAAAGTAGTAGTTGTTTCTGTACCATGTTATTGGCGACTCAAAATGGGTGATGTATACCTATTTTGGGGGCGTCACATGAGCTCAACTGGTCCAATAAGAAATATTATAACTAAGATAATGCAGAATAAATTATCCTTAGCCTTCAACAGTATAACAACTGATAGAATATAATAGACAACAAGTTTTAGATCAACAACTGCAACGGAATAAGCAATCCATTAGAAGAGCCAAGTAGAGCATAAAATCTACTATCTTCTATGATTTAAAAAGTTTTTCATCAAATTTATCGCTGAGACTCAGCTTAATAAATAAAATCGAATCATCCCTGCACCACGGCCAAGTATATTCATGTAATCATCAATGGTCATGACTATACCGAATAATCCATGGTTATAATCATACCAACAACTGGCCATCAATGAACTACAGGACAATGAGGACTTTTACCACATCATTTGTTACATTACGGTCATGATTATATCGAATAATCCCTAGTCATAATCATACCAAGTCCATCTATGCACGTAAGCCAAAGATAACTTTCATCACAATATAAGCATGAGGATGATGAGAATGACATAATAATACCATAAAATAAGTTCAAGGATAAATTTTAAAGATTTATAATTTAATTTATCCAAAAATCAATAACGTCTAAATTGTCAACATGATACTGCTTTGTAGAGTAAAATTCAATAATAATATTCATGTACCAAAAATAATTTGGACATAAAAGAAATATATTTTTCGGGTGAATAGTACCACGTGAATAGTACTTCAGGAATAGTACCTCGTGAACACAAAAAGTGTCCCGAATACCCGAGTGAATGATACTAGAGTGAATAGTAATTGGATGAATAGTAACCCATGAATAGTAACTCGTGAATAGTACTCTAGCACGAAAAGTGCCCCGAATACCCGAGTGAATAATACTAGAGTGAATAGTAACCCGTGAATAGTAACTCGTAAAAAATACCAACAAAATGATATTCCATGGCGAGTACAAAAGAAATGATATCTCGAATTTAGGTATAATAGAATATATCTGAAGCTATGAATGGATTTTCACCCGTCATACGGTAATCCACGTGAGCATGATTATTTCCACAGTATAATAAAGAATGAATACGAAAGGTCATTCACCATGCATGCGGTAATCCACATAGACAGGTTATTCCAACAGAATAATAAAGAATGGAATAACAGAAGAATTCACCGGCATGCGATAGGTACCACACGAACAAGTTATTCCCAATGAATAATAAAGAATGGAACCGGGCCATGCGTGAATTCGCATGAGGCAGGATATCCCAACAGAATAATAAAGAATAAAACCAGTCATGCGTAATCATTGCGAATAAGATATTCAACGAATAATAATAAAGAATGGAATAACAATGAATTCACGTGCATGTGATGAGGCCACACATCGAGGTTATTCCAATAGAATAATAAAGAATAGAATAATAGAATAATTTCACCATGTATGCGGTACTTCGCATAGATAGGTTATTCCAATATAATAATAAAGAATGGAATAACAACCCTTACGAGTATTGAAAGAAAATAACTCTATTCATGAATATGAAAGAATAGTGAGGTAGCAGACTTCTCTTCTTCTTTCTTTCTATAATTTCTCTCTATAATAATTGCTCTAAAGGTTTAGTGAATTGGTGAGAGAAATTATAGAGCAATTATAATAATTCACTACAGCTATAGAGCAATTATTATAGAGATAAAGAAGAAGAGAAGTCTGCTACGTCACTATTCCAGTATCCAGTTTCTTCTAAGGTAAGGGATATTATTATTATAGTAAGGGGTATTATTCTTTCGTATTCATGAAGAGAATTATTTTCTTTCAAAACTCATAAGAGCTGTTATTCCATTCTTTATTATTATGTTGAATAACTTTGCTCATGCTAAATCCGCATACATGGTGAAATTATTCTGTTATTCCATTCTTTATTATTCTGTTGGAATAACCTGTCTATGCGGTCTATCGCATTCATGGTGAATTCTTTTGTTATTCCATTCTTTATTATTCTGTTGTAATAACATGTCCATGCGAAGTACCACATACATAGTGAAATTCTTCTATTATTCCATTCCTTATTATTCTGTTAGAATAACCTGTCTGTGCGGTCTATCGCATGCCTGGTGAATTCTGTTGTTATTCCATTCTTTATTATTCTGTTGGAACATCCTATCTGTGCAGTTACGTATGACCTGATTCCATTCTTTATTATTCTGTTGGAAAATCCTGTCTGTGCGGATTACGTATGATCTGGTTCCATTTTTTATTATTCTGTTGGAATATCCTGCATGCATCATGCGGATTCGCATGACCGGTTCCATTCTTTATTATTCGTTGGAATAACTTTTTATCGTAAGGCCTATCGCATGCATGGTGAATTCTTCCATTATTCTATTCTTTATTATTACTGTGAAATAACTTTTGCCTATGTGGATTACCACATGCATGGTGAATGATCCTTTGTATTCATTCCTTATTAAATTATGGAAATGATGCATGTCTGCGTGGATTACTGCATGGCGGTGAAAATCCATTTGCGCTTTCATAATTTTTCCGATCCTCAAAAATTCTCGAAAAATTTGAAATGATAATTTGATGAGTTTTCTATATTGTGTCCAAAGATGGCGATTTTTGGATGTATAGATTAAGAGTTATGGATTTTATGGGAAAAGACTATTTTAAAAGTAAACCCTTATAACTCTTTGTGGTTAACTCAAAATTTGTGAAATTTTTATTGGGAGTACATGTATATAACAGAGTATACCTCAGAATTTCAAATTTTTGGACAAAGGTATAATTTATGATAAATTTCTTAATATTCTCTGGGTTTGGCCATATGAAAAATAGTAAATGAATTTTAAAAATTCCAGAAAATATATGTTCAATATGGGACTATATTCTCTAAAATCCCAGAAAAAAAATATTTTTGGGACTGATTTGGTATTTTTCATGAAAATGAACTAGTTATGAGTAAATGAATTAAATATGTTATGTGAAGTAACAAAATTGGTAAATAGAATTTTATGGTTTGGGAATCCTATATAGGGTATATGCAGATTTTTGATGAGGGATTTGATCATTGGTGATGAAATCTTATGAGTATGGCATTTGGAATGATTAAATGCATTATGTGGTAAAGTGTAAACAATTGAAATAAATTGTTTATACGTTTAAGAAGTGATTAAAATATTGTTATAATATTAATAATATTAAATTATGAGTTTATTAAGTGGTTGATAATATTTGAATAAATTTAAAGTCTTTAATATTTATCCTTATTTTCGTTTGATTATTGCTTATATCATTGTCATCATCATGCTTATATGGTGATGAAAGTTATCTTTGGCTGACGTGCAAAGATGGACTGTTGATTTTTGAATTGTATATCTTTGGCTTACGTGCAAAGATGGACTGTTTGACCCGATTATTGGTTTTATAGTTGTATATCTTTGGCTTACGTGCAAGAGATGGACTTGGTATGATTATGCCCGGGGATCTTTCGATATAATCATGACTGTAATGTTATAAATGATGTGGTAAAAGTCCTCAGTGGCTTTAGGTGCATTGATGGACGCTTTTGGTATGATTGACACGAGTGATTTATTCGGTATAGTCATGACCATTGATGATTTAATGAATATCCTTGGCCCGTAGTGCAGGGATGATTCGATGATGTGGTTTATTTATTAAGCTGAGTCTCAGCGACAAAAATTGATGAAAAAATTTAAATTATAGAAGATAATAGATATCATGCTTTACTTGACTCTTCTAATGGATTGCTTATTCCGCTGCAGTTAAACTTGATGTCTATTGTATTTTATCAGTTTAACATTGTTGAAGGCTAATGATAATTTATCCTGCATTATCTTAGTCATAATATTTCTTACTGGGCTAGTTGAGCTCACCTTTTCTTTCACTGTTCTCTTCAGGAAATGAGAACATAGTCGGGACTAGTCGGGGAACGGAGTGACGGTCCAGATGATAGCATTAGTAGTCCTCACTATTCTATTAAATAGTGTGACAATAAATGTAATGAGGACTCCATTGAGTGTGGATATTGTCTAGATGACAATATTCTTATTAAAACTCTCATATTATGTTTTGTCGTATTTTACACGACAGTTGTATTATTAAGTTGTATTTGAATTTATGTACCATGTAAGTGGCTACCCAAGATGGGTGATGTATACCTGTTTTGGGGGCGTCACATCATGTGTGTTTACCGCTTTATATATATATATATATTTACATTTCTGTCAGGCCTGGAGTTTACTTCGTGTCCTTTTACTGCTTTATTTACATTCTGTCCCGCCTGGAGTTTACTTCGTGGCGGTTAATTGTTTTTACTGCTTTATTTACATTTAGTCCCGCCTGGAGTTTACTTCGTGGTGGTTAATCGTATTTATTGCTTTATTTACATTTCTGATCCCCCACAGAGGTGCTTCGTGGTGGTTGATCATGTCTGATTTTTATATGGCTCTGATACCATTAGAGGGTGGAATTAGAAAGAATTACAAGTGCGCATAAAAACACAATTAAATTACTAAATAAAATAGTTTTATTTATGATACTTAGATTCAAATATAGAGAATTATAACTTACAAGTTTACTAGAATAAGAACATTAGATGAATAGGGGTTGAGTAGGCTTAATCAGCGGTTGAGGCTAAAGGTTTATCAGAGAAGGAACTCTGAGTCTTTCTAAGTCTGCCTAAACTAAATGAATTCGATTTCCTTTTATAGAACAAGGAAACGAACTGTTACAAGATTACTATTACAATAACTGGGGTAAAGTAAAAGTAAAAAACATTTTACTAAAGTAAAAGTACAAGTAAAAACATATTACTAAAGTAAAAAGGAAAATAATCTGCTTTCGGTGGAAAAACAGACGTCTCTTTTGACTAATGTGGCTGTGGGGTCAGATGCTTGACTAAAAATTGCTTTTGGTGGAAAAGCGAAGATCTTTCTTGACTATGCTTAATCGGGTCGATCGAGGTCATTTGAGAGTCCGGCCGATTGAGGCCGAGGCTTGTTGTCGTCTTCGAGGTCAGCTTTGGAAAGGCAGTCTTTGGTGATCGAGGCGAGAAGATGCCACATCACACTTTGATTGATTATAATAGGATTTAAGAAAATGGATCTTGGGCATCCTGAAGACTGATCGTGCCATAAGGATCACAATCAGCTTCTTCTTCAAGATCTTTACTAGAATTTTCTCCTCTGGACTGAGAAGAAGCTTTGTCTGATTCTTCGTGTAATTGGTCAAGTCTTAAATGAATAGCATCTGCAAGACGCCTTAATTCAGAACTAGAGTAGCTAGAAACGTTAGTAACTTTATCAGGAACAGGTGACACAACTGATTTTTCTTTTGACTTATCTGCTGTTTTAGTGACTGATTTACTGGGGCATGCAACGGCAGAGGCCGTGGCAACTGGAGGAGTGATAACTGGAGGAGTCAATAAAGAAGAAGGCAGAAATTCTTTCTGAACTTGGCCGACTATCCTATCGACACCGAATTTATCCCACCATTTAATGAAAAAAACAGAGAGAGACAAGAAATAGGGAAAAGGTAAGTCCGAGCAACATAATTCCTATAGACGCAAGACCTAAATCTCGTGACTTCTTGGGTAGGTAAAGCGACATATTGCCATTTGAGAATCCAAGGATTTTGTATTTACTACAAAATATAAGGAAGACCTAATTTCCTCATATTTGGAATGATAATTACTATGATGACAAAATGTTCTAATCTGGCAAGGAGAGGTTTGGGGAAAATATCATGGCACAAACTGTACCTTGTCCACCAAAGAATGAACCATTTGGGGAATTGACTCTTGAACTTGTGGTCAAACCGAAAAAATCACGAATGACTATGATCTTCATTTTGATGAAGCATGATTTTATGCTGCCTTAATATAATCATAATAGCAAAAAGGAGCTAGTGTGATTAGAAAGTGACTTGAGATCAGAAGGATGACTACCCTAATCGGACAGATTGAGAACTTGTTTGATATATAAAGAATGATAAAGGAGTTTTGATTTATCATCGTTGGCATAAATTGGTTTAATGAAGACTGGCTCTGTTTCAATAAGGATATCCTTATAATACACAAGTGACTTATAAGGAGCAAGAGGGAAGAAATGCCATCCAGAAGGAAAAAACTGGGCAGCTAACTGAATAGGGTCATTCTTGGGTTTCATAGGTAACTCAATATGGAATAAATGCTGATAAAAAATCTGACGATAATCAGATACTGGATGACTAAGTTTTGATGAAGTAGTTTGGGATGGACTAGCATAAATATCAAACGGCTTGGGCTGACTAGAGAGAACTGAGGAGTAGGGCTTGGGAAATGTACCAAGCACCTGGAATTTATTGTGGGTTTGGGTAACTAGATGAGGAACAACAGTTCTTTTTGATTGATTAACTGGACCGGCGGAGCGGCCATGACCACGAGAAGATGAATCTCATCGTACACTCATGTTGCTGCAATAGTACCTGTGTTAATAAACTCACGAGTGAGAAAATCTGGAACTGAGTTGTTACTACCTTTAATATATTCAATATCAAAATCCAAAATACTTAAAATTGCTTGCCATCTAGCGAAGCAATGCTTAGAGGCGACATTCTCAACATCTTTTTCAAGAATAAATTTTGCTGACTTGCAATCTATTTTAACTAGGAATTTTTGGTTCAATAAATCTTTCTGAAATTTTTTAATACATAAAACTAGTGATAAAATCTCTTTTTTAATAGTACTGTATTTTAATTGTGTAGGGTTCCATGGGCCAGAATGGAAATGAACAATTTGTTCATCAGAAGTAAGAGTTAACTTTTGTTTGAGTATGCCTCCGAATCCAATGTCTGAAGCATCGGTTTCAACTATTTTGAAAGCTGAATCATTAGAGATGCCAAGGAAGGGCAAAACCTTAACATATTTTTTAACTTGTTGGACGATAGAAGTATGAATGTCAGTCCATGGAGGTGGATTACATGCAGGTGAATTTTCCAGAAATTCTTAAGTCTGGTTGTCAACCCTAGTTTGACCACCCATATCTTTGATCATGTATAAGATCTGGTTGTTCTATGGGTTTTAATGTGTAGTATTCATGTCAAGCTACAAGTCTATTACAACAACATGGCCTAAATCATTACAAGAAGCAAGATTAGAGGCCATCAAAATGCATGTCAGACTTTTTAGGAAAATCTGGGTAACCCAGAAACAGATTTTGTGCTCGGTCAACTCACTTTGACCGCTTATATCTTCCAATCTAAACATGATATTTTGCTTGATTCAAGTTTCATATCGAAGACCTAACAACATAGAACATATATATAACCTTAAACGCAATAAAAAACTAACACAGAGAGATCTAGAAGCCCTGACATTAGGCTGTAAGACAATATTTTTCCAGTTTTCCAGATTTTTTAAAACTTTAAATTCGTATGTCTAGATGTTATGGATCTTGGATGTAACAACTCAGATCACTAAATAACACCCTAATACACAACTTAAAACAACAAATTATATCATCTAACAAGATTTATCAAATTTAGGGTTTATACCTTTTTAGGATTTGATCCTTGAATCTGATCATCATGATATGTTCTTAAGATACTATGGATTATTCTAGGGACTGATCCACTTATGAATTTTGTGGGTAAGGAGAGAGAAAAGTTTGGTTGAGTGTAAGATAGCAAATGAGCAAGATTTGTTGACTTTATCGCTCTTTGATCTATAAATAACTAAGTGTAATGAAGTTGGCTGATATAATGTGGCTGATTGCTGTGATTTTTAGTCACATGGCTAGCTAGAGTTGTTTACCAACTACAACTAGGGCAAACTCTACAAGTTATCTCCAATAATGCATCAAAGGGAAACTTGGTCATTTTGCTATCTATTTTAATGGCACATTTGATATTTCCTATAACCCTTAGGGTTTGACCATTACGATTTAACACTAAGGTTTTACAAAAATTAAATTTTAAGATTTTCTAATTAGATTTTAAAATGGAAAATTATAATTTTAAAATTATAATTAGGGTTTCCTAATTATATTAAAATTTTCTAATCATATTAGAACTTGCTAATTTGGATTAATATTTCCTAATTAAAATAAAAAATTACCTAATTACCAATTAAGGTTTCTAATAATTAGGGTTTCTAATTAATCATTAGGGTTATCCCTAATTAGATTTGAAATTAATACACAAAAGCCTTATACATAGCATTTAAATTCCAAAATTAGGGTTTTCGTAATCCGAATTAGGGTTTCAAATTTCCAGAATCTGAAATTAGGGTTTTCGGTCTGATCGTTAGGGTTTCGTATCAATAGCTAGGGTTTTCTAACTAAACGCTGACGTTCTGAATATAATATTAGGGTTTAACACTGATATAATTTATCTAGTCAACCCTTGACCTTTAACCACAAACTGTATACATATACAACCATATACACAGAACATATACAATTATACCCTTGATACTGCAAGCCTTTACCAAAAAATTTTAAATTCACAAATATCCTTCCAGAAATGTCAAATCTATTCACTTATTTTCTGTCTAGGTTTAATATTGAACCTTAAATCAATCAATTATGATTTTAATAAATATTCAAATTCTCGGGTTGTCACATTCACCCTTTCTTCTAAGAATTTCATCCCCGAAATTCAACTTACACCTTATACCGTGAACCATTCACCATTCATTCTCATTATTACATGCTACCCAATACACCACTCACAAGAGTAAAAATTTTCAAATTATGCTGATGAGTCATATAGACTATGAATTTTCATTTTCGCAAAGGTTTATACAGAAATTCATCCGCAAACTGTCTTATCTTACAGACATAGTGGGTAATTAGCCCGGTATGCCCTGTACTGGCCTTGTACTATTGGTTGGAACAATTTTTCCCCGTTCGCTCTATCCGGCTTAGGCGCACAAAATTTTCTTACCTCAGTCTTTATCAGAATCCGCACCAAAATAATTTGGTTCGGGAAAGTTTTCAAAGAACGCTTAGAATTTTTATAAAAGTTGGTCTATGCGAATCAAATAGCTTAGACCCATATCAATAATCAATTTCAATCGAAATACGAACGTGTATAGCCAAACGCCGTTGGCAAAATAAATTTTTGAAAATGACGTCATGATGTCGAACTGTATTTAACAGTCCGTTTGAGGATGCTGTCATCGAGTGACTTTGTCATAACACATCATACAATAGTGGAATAACGATTTTAGATCAAATTCAACACTAAGTATTCTTGTATTTACAACTCCATCAAACTTTTTATCATTTCTACACCAGGTTACATGGTACATGAGTGATAAATAGAAAATATATTTTGATATTTCAAATCATTATCTCCTAGCCGAAACAAGTAACATAAACTATTCTTTAAATCGTTCAAAAATCTTTACAAATCTATTTTATCATCTCAACAGGTAACGAGGTGTAAGTCACCCGAAGTCCAAACATACACAATAGTCACCATGAGTTGAGAATAAAAATTCATTTTTCAAAAGCACATAGTGCGTATTTAGCTTGATGTTAAATATTTCGAGTCTAGCATAGCTAGAAGATTTGGAAAACCTAATTGTAGACACTCGAAATTTTTTCTGCACAACTGTTACTAACATTAAAGGAGGGCAGAATCGTCTTTCAGAGATAACCCTGGAAGACATCTCACATCCATTCCGGATACCACCGGAAGTTCGGTCTCCATTCCGGATACTACCGGAGGATCAGTTCACAACCCGGACCACACACCAGGAGTTTCAGTCTCAACCCCGAAACACACACCAGGAGTCTCATTCTCAACCCGGAAGACACACCGGAAGGATCATTTCCAACCTCGGAGATAACCCCAAGTTTCGTCCTTGGCGATAACCCCAAGGAATGCTGCTGCAATTCCGGCGATAACCCCGGAAATGCTTGTTTCAAACACATGCGATCGGCTTCAATCTCAGACCTCCTGCCGAGGCACTCATCTCTCAAACCCGGAGATAACACCGGGCATACAGGCACTTATAAGATGACATTGCGGTATTCAACACTTGCAGCAGCCCAATCTCAGATGTAACCCTGAGCAACGTCTGCTTTCAACTCAAACCGGTTATAACCCCGACGAAGAGTTAAAACATCATCTTGCCACATCACCTGCGCATCGTCTCTACACTTCAATACATACATACATACAACTATGTCCTTCAAGAACTAGGATATCCAATCTCGAGTGACTATTACGCGCGGCAGTACACCAGATAGAATTTGAAGCTTGAAGACCATGGGCATGGTCCCTTCTTACTGACTTCGTACAACCTCTAATCCATGTCATTTCGTAACTCTCGACACAAGCAGTCCGAAGAAGGTCATATATACCTCGTTCGGATGCTCGGATTGAAGTTCTGCAAGTTCGAGCGGACATTACAGTGCGTAAGTACACGTACTTCGAGACGACGAGACCCGCGAAGCCCGGGCCCATCACGACCAACCTCAAGTGTAATCATGCGTCATGTCGTGATGTGTAATCAAGGGCCGTCAGTAGTACACCACGCGGCCATCAATCTATAAATATAAGGTGATGGCCATACCATTTTGAGAGAGAGAGAGAGAAAAAAGGAGGAAGCCCTCATCCATTTTACTCTGTACACACCCATATTGAGTGTTTCCTCTTACATTAGCTCACATATAGCTATCTTTTGTCCCATGGGAGCTGAGTATTTATCCACATAGAGTCATAGAAGTCTACTTTGGCGTTCTTACTATAAGCCTTCTTACATTCTATAAAGCTTTTTCTCATATTAAGACACACTTTGTTGTACACGCTGAGAGTCGTGTGAGTGTGTTTTCCCACTTCGATCCGTGGTTTTCATTTCTGCAGATATATATATATATATATATATATATATTTATATATATATATATATATGTATATATTTTTATACTGGACTAACATTATCGAAGTTATGCCTCGATTGAGCCTGCACTTTGGTCTGGAGCATTTATTGGCTTATATATATATATATATATATATATATATAAACTATTGTCAGACTCTGTCTGATGAGCCTAGACTTCGGTTTGGAGCATTTAATTGCTTTTATATATATATATATATATATATATATATATATATATATATATATACTTATATATATAAAATGTGGTTAGACTCTCATCTGATGAGCCTAGATTTTACATCAAAAGTTTAATTGCTTATATATATATATATATATATATATATATATATATATATATATATATATAACTATTATCTATATATCCGATGAGCCCGGATTTCATATCCTAGCATTTATTGCTTATATATATATATATATGTACATATATATATATATATATATATATATATATATATTACATTTACATCAGAGCACTGAGTTTCATCCGTGGCTTTTTACAACTTTATTTACATTTTGTCCTGCCTGGAGTTCACTTCGTGGCAGTTGATAGCTTTTACAACTTTATTTACCTTTAAGTCCCGCCTGGAGTCTACTTCGTGGCGGTTGATAGCATTTACTGCTTTATTTACATTTCTGGTCCCCCACGGAGTTGCTTCGTGGTGGCTAATCATGCACACACACACACACACACATAGATATATATATATATATATATATATATATATATATATATATATAACTTGCTTTCGCTTTCCATACAAATTGCGCATCATTACATGTGAGCCTAGAATCATGTGATCACCGATTCAGATCTCTATCAATCTAGATTCTGATTCCCATGATGGACATTTTCCAAATTGTAAGCGACTTGTACATTATTTACAGTGTCTGAATTTCCTTGGATGGCTGTCATGCCCATAAGTAGTTCGGCACTGCTGTATATTATTTTCTCATAGATGCTTCGCATCTCTAAAATAAAAGCAAACAAGCCGAACATTTAGATAGTAAAATGGAAGTATCAAAGGCCTCAATTACTATTGAGCACAGGGTTTGAAAAACCTCTTTTACAAAACCTCATTGCTATATATGGTTAAAACTGAATTTTTCTATAAATTCAAACCCTTTGTATATAGGTGCGAACGAGGTACAACACTACTTCCAAATAATTACACATTGATCCACACATACACACACATTCATATAACAGTTTCTTTGAGAAGTGGCAGTCACCGTGGTAACACGGATGTCGGAGGTGCCTAACACCTTCCTCCACATAATCAAGCCCCGAACCCTTAATGAATCTCTCTTTCCACGAGACCGCTTTAGCGTTGTCACATCATCGGGTCAATGTGCAAACCTTTTCGGTTCTGCGTTAGTGCAACCAGTTAAAAACACCAACTGGCGACTCTTAAAGTCCAATAGTCGACATTACACATGGCGGACCTTTTTCACTTGTTTTTTCAAACAAATCTCACATTAACATGAGAACACCAAAAAACACGTAACGAAAAGGGACATCAAAAAATCCCGACGTCGACAGGTGGCGACTTTGCTGGGGACCCCAGTAAGAGGGCTTAAGCCGCTATTACAAGCTTTTTAAAAATGTTATATGCTTGTGTGTGAACATTGCATTTACATTTATGATGAATGTGTACGAATGCATCTTAATTACTGCACTACTAAATATCTATTTATGATATTAGTGCTTCGCACATGTCATCATTTTGCATAAATGGTGAGACACGTATGTGAATGTATGTTGTGTGGTCCCTCCATTAGGAGGCTATCCTGTCGGTGTTTGATTACTGGACTCGTGGGAAGAATAATTCCCCGGGGCTCAGGAAAGGCATCAGTCAGATTCGCTCCAGTTGAACGATCGGATTAACTTCTTGTTAATTAGATTGCGATGATCTGGGAACCTTCATGCCAAAAAGCCGCGAGACTTTCCATTTTTAAATACTTATAAAAGCCTTTACTTGTAATACATGACATGTTACCAATTAACAACCGGTTTTGCAGGACAAAATTCCTAAAACGGACAATGTTATGATAACATTTACATTTACCCTAAGACTAAACTACATAAGTCTTTTGTAGGGAAGCAACTGGGCCTGTTACCCGCTCAAAATCCAAAAAACACGAGCCTACAGCCAATCATGTTTTCTTCTGAACAGTTTAACATTGTTTCCCGAGAAGAATTTGACGGATTGAGTAAACAAATCACAGACTTGGCTGTTCTACTGAAAGAATTGCACCAGTCCACTCAGGGTACGAAGATGCCTATAAATACAGAATCCTCTACACAAGGGGGAGTCTAAGGTCTGGAAAAAGTAATTCAAGAACATCAGTTGGATACGACCAACAAAGACCCTGAAAACACCCATCTCAAAGGAGATCTAGACACCGGTGATATCAGGAAGAAGGTCCATCAAATGGAGGAAACTATCCGTGTTCTCAAAGGGATTGGAACACATGGCAGTGTTTCATATACAGACCTTTGCATATTTCCTGGTGTTCAATATCCAGAGAAATTCAAAACCCCTGATTTTGAAAAGTATGACGGATTAAGGGATCCTTATACCCATTTAAAGGTATTTATTAGAGAACTTGGATCTTATGCGGAAGATGAAAAGCTCAAAATGCAGCTGTTCCAGAAGAGTCTGACTACAGAAGCCCGTTCATGGTACACCAGATTAGACCATTCCAAGATCCATAGTTGGAAAGAGCTGGCTCATGCCTTCTTCGCTCAATACAGTTTTCAATCTCAGATGGCTCCTGACCGGTACCAAATTACCAAGGTCAAGAAATAGTCTAATGAGTCATTCAGAGAGTATGCTCAAATGTGGAGGCGCCTTATTGCTCAAGTTATTCCTTCTATGACAGAATCAGAGATGGTCATGACTTTCATAGATGTAGAGGAAGCTCCTTTCTATGAAAGAGTTCTAGCTGGTATTGGCAAACCATTCTCCGAAATGATCAATCACGGAGAAATGGCTGAAATGGGATTGAAGTCTGGAAAGATTCAAGACCTCGCCGCTCTTAAAGCTGTTGCTGAACACATCCAGTCTGGATCTTATGGAAACAACCCTCGGAGGGTCTATAAAAAGAAAGAGGAGGATGTTTCCTTGATACTACAAGGACAGAAAGGTAATCAAAGCATGCCTATACAAAGGAGAAACTACTCCCCTTTTCAAACACAATCTTCAAACCCTCCATTGCCTATAAGTGGTGAAGCAAAGCGACCTCGAACGTTCACACCCTTAGGGGACTCGCTCGAGAATATTCTTGCTCTTCTGACTACTCAGAAGAAAATTACACGTCTTCTTCCACCAGCCAACCCTAATGGGAGGTGTTTTAATGCTACTCGGAAGTGTGCTTATCATGCCGGGGCACCTGGACATGATACTCAAGATTGTTGGGCCTTGAAACACAAGATCTAGGACTTGATAGACAACAGTGAGATTGTAGTCACCAAACCCGATCAACCTCATATGCAAGACAACCCTCTTCCTCAACACAAAGAAGAAGAGGTCAACATGATCAGTTGGAGCACTGGGTAAAGTTCCAGTTTCAATGGCGAGCCATCTCAAACCATCAAAGAAAGTGATGACAGATGGGATTATGCAAAGTTCCAGTTTACCATGGAACGAAAGATGAAAGCTCTTTGCAAACCAATTGAGCAATTGGCAGAACTGGTGACCCATCAACATCAAGTCACACGCCAATTAATTAAACAGGAGCATGCCTATCTCCTTCCATTTGTTATGAATGCTCCACCGTCCCCTTCAGAAAGCAAAGCTATGGAAGATAAGGTTGTAAAGAGAGCAAATGCTAAAGCCCATCGGGATTTTTCCAATCAAAGGGAATTTACCTATCTCAGCCAATCTATGGAGGAGATATTGCAAATGTTGATCAATGAATGAAGAATTACCTTCCTTCTACCTCCAATTAATCCCCGCTCCGGAAGGTTCAATTATGATGAAGTGTGTCAATATCATTCATACTCTCGCGGTCACAGTACAAAAGAATGTTGGGCACTCCGTCATCTCATTTAGAATCTTATTGATAGCGGTGTCCTGCAAATCGTAGCTGATTACACTGTACAACTCAAAGGTGGGAATGCATGTCCTACCAAATGGAAGGAATCAATCGCAGTTATATCCGAAGTGGATAATGAGACTGTCAAAGTATTTCCTATACAGCCAATTCAACTCAAAGGAGCTGACAATCCTTTAATAGTGGCCGCACCTGAGCGAATTCCTCTACCCTTCAGACCACAACATCCTGTTATCAGCTTGCACAAAGTTTCATGGAATTATGGAGAAGCTGAAGGATCTACGTCTCATACTACTACTACTACAGTATTGAAGGATAATCCACTGTATCTTCCTAAACGGGTTATGAAGCCTACTTGCAAAGCCAAGGGGAAGATTCCCATAGAGAAGATTGAAAAATTCCTCCACACTATGGGCCACAATGAAGCCAATGTGGTTTTAAGCTTATGACAAGCTCCACACCAGATATCTATACTGGATTTAGTTTTCTCCTCTGAAGATAATCGGAAGATTCTATTATAGGTTTTGCAAGAAGCCTATCTGCCAAAATCAGTGAATGTGGAAAGATTTCAACATCTGGTTGATCACATTTTCAACAACAATGTGATATCCTTCACTGATGACGACATACCACCCGAAGGGATCGGTCATTGCAAGCCACTGCATATCGCAGTGTTGTCTTCCCAGTACATGCTAGCTGGAGTTCTGATAGATGGAGGGTCATCTCTAAATATTTGTCCTTATGCCACCTTGGTGAAGATGAATGTTAATCTTAAGCGGATCCAGAGCAGCCACACGGTTATCCAAACTTTTGATGGATCCAGACGAAATGCCATCGGAAAGATTGAATTGCCAATTGAGATTGGCCCGAATACATTCAATGTATTCTTCCATGTCCTAAAGATAGATTCAGGATACAACCTGCTATTGGGGAGACCATGGATACATATGGCTGGAGATGTTCCCTCCACACTACATCAACTGCTCAAATACATTATCAACAACAGTCTAGTCACTGTTAATGCTGAGCTGGAGTATCCTGAACAAGGAGATCTGTCAATCATCAGTTTCAACTTTGAAGTTGAGCCGGCCAGTTTTCATACCTTAGAAGTGAGCAATACTCAATATCAACCTATTAAAGCACCACTTCCCGTACCCAAGATTTTTGCTGAGGTTATGTCGGCTACTTAAGAAATGATGTCATTAGGTTATCAGCCTGGACAAGGGCTTGGTAAAGACAAGCAGGGTATTAAGCACCCTATTCAAATGTCCAATCAAACTGAGACAACCGGGCTAGGCTATTCTGCCAGTTCCAGTCATAGGAATCCGCATAAACATCGACCGGTTCCTCAAGCTTCTGCCACACGGCGATGTTTTCACTCTACACCTCATGAGCTAATGCAGTCTATAGTTAAGGTGCCAACGCATATTATGACTATGCTGTTTCCCAAGCCAGTGCCCTTCAAAGCAAAAGAGGTGCTGATTCCCGATCCCGAAGTGGAAGAGAGGGAACGGAAACGTAAACATGACCTTGCCTTAATGATGGCAGGCATATGCGTCATTGTTCATGATGAACATACAAACAGATACACCCCAGACAATGATTGCCCAGATGTCATGGTTATCATTCTAGAGAAGGAGGACAATGACGATCCTTCCATTATCGCAATCCATTAGGACTTTTCCTCGACAATTGGAACAAAGATTCCATGCATTGGTCGATTTAGGTAAAACGGGTAAAAAATCCCTCTGCCCTATAGATAACTTTAATTGCTTACTTTTCTTTACAGTACTAGCAGTTATTTTATCAAGCACATGCTAACACTTTTGTATGATTGAACAGTTGCATATATTAAGTGAAAGAATACTTTATTTCAGGACTCTGAATTTAGATGTGCCTGTACTTGCTAATGAGGTGCCTTCTCTCCACAAGGGCTGTAACTTTGATGCAAAGTTGGACTCAGACTTGATGAACATTCAAGAGGACATTGAGACACCTCAGGAGATTAAGGAATGGGTCGCAGATAAACCTAAACCCAACCTTCAACAAACTACTCCTTTCAATCTTGGATCCTTAGAAAACCCTAAGCTAATTCAGATTGGTTCAGACCTCACTCCAAACCAACGGAATGACATGGTTGTGCTATTAACCCAATTCCAAGATGTGTTTGCATGGTCTCATGAAGATATGGTGGGTTTGTCCACTGATATTGTTCTTCATCGCCTTCCCATTAAAGAAGGATTCAAGCCAGTTAGGCAAAAGCTCAGGCGATTAAAACCTGAGTGGAGTTTGAAAGCCAAAGAAGAAATTGTGAAATAATTTCAAGCTGGAATCATCATGGTGTCTACATATCCGGAGTGGATATCTAACATTGTTCCCGTGCCTAAACCAGGAGGAAAGGTGCAAGTTTGCGTGGATTACCAGGATTTGAACAAAGCTTGCCTGAAAGATTGCTTTCCCGTGCCTTTTATCCACATTCTCATTGACAATACTGCTCAATACGACATGTACTCCTTTGCCGATTGCTTTGTGGGGTACCATCAAATTATGGTTGCTGAGGAAGACCGTGAGAAAACTGCTTTCATCACGCCTTGGGGAACTTTTTGCTATAAACAGTTGTCATTCGGCCTCATAAATGTCGGGGAAACCTACCAACGAGCTATGATGGCTCTTTTCCATAATATAATGCATAAAGAGATAGAGATCTATGTGGATGACATCATTGTCAAATCCCAAAGGGAGGAGGACCACCTAGACTATCTCAAGAAGCTATTCAACAGGTTGCGTAAGTACAACTTGAAGTTGAATCAAGTCAAGTGCGCCTTTGGTGTTAATCAGGCAAGTTGCTAGGTTTCCTAGTCAGCCACAAAGGGATTGAACTGGATCCTACCAAAATCCAGGCCATCAAGGAAATGCCCATTCCTCAGACAGAGAAGGAAATACGGGGATTTTTGGGAAGAATCAACTTCATTAGCAGATTCATTTCTCAACTCACAGCAACCTGTGAGCCCATCTTCAAGCTATTAAGGAAGAACTCCTCCATGAAATGGAATGATGAGTGCCTGAAAGCCTTCCTTACAATTAAAGAGCAGCAGATTAACGCTCCTATTTTGGTACCTCCCAGGGATGATGTTCCCCTATTCATGTACCTGTCCATTAATGACAATGTCATAAATCATCTTTGGGGCAAAAAGACGATAGAGGCCATGAATGAGCTATCTATTACCTCAGCAAAAGATTCAGCACCAGTGAACACAAGTACACTCTGATTGAGAAGACTTGTTGTGCTTTAGCATGGGCTTCCATGAGATTACAGCATTATCTCCATGGTCACATAACCCATCTTATATCCCGCATGGATCCTCTCAAGTATGTGTTCAGCAAGCCCATACTGAATTGTCGACTGTCTAGATGGCAGTTGATCCTACAATAATTTGACATCGTCTACGTGATGCAAAAGTCTGTCAAAGGTCAAGGAATTGCAGATCAATCGGCGGTACACTTTTGCAGGGGATTACAAACCCTTGGAAACATACTTCCCCGATGAAGGGGTAATGACAGTTCAGCAACACCATCAGTACGATACATGCCGCACATGGAAAATGTATTTTGATGGAGCTATTACTGCCGAAGTCTCTGGAGCTGGAGCAGTTCTAATATCCAAGAGACGGGAGCAGATGTCGCCGCCAAAATTGCGCTTTGTCACAAGACCAACAACACAATCGAGTATGAAGGTTGTATCATGGGGCTAAAACTTGCCTGCTCAATGGGCATCGGCGTTAATCGCCTTTGGGGATTCCAAATTGGTGATCAAATGGCGGCCGCCTCAAAATAGGTATACAACACCCATTCTGAGTCGCCAAATACATGGTACAGAAAGCAAACTACAACTTCAATAATACAACTGTCGTGCAAAATACGACCACATACTGTGAGTTTAAATACACTTATTGTCTTCTAGACAATATTCACACTCAAATAAGTCCTCATTACAATTATTCATACACTATTTTACATAAATAGTGAGGACTGCTAAAATATCTTTCTAGAACCATTACTCCATACCCCGACTCGATCCTGCTATGTTCTCACCTCCTAAGAAGAAAAATGGAACAAAATAGAAAAGGGTGAGCTCAACTAGCCCAGTAAATAACATTATGACTAAGATAATATACAAGAAATTATCATTAGTCTTTAACAGGAAAAAATCTAACAGAATATAATAGACAACAAGTTTTAGATCAATATTCTATAGCAAAAACAGCAATCCATTAGAAGAGTCACGTAGAGAATGAATTCTACTATCTTCTAAGATTTAAAGGTCCATCATCAATATTTTATCCCTGTAACATCAATCAATATACATCTTTAATCAAATATTCATCTTTGCACTACAGGCCAAAGATATTCATTTGTATCACCGGTTGGTCATGTTCATCTCAACACCTGTTCATCTTTCCACTATGGGCCAAAGATATTCATCAGTTAATCATTCATCTTTGCACTACAGGCCAAAGATATTCAGTAATATCATCATTTAAGACTGAGGATGATGAAAAATATTTTAAAGAAAACGAATCTAGTGAGACAGAAGGACAAATATTAGGGATTCGTATAACAGTTTATCCAAGATCAATAATACTTCATAATAACCAATTGTGAAGCAGAATTCAAAAATAACGATAAAAACATGGATACAATCAAAGATAGTAGCCAAAATAGATATCTTGGACAAAAAGGAAAATTTTTATTTTTGATGAATAGTGTCGTGATAAATGAATAAAGTGTCAGTATCGTGAATAAAGTGTCGTACACGTGAATAGTAATCCCGACACAAAAAGTTCCAAATTCGATTTAAAGGTTCACCAATATTTCAGCATAATGATATTGAAGAAAATAATATCATTTAAGAAGAAAATAACATCCCTTACCTCAAAATAACCGTACTTCTGATTGAACTTCGGATATAGTCTTGTGTGAAAATTGCCTTTGAATAGCAACTCTCAAAGTATCAAAATACTCACAAAAATACGCCGATAACAATATAGAGAGAAAGAAAACTTGTTTCGTGTGATTTTCAATTCTAACCTAAGCGCTTATTTATAGAAAAAATGCTTTAAACGCATGTATAGAAGACTAAAATATTAAAATATAATATAACCTTATATTTTTTCTACGCATGCTCTTTGAAAATCTCCAAATTACTCAATTCTAAAAAAATTTCAAAGAATTTCACATGTTATTAACACCAACCAAAGTGGGTCCCACCCCATTTTTAATAAAAATTATTTTATTTACCGAAACTTCAACAATTCATAGAAAATAGCCTATTTATCAGAAAAATATGATTTTTATGTCCATTCCACATGAAATCGAATTCTCTACAACTTTACAGAAGAAAGTTTTTCCAAATTCCAGACCGAAAATATCCAAAATCCACAAACGAATGATTTTAAACACCGTTTCAACACCTTTTAAAATTCATAACAAATCATGCATTAATTTTCAACGGTTCAAAATTTGTAGACATATATTCAACTCATATATGTATAACATATCTAAAAATCACAACGATCCAACGGTCGGATTAAAATTATAACTCACGCGATAAAGCTTTAAGAACACCGATTTGAGTTTTTAATAAATATATCCATCAATTATATCCACATCAAATAAATATTTCCTTATCATATAAATCAATAATTAATTATTCACAAATAATATCACAGAATCATAATTATGACAACCAGGCAGTTCCTAGGAATGAAGGGACTTTCCAATAAGGATTTCTCTTTACTGGCGCGCAATTAGGTGACCAAACCTCTCCTTGACAGAACTTTCTAGACATTTCCAATAATGCTTATCTAATAATATTATTCAAATAATATGAATTATTGATCTGATAATGGGAAACACTGTGCAGTGACAATTATTGAAACAACAATAATATAAACTATCAACGCAGCAATTATTGAATCAATAAAATAAAATATTGAACAGTAACTACTGTAACAATTATTGAGTAGTGCCTTCTTACGTATGAATCAATAATTCAACAATACTATGCAACCACGCATATTACTGTATTTTTAACCACCGGGTATTCCAACAGTGTTAACGGTAACAACTACGTCGTTATTTATAAAAACTCAAACTTTGTCGTTTTCTTCATCCGACAGTTATTCCGTTATGGGGCCCACAAATGATTGCGCCATCGTACGGATATTCCCAACAAAAAGAATATTCCACGACCAAAAGAATATTCCCCAACAAAATGAATATTTTATAGCCACTTGCTTATTTTGTAAAATTTGCATATTTCACCCATAACCAAAGCATTATATCAAATTAACACCTTATTAATTTAGAATAATGAATAGAGAAAATTCAATTTTATTTATAAAAAGCTAGGGTCTTACACAAACAATCCACGGGAATCTATCAAACCAAAGAATTACATTTGTTGCCTTACCATCGGCAAGTTCTACAGATGGCTTTGGAGTTCGAAGAAATCTCCTTTCTACACATTCCTCGTAATAGGAATGATTTTACGGATGCATTAGCAACGTTGGCCTCCTTGGTACACATACCAGATAAGGAAAACATGCCAAGCATCACATTTACTATGTGAAAAGCCCCAGCTTATGGGAACTACATTGGAGAAGTATCAGATGAGCTACCTCCCGTCCACCACCCTTGGTATCATCATATCATGGAGTATCTGCGAGATGGATCTACACCCGCTGAGGTGAGCCTAACTGAGAAGAGGCGGATTCATCGACTTGCTATGAAATTCTACCTGAGTGGAGATGCACTCTACAAAAGAGATGCAGGAGTAGGTCTCCTCAGATGTCTAGACAAAGGCCAAGCTTAGAGGCTCAAGGATGAGATCCATGATGGAGTATGTGGCCCACACATGAGCGGCCCCTCACTTGTCAAGAAAATTCTCAGAATAGGACATTATTGGCTTACACTCAAAGCTGACTGTGATGATCACGTCAAGAGGTGTTATCAATTCCAGGTCTATGGGAATGTTATCCACGCCCCTCCAAGGGAGCTCCACAATATGAGTTTTCCCTGACCCTTCTCATGTGGGGAATGGACGTGATCGGGCCCATCGAGCCCAAAGCCAGTAATGGTCATCGATTCATATTCACCATGATCGACTACTTCACCAAATGGGTAGAAGACGCATCCTTCCCCAAGGTTACAAAAGAAATTATCATTGCTTTCATCAGAAACAATGTCGTCTGTCGATATGGACAACCAGAGGTCATTGTGTCAGACAATGCTAAGAACCTCAACAACAAAATGATGGAGGAGTTATACAGTATCAAACACCTTAACTCTGTCATCTACCGTCCAAAGATGAATGGTGCTGTAGAAGCGGTTAATAAAAACATCAAAAAGATCATGCAGAAAATGTTCGCCAATCACAAAGGATGGCCAGACCTCTTGCCTCTGACTTTATTAGCCTACGGAACTTCTATGCGTACTTCCACTGGGGCAACCCCCTACTCATTAGCCTATGGGATGGAAGCAGTGCTCCCCATAGAGGTGAAAATGGAATCCCTCAGAGTATTGATGGATGCTCAATTAGTTGAGGACCAATACGTACAAGACAGGTATCACCAATTGTCTCTAATAGACGAAAGGAGAACCGCGACAATCTTCTATGGTCAATTATATCAGTAAAGGATCGCACGATCCTACAATAGAAAAGTCCGACTACGGCAATTTAAACAACATGACTTGGTTTTGAAAAAGATCATTGACAACCAAGATCAATCTAAGGGAAAATTCGCTCCTAACTGGGAAGGCCCATTTGTGGTCAAGGAGGTATTGACAGGAGGTGCTCTCAGATTACAGGAAATAGACGGCGATGAATTTCCATAGCTTATCAACTCATCTGCCTTCCACATCCAGCGTTGAACCTCTTACACCAGGTTTAAACTACGCAAACTTGATCTCTTCAATAGGAGTACGTAGGCAGCCATTCATGGTTCAGTCTAACCCCTACCAGAACAAGAATATTTGTCACACGATACTGGGACCAATCTTCAATTCACCACATTTCATCGGTTTCAGATCAAAGGGATGGAATTACCCAACCTCTTCTCACAAATAGAAGATTCAGTGACCATCTAAGCTGTGATCGTGCCTCGAAGAGCAATACCGACCCATAAGAGATGGAATTAACTAGGCTTCTCACAAATAGAAGTACTGGCGACCATCTGTGGTGCGGTCAATCTTAGAGAGGAATAAACCATTCTCCTCTCCATATTTCGTACAGATACCAGTCCCAAGACACCAAAGATGGTAGGATTCATACAGATCAATGATCCGTTCTGAGAGATCTTGCGGTGGCTCAATGTCCACATATCAATGATAAGTTCAGAATGCATCAAGATCATAAGGCCCTGAAGAAACATGCAAATATCAAGCAAGTATAAGGGCATAACTAAAGGGGAAGTGAATCAAAATATATTTCCCTGCCATACATAATACTGTTTGATATATACATATATGCTGTACATGACAAAATGGCTAAACTAGTCTGTGCAGGAAAATACAAAGCTATATTCAGATCTGTATACACGCGAACTATCAGATCTAACATGGAATCCCTCTCTGAAGACGGAGGTAACGCTGCAAGCTCCTGCCCAAGGGTATCTACATGATCTAGCAGATCAGAGGCTAACTGCATGGTGGCATAATGCTCATCAATGTAAGCACTCATGTCGGCAAGACTGACAGTCATCTGGGATCTCACTAAAGTACTATCTGCAATGGCCACATCCCTAGCAGATAAGGCGGCATCCCACTCCACTATCAATGCATCCCTAGCTGATCTAGCCTCATCCCTCTCTAACAGGCGTCTCTCCCATCAAGAGTCACAACATTGCGGCCCTAGCTTTGATCTCTCTCATAGGTCATCGATGTAAGCTCTGCTCCGAGATCTTTGTCTTAGAATCTTGAAATAACAATGGCACTTTTCGGGGTGGAGAATCCATCACAAATCTTTGGTACCCGGAATTAAGTCATCGATGGGAATATCGGCCTCCTCTATAGGCTCCTCATCGTCGAGAATCGCCTCTCACCGCTTGTGGATACTACTACGTTGAATGCGGTCTCTATCTCTATCCATGCGAATACTCGCAGAAGCGACTGGATGACCGACGAAAACACGTACCAACTCTCGGCCGATCCCAACAGTATACAACTGGATCGGTCCTCCACTGATAAACGATGTGAAGCGAAGCGCTGACTCACTGCCCCCTCACATAGGTGAAAATCCTCAAATCGGTTAAACCGACACATCACGGCCAAAGGGTGGTAAGTAATCATGCCCTCAATCCAAATTTAGGAGGAGGTAATCCATGCGGAGCATGAGTAATGAAGTTGTAGGGTGAGATAAGCCTAAACACGATAATATAGCAAACGGGTCTCTAATCCTCGTTAAGAAAGTGACCATGATGCAACATCTCAGCACACTTACACTTCGCAGTGAAAGGAGTATGACATGGCTATATCATGGTTGAAATAAAACCCTACACCGTGCAATGTGCTTGAATCGGTCTCAAAGTGTGACAAAAACACACATACAAAGATGACCGAACTACTGTGAACACTCCTACCGATAAGTCAAAGAAGATATGTAGTCGACCTTAGAGTCTCTGTAATGATCATTGGTATAATGGTACGACCCTCCCTGAGAGCTCTCACTGCCATAATGACGTCGATATCAAGCTCATCCATATATCGTGGCATGTAGACGTATGGTAATATGCACAACAACAATACATCCACTCTGGCTGAACGCCAATGGTCTTTAGATGTGGTGAAATCCCCGGAATGCCGTGCATAACTATCCTCAGAGCCAAATCTGTCAAATAGAAAACACTGGGATATCATGTGGCTGGATGTAATCTCGTCCTCTACCACTCTACGTCTCAATCCGGTGAGGGTCATGAACTGTCTACTCATGTCTCTGATAGCCATATGCACGCAAGGTCTGTCCAGCAGTAGCATCATCAACCGTGCATACTCCTCCAAAGTAGGAGTTAACTCCTGGGTCCCAAATCGGAAAACATGCCTCTCCGATACCCAGTGCTCTAGCATACTCTCTACAAAACCTATGGGAACCTGAAAATATCAACAAGGTCACAGTATGCTGTAGCAAATCATCTACGATCACCATGTCTGATGGTGATATACTATCATACCATGAGCGCATACCAGCTACCACCAAAAATGGTGGGGTATGATCAATACGGCTAACTGTCGAAGAAGACATCTATACGGGGCGCGTCATAAGACCATCCAGGGGTTAATGCTGAATATCTCTAGACATACATACATATGCATAACATAATAACATGCATGATACAATAGATGGCAATATGATATAGGGAATGAAAATGTACATACATTCCTAAGTATATCATCATCTAATACATCTCTATACAATTAAAATACAGAGAAATGGGGCGAAGCTACCCAACAACTCAACAGAGGCCTATCAAAAGATATAGCGAGAATGGGGCGAAGCTACCCAACAGCTAACAGAGGCCTATCAAAAGAGATAATGAGAAATACATCAAAAAAAAGTCAATAGTGTCAATGTCTACATCATCGATGTTATCCACCTGATGTAACTCCTCCTAAGTAACTATATCTCTATATATAGGGATGTTAGGCTTATACAAGGGAGGATCTGCACCGGCAAAGCCATATGGGACACCTGAGGGGCCAGCGCCAGAGCTGGAAGGATCAAAAGTATCTGCCTCTGAAGGATCTCTGCCCAAATGCCGGATGAAGAAATGTGCTCGGTCCAACTGCTGGGTCAATCTATCAATCTGTGTCACATGAGTCGGATCTCTGACACAGGCAACCCAATCCGTCATCATCACGGATCCTGGAACCATATCCCCTATAAACTATGTGGCACGGGTCTGAGCTCCAATGGTACGAGGGATCCACCAATATTGGAATATCTCCTGAGTGCAAGGGCCCTCTGACAAAGTAAAACCATCAATTCCCAACAACGGGATGTCAATGATGGGTGACTGCGAAACAGGCTAATAACGCCTGGCAGGAGGCAAGATCGGCATACGGATCCCTCCTGTAGTGTTCCTGATAGCACGCTCTCCTAAGTAGAGCTCCCATCCTGCATCTATGATGAGAGGAATCCTGCAGATGGAAATGACATATTCAACTCCATTCGGGTATCTATCCTCAAATCTAACTCCCAAATGCTCCCTAGAGTAGGGAACCCATGTGATGACACCCATTGTCAATAACTCCAGCTGCAGGAGACAATGAGTGAAACCCTCAGCAACAGGGACCTCCGCCAATATGGAATGATGCCATCGTCGTTCTCGTGGATCGGTGTCTAAACCTAACACGCTCACAGGACGCAAACATGGAAGCCTCTCATAGGCCCAAAAATGCCAACACAAAGGAAAAAATCTACTGTCAGTCAACACTCTTAACCTATACACAGGAAAAGACAAGAGAAACACTCACCAGCAGAAAAGGGTAGAATCCTAACCACGCCTCGGTCAAGCCCTGTGATCGCATGTGCATTCCCCTGAGGAAGTAAGCAAAGGTGTAGGAACCCAAATCATAGTCTCTTATACGGTCCACATGTCAAGTGGCACTGATCAAAGCGAAAGACACCGTAGAGGAATTATCTGCTATGAAGCAGCCCCAAATGATCATTAGAAACAATCGTCGAAGAATGCGGTCCCTAACTCTCACATCATCGGGTATAGGCTCACTCAACAACCCGCTCATAGCATCAATGCTCAAAGGACCCGTACAAATTGTCCTGCCCTTGAGCGCCTCCGTCAGAACTCCTAACAAGGATCTGACAGCAGTAGGGGTAATATCTGCCATACAAGGCACTAGATCCCATCCAAACTATATACCTGTGATAAACCGCCAATCCATCAGCGTCATCATCACTTCACAGTCCAGTAAATGGAGTGACTGAGTCTGGTGAAACCACCGCTCAGACAATGCCCTGGGGTAACCCCAGGGACAACGACGGGGAAGAATGGAAAAGAATGCTCCAAATCCCCAGCCATGTACAATCACTCTGTAGTCATCATGCAAGGCCTGATACATAGAGTGGATGCTAAACCAGTTCCCTCGAGGCTGTGTGAAGTCGGGAACCTACATCAAATGCAGATCAACATCAGAATCCTTCACTCCTCATCAATAGGAAACAAGGAAGATTAAGATCTAACTTCATACCTCGTTTGCATGTAGGTATACTAAAGGATGCCAACTCAAGTCACCTAGAAGATCTGGGTTCACCACTTGAATTCCTAGCAACTCCCTACGGGGAACACGTACAGCAGGAGCAGGAACCTCGACTGGTACATCCTCCTCCTCGTCCTCGATATCCGGCACTTCAACCCAGATAGGACGTATCACTTTGCCTCCCAACAGACGAGGTCATCGATGACCTGGTCTTTGAGGCTCTTTAGAAGCCCTTCTTCGTACACCTGAAGTGGTCCAGCGAGAACTACTCAGCTGATCCGGATCCATAATATCTGGACAACAAGTCTCCAAATCACCGCAGAAAGGGTGTGATAAATTCTTACCTGGAGCTTTTCAACATGCATGTATGCATTGTTTTAACATACATATACAGTAGAGTTAAAATGCATGACTAATCATTCGTATATTTTGGGAAAATTTTTCCATAGCCCCTTTGTAAATGGGACTATCCACATGCACATAGGCATGACTAGGTGGACATTCAGTAGCACACCTATACACAGTCATATACATCCTATATGCATTTAATACATTGCAGTAAAAATCCGTAAGTGTAATCTAATTACCTAGATTATTTTGCTTGTCTACCTTTACTCATTTGTCCTCAGATAGGATAAGAAATGACAGTAAAAGGTGCCAATTTGACCATTTCAAAAGTCAAATTTTTTCACATCATTATGTTCAGCATGGTTTAATACTAACATTTGCTATGTTGAATATTTTTTATCAAGTCATATCAGTATGCATATTCACTACTATGTGTCTAAATGCATTTCATGTGATAAGTCATTTTCTAACGGATAGAAACTAGAAAAGAATACATGCATACGTTACCAGGACAGTGAAGAACGCTTGTACGGTAATAGATTATACAGAAAGTTGCTTGAACTCAACAAGTCTGATGAGAAGCTCTCAGATTTCCTTCGTCGCGCAGCTTGAAAATGACTTATGAAAGCAACCTTTGGGCTATACATAGCCACGGTTGGTCATGAGTCTACTTCATGCATTGCTTTGCGGTGTACCTACAAAGACTCTCTACATGGGTTCCACACCTCCGGCTCACTTCAGTTAGAGTTGTAAAGGAGGTCTCGCAAGCTGAAAAGGCCAAATCAGGAATAAAAGCGTTACGCGATTGAGCGGAATAGCCCAAAATCCTGGTGTTCATGTGTCAAACTCTGGCTCCACATGTTCCACATTGGTATTCACTTGCATACAAGGTATACGATACCAGTAGCCTTAGCTTTCACAAATCATGCTTGGCAATACCCCACAAAGGTCCGATGTCGTCAATGAGCTCCAGGCAACTCTGACGTATCCCCGGCGGGGGTTACAACGCAGAATCTACAAAAATACAAATCAAAGACGTATCCCCGGTGGGGGTTACAATGCCGAAGTTTTAAACATATATGTATCCCCGACGGGGGTTACAACGTCGAAGTTTCAAACATCTACGTATCCCCGGCGGGGGTTACAACACATTCCACCATTGATACACATATCAATGAAGGTCAAGCAGCCTTGACGTCATGTCAGCCGATGGCAGGTAAACCCATCGAACCAACTCATCTGTATATCCCCGGCGGGGGTTACAATGCAATACAACCATTGACACACACATCAATGAAGGTCAAGCAACCTTGACAATGCACCCATCAGGGATCTATTCGGTGATACACACATCAACGAAGGTCAGGCAACCCTGACAAAGACAAACTATTGGCAGTAACTCCAACAGGATGAGGGAATATGTTATACACATCTTAAAGTAGATAAAGCTTTATCTCCACAGATCTCTTACATACAAGAGGTACCTCTATGGAATATGAGCCAGTGTCTAGGATTTATGACTTTGGTGATAATCCCAACGTCAACATCCTTGAAGACTTGGATCGCATGTCCAAGCCATTACTGATTGTCATCCCAGCAGGATTACATGACAATCATGCATAATACATTTGCATCATGTTGCTGCATATAGCATCATGTTTATTTCACTTGCATTTCAAGTGTCTAGGATTCTTTATCATATCCATTCCTTGCATTGTATGAATATGATAAAGAGGGGCATCTGTAGACACTCAAAATTTTTTCTACACAACTGTTACTAACATTATAGGAGGGCAGAATCGTCTTTCGGAGATAACCCTGGAAGACATCTCACATCCATTCCGGATACCACCGGAAGTTCGGTCTCCATTCCGGATACTACCGGAGGATCAGTTCACAACCCGGACCACACACCGGGAGTTTCAGTCTCAACCCCAGAACACACATCGGGAGTCTCATTCTCAACCCAGAACACACATCGGAAGGATCATTTCCAACCTCGGAGATAACCCCGAGTTTCATCCTTGGCGATAACCCCAAGGAATGTTGTTGCAATTTCGGCGATAACCCCAGAAATGCTTATTTCAAACACATGCGATCAGCTTCAATCTCAAACCTCCTGCCGAGGCACTCATCTCTCAAACCCAAAGATAACACCGGGCATACAGGCACTTATAAGATGACATTGTCGTATTCAACACTTGCAGCAGTCCAATCTCAGATGTAACCCTGAGCAACGTCTGCTTTCAACTCAAATCGACGACAACCCCGACGAAGAGTCAAAATGTCATCATGCCACATCACATACGCGTTGTCTTAACACTTCAATACATACATACATACAACTTTGTCCTTCAAGAATCAGGATATCCAATCCCGAGTGACTATTACGCGTGGTACTACACCGGATAGAATTTGAAGCTTGAAGACCATGGGCATGGTCTCCTCTTCCTGACTACGTACAACCTCTAATCCATGTAATTGTGTAACTCTTGACACATGCAGTCCGAAGAAGGTCACATATACCTCGTTCGGATGCTCGGATTGAAGTTCTGCAAGTTTGAGCGGACATTACAGTGCGTAAGTGCACGTACTTCGAGACAACAGGACCCGCAAAGCCCGGACCCACCACGACCAGATGCAGGTGTAACTGCGGCTGCCACAGGTACACCTGCGGCGATCAGTCTATAAATATAGGCTGATGGCCAGCCATTTTGAGAGAGAGAAGAGAGAGAAAAGGCGAGGAAGCCCTATCCATTTTACTCTGTACACACCCATATTGAGTGTTTCCTCTTCTGTTAGCTCACATATAGCTATCTTTTGTCCGGCGGGAGCTAAGTATTTATCCACATAGAGTCATAGAAGTCTACTTTGGTAGCCCACTGTAATCCTTCTTACATTCTATAAAGCTTTCTTCTCATATTAGCACACACTGTTGTACACGTTGAGAGTCTTATGAGTGTGTTTGCCCGGACTTCGGTCCGTGGTTTTCATTTCTGTCTGTATATATATATTTATATATATGTGTATATATTTTTATACGGACTAACATTATCGAGTTATGCCTCGATTGAGCCTGAACTTTGTCCGGAGCATTTATTGGCTTATATATATATATATATATATATATATATATATATATATATATATATAAACTGTTATGGACTACATCTTATGAGCCTAGACTTCGGTTTGGAGCGTTTAATTGCTTATATATATATATATATATATATATATATATATACTTATACATATAAATTGTGGTCAGACTTTGTCTGATGAGCCTGGATTTTACATCCGGTGCGTTTAATTGCTTTTATATATATATATATATATATATATATATAACTATTGTCAGACATATCTGACGAGCCTAGATTTCATATCCGGAGCATTTACTACTTATATATATATATATTAACATTTCTGTCAATCCTGGAGTTTCCTCCGTGGATTTTTACAGCTTTATTTACATTTTATCATGCCCGGAGTTCACTTCGTGGCAGTTGATAGCTTTTACAGCTTTATTTACCTTTAAGTCCTGCCTGGAGTATACTTCGTGGTGGTTGATAGCATTTACTGCTTTATTTATATTTTTGGTCCCCCATGGAGTTGCTTCGTGGTGGTGGTACACACACACACACACACACACACACACACACACACATATATATATATATATATATATATATATATATATATATATAACTTCTTACTGCTTTCCATACAAATTATAGTATCATGTGAGCCTAGGAATCATGTGATCACAAATTCACTCTACTAAATCTAGATTCGGTTCCCATGATGGACATTTTCCAAATTGTGGCGGCTTGTACATTATTCTGAAAGGTCTAAATTTCCTTGGATGGTTGTCATGGCCATAAGGATTTCGGCACTGCTGTATATTATTTTCTCGCAGATGCTTCGCATCTCGAAAATAAAAGCAAACAAGCCGAACATTCAGATAATAAAATAGAAGTATCAAAGGCCTCAATTACTATTGAGCACAGGGTTTGAAAAACCTCTTTTACAAAACCTCATTGCTATATCTGGTTAAAACTGAATTTTTCTATAAATTTAAACCCTTTGTATATAGGCGCGAACGAGTTACAACACTACTTCCAAATAATTGCACATTGATCCACACACACACACACACACACACATTCATATAACAGTAACTTTGAGAAGTGGCGGTCACTATGGCAACACGGATGTCGGAGGGTGCCTAACACCTTCCCTTCGCATAATCAAGCCCCCGAACCCTTAATGAATCTTGGTTTCACAGACCCGTTTAGCGTTGTCACATCACTGGGTCAATGTCAAAAAACCTTTTTGATTCTTCGTTAGTGCAACCAGATTAAAACACACCAACCGCAACTCTTAAAGTCCAATCGTTGACATTACACATGTCGGACCTTTTTCACTTATTTTTTCAAACAAATCTCACATTAACATGAGAACACCAAAAAACAAGTAACGAAAAGGGACATCAAAAAATCTCGACGTCGACACTAATGTCTCCACTAATGATCAATTTCTTAAATAATTTATTTGTTCCTATAATTCTCAATTCTCCATTCACACATAACTATTCCCAGTTCTTCAAACCACACTCATGAGTTCAAGAACTTTCCACAATTATATGAGTTTAAGAACTTGTCCTAGTCAGACCTTTGGCGACCATTCGCTGAGGGGTTCATAAACATTTCATATAACTATGAGTCAAAAACATATCATAAGTATGAGTTTTAAGAACTCGTACTTAATCTTATATTCTCTACCTATACCCTATCTATCTGTTATATACATGAGAAAAGAATCACATTCTCAACAGGTATATATCAAACAGCACGACACAGATATTTCATAATCCCCACTTAATCCTAACTCCCTTCTCAATACGAATTTCATTCAACTCGTACCCATAATCGTTTTCTGAATATGTACCAATTCATAGTATAACTGACACACAACAATATTACTGTAAACTTTTCAATCATTCGCTTGATCATTCTCTATACTATAACCTTATCAGATCACGGGGTGATCTCATTTATAACATTACGGTCATGATAATACCGAATAATCCATGGTCATAATCATACCAAGTCCATCTATGCACTACAGTCAAAGATGACTTTCATAACAATATCAGCATGAGGATGATGACAATGATATAAGAATTCAATTAAAAGAAAGCAAAGGATAAATTTTTAAAGAATTATAATTTAATTTATCCAGAATTCAATAATGTCTAAATTTTCAACATGATACTGCTTTGTGGAGTAAAATTCAAGAATAATATTGTATCAAAAATGATTTGGATCATAAAGAAATCAATTTTTGTCATGAATAGTACCCCATGAATAGTACTTCGGGAATAGTAACCCCGTGAATAGTACTCAGGCATGAAAAAGTAAAAACTTATCAAGAATGCTCAGAATAATATTTTCATAAAAAGATACTGGCTGAAGCGCAAATATCAAGAATATTCTACTAATTTTATGGAGTATATAAGCCAAAATTTTAACAAAATGAGTCTAGAATTTGAAATCTGAAACGAAATAATATTACTTACATACTATAGAGTATGGAAGAAAATATTATTTCTTACGAGTATTGAACAAAAATAACATCCCTTGTGAATATTGAACAAAATAATATTCCTCACGAATATTAAACGAATATATTATTTCTTGTGAATATTGAACGAAATAAATTTCTTACAAATACGAAAAATAATATCGTAAGCGAATATGAAATAAATAACACCCCTTACCTTAAAAAGAAGAGTATTCTGACTGGTAGGGCGGAGATGTTCTTGAAGAAAACTTATACTGTTTTCTACGCTCAAAGCTTTCTAAACTCGAAAGAAATACGCTCAATATTATAGAAGAAGAATTTTCTGATTTTGGTGTGATTTTTAATTCTAACTAAGCATCTTATTTATAGGATAATGAAAAGAATACTATTTGAATTTAGAAATCACGGATTGCATAGTAAAGATTCGAACGAATTCACGGGCGAATTCATCCGGCGAAATTTTCTAAAAATTTGATTTTACTATTCATTAATGTGCAATAAAATATTCTAATAAAATAAAAAATTTTAAATAAAATAAAATATATTCTATTTATAATCTAATAAAACAAAAATATAATATATATATATATATATATATATATATATATATATATATATATATATATATATATATATATATATATATATATATATGCCATTCACTTCATGGCATGACATATATTATATATAACACACACATATATATATATATATATGAATTACCCACCACACACAAAATTCACACACAAACACACACACATATATATATATATATATATATATATATATATATATATATATATATATATATTTTAATATTAATACACCTCCCAAACACGTAAACTCCCCCACCCCAATTCCATTTTCATCCCACATACATACACACACACACACACACACCTTACACCTTTCACTATCACACATACACACATTTCATATATATCACTATCACACATATACATACCAATTATATATATATATATACACACACCCCACACACATTACCCACTACCACTTTTCTTCCAGCTATCACTTTCACAACTATCACTTTTCCACCACTTTCCACTCACTCACACATTATATTATATATATATATACACATCACATCACATACTTATATATATAAATTCCCTCCCCTTTACGTATACTTCCCCCCCCCCCCCAATTTTCAAAATCATTTCTTCCACACGTGGGCCCCACATGTGGCCCCCACCTTTATTATAAAGAATAAATTTCTACAAATTATTTTGAAAAATGGGTAAATGGGGGTCCAAATAATACGCCAATATTTACAACAAATACTTCTTAAAATCTCCTCAATATTTTTAACAACATATATTCATCACTATTATTATTCGCAATATTTAACAACCAGATCCTTTCCAGAAAAGAGGGGACTTTCCGATAAGGATTTCTCCCTATTGGCGCGCAATAAGGTGACCAAACCTCTCCTCGACAGAACTTTCTAGACATCGTCAATATTGTAAATAATAATATGAATAACTATATCGTCTCAATTATTGATTTAATAATATATAAAAATATTGACAATAATTGAATCAATTAACGTGAGATACTATGTAACAATTACTGTAACAAAAAATTGAACAAAACTGAGTGACTTCTCACATAAGCATCAATAATCAATACCGTGTGCTACTATGCAACCACGCGTATTACTGTACTTTTATCACCAGGTATTTCAACAGTTAACGGTAAAACTTCTGCCATTATTTTTATAAAAAGATATTTTTGTCATTTTCTCATTCCGACAGTAATTCTGTTGTGGGGTCCACCAATGATTGTGTCGTTGTACGAATATTCCCTTATAAAATAAATATTATCCGATCAATCGAATATAATATAACATGCATACTTTGCAAAGTTTATAAATATTACCCACAACTATAACATTATCTCAAATCCACACCATAATATTAAAAAAATATTTTGAGAAAATTAAATCTTTATTCACAAAATTTGGGGTCTTATAATCGTCCTTCCTTATGAAATTTCTCCCTCGAAATTGGTGTATATACCTGGTATGTCGAATAGGTGAGGATACCTTGTCAGATTCTAACTCTTGAGGTATAACCTTTGAGCGTAGAATATATTCCTTCTTATCCAAGATTTTAACAAGTATCTCCTTATACGTTAAATCTTCCGTTATTTCGTCCGGTTCTAACTCAATAATGTGGTTCGGGTCATCCACATATTTACGTAACATCGATACGTGAAAAAAACATTACGAACACGTGACATACTTGGCGTTAAGGCGAGTCTATAGGCCATAGTTCCTACTCGATCAATGATTTCAAATAGACCAATAAAGGCGAGGGTTGATATTCCTCTCTTCATCGATTCTTGCTTCTAGAATAACGCCTTCTTGAACCTTCTTCTTCACATTCATCAGCTCTGAGTCTGTAGCTTAAGTGGCTTTAACTTTATCGATTAAAGTCAGTTCTAATCTTATATTCGCTATCTTCACGTAGGTTCTTGGATTTTTTAACTCTATCTCCATCTTTTGTAAATCGTACAAATGGGTCTTTGTGTTAACAATGTCGCACTCGTACCCGCATATAATCTTCTACTCAATGTTTCAGCTACCATGTTCGCTCTTCCACGATGTTATAGAATGGTATAGTCGTAATCTTTAACAGCTCGAGTCAACATCTTTGGCGCATGTTCGTTTTGGGTGAAGAAAAATTTGAAGGTTTTTGTATCGGGTTCAAGTTCGGTACAAAATTCAATTTCACGCTCTGGTGGTAGGCCAGAAAGTTCTTCAGGGAATACGTCAGGAAATTTATTAACAACAGAAATATCATTCAAATCTCACGTATTTTTGTTTAAATCCGTGACATGGGCTAAGAAAGCTTAACATTCGTTTTTCAATAAACGAATAGCTTTATGGCTTAAGATGACAGTGATTTATTTTAATGGTTTGGTTACTTGAATTCGTATAATAGGTTGGTTAGGAATATGAAAGCTAACAACCTCACGAAAATAATTAATTTTTTGCATGATGATTAGTTAACCAATCAATCCCTCGAATTAAGTCAAATGCAAGTATTTTCAATGAAATAAGATCGACAGGTAATGTGAGGGTACCTATTTGAACCAAACAAGACTTATAAACACTGGATGTAATGAAGGTTTCTCCCAACGGAGTTCCAACAGATAAGTTAAAGTCTAATTTCTCCGGAGTTAAATTTAAACGTTGAGCGCAAGTAAGAGAAATAAAAGAGTGGGTAGAACCGGTATCGAATACGGTATAAACTTCGCAAGAGTTTATGATTAGCTTGCCCGTGACAACTTCATTTAGGTTCCTCACTTGTTGGGAAGTCATGACAACCGCACTCCCTTGAACTACCCGACTTTGACTTGTCTGGGGCAGCATTTGGTGTCATCACTACCGTTGGAATTAACTTTTCTATAGGGCATATTCCACCCTCAACTGCTTTGTCAGACTCCTGATTCATGATCTGAATCATCAATCTTAGATCCATATCGAATTGAGGTTGACCGCTCTATACAGGGTAATTCAAAACTCGATGTTGGGTTCTCCCAATTACTGTCCAAAAAGAGAAATGCATATAATCTATTTTTGCCTTTTTAGATCGAACGTCTCTTTCTACAATATCAACACGTCGTGTGAATTTTACCCATGCATCCTCCATTCTCACTCGTTCAGTTGTTCTTCTTTCAGCTGATCCTTGACATTTGAATTCTCAGATTCCAGCTTTATTATCTTACACTCTGGCAAAGAGTGCTTCTGTTCCAGCATCACATATTGGGTAACAAAATTTTGAATTGTTGCATCCTTTTACTCCACGACCGCCTGCCGTTCTTCAGCCTGCTCTTCTAACTCACGAATACGATCTTGTAGTTATACATTTTGATCAAAAAAATCTTCTAATAAATTCTCCTCAGGTTCCTCTTCTTCTTCACTCTCAGCTGCTACCTCTGCGACTAGCTCGGGTGCAACTATTAATTCTTCACTCACCACATGGATATCTCTAATTTCTTCTTCGTCTGACACCACATTATCCTGGTTGGTGATTAGAGGTGTCTCCATGGTCTCATTCACTCCATTGTTAACATTTTCAGCTGCCATTCTCAAATACTGCCACAAAACAAGGGTTAATTGACATGCCACATATTATACCTATATTTTGATTGACCAATTAAATAACAAATAACCTAGGTAGGTCGTACCAGGGAAGGAATTATGTGACGCCCCCAAAACAGGTATACATCACCCATCTTGAGTCGCCAAATATATGGTACAAAATACAAATAAAAACTTAATTATACAACAGTCGTGTAAAATACGACAAAACATATGCTACAAGTTTTAATACGTATATTGTCCTCTAGACAGTATATAAACTCAATGAAGTCCTTATTACATTTATTATCACACTATTTAACAGAATAATGAGGACTACTAATGCTATCATCTGGACCGTCACTCTGTTCCCCGACTCATCCCAGCTATATTCTCATTTCCTGAAGAGAACAGTGAAGGAAAGGGTGAGCTCAACTAGTCCAGCAAGAAATATTATGACTAAGATAATGCAGAATTAATTATCATTAGTCTTCAACAATGTTAAACTGATAAAATATAATAGACATCAAGTTTAATCTGCAATTGAACAAGCAATCCATTAGAAGAGTCAAGTAAAGAATAAAATCTACTATCTTCTATGATTTAAAAAGTTTTCATCAATTTTTAATTTGAGACTCAAACAATAAATAAACCACATCATCGAATCATCCTCGCACTACGGGCGAGGATATTCATTAAATCATCAATGGTCATGACTATATAAGAATAATCCCGGTCATAATCATACCAAGTCCATCTCTCTGCACGTAAGCCAAAGATATACAACAATAAAACCAATAATCAACAATCCATCTTTGTACATAAGCCAAAGATATACAATTCAATAATCAATAGTTCATCTTTGCACGTAAGCCAAAGATAACTTTCATCACCATATAAGCATGAGGATGATAACAATGATATAAGCATTAATCAAATGAAAACAAGGATAAATATTAAAGACTTTAAATTTATCCAAATATTATCCATCACTTAAATAACTCATAATCTAATATTGTTAATATTATAACAATATTTTAATCACTTTTTAAACTTATAAACAATTTATTTCAATTGTTTACACTTTACCACATAATGCATATCATTCAAAAATTCCATACTCATAAGATTTCATCACCAATGATCAAATCCCTCATTAAAAATTTGTATATACCTTATATACGATTTTCAAGCCATAAAATCCTATTTTCCAACTTTGTTACTTCACATAACATATTTAACTCATATGTTCGTAACTAAACCATTTTCATGAAAAATACCAAATCAGTCCCAAAAATATTTCTTTTCTGGGATTTAGCATAATATAGTCACATAATGAACATATATTTTTGTCAGAATTTTTAAAATTCATTTACTATTTTTCAAAAATTAATTTCTAATTAATTCTTTAAGAAGTTAGCTACCTCAAGGTTTACTCCAGAAATTCCCAAATCTTGGCAGGATCTTACACATGTTAATGTGAGCTTCCAGTTTAAATTTCATGGTCATCGGAGTTGTAGAACTCCGATTATAGCATTTTTTGTCGAAAAAATCTAAATATTGAAATGGTCATAACTTGCTCATTTTAAGTCGGAATGAGCTCATTTTTGGACAGGATATTCTTTATACCATATACTTTCATGTACCAAAAGGCCGGAATTTTTCTCATAAATTAAGTGGCTGAAAAAGCCCTTTTAAAAATATGGACAGTAGCTTTTTAAGCATTTCCAGATTTTTCATCCTTTAGTAAAATCAGTCCACACGAAAATCTACAATATCTTTTCCAGTGATTCCACTTGTATAAATTATAAGTCTCATAGATCTAACTCTAGAACTTGACCACACTCAAAAACTATGAAATATAATAGGAGATATGGTCAATTGAATTTCATGTTCCATTTTCACCAAAATCTAATTTTTCAACCCTTTGTGATTTCTAAGAAACTTTCATGTTTTAACATATTAACCAACATAACTTATCATAAACACTTAATAATACTATATATACCCATGGTTTTCATCAATCCCTTGCTTTTATTATGACTTTCTCCATAATCCACGTAAACAGATCATTTCCACATTTTAATAAGGAATGAATACAAAGGATCATTCACCATGCATGTGGTAATCCACTCAGGCAGGTTATTCCAATAGAATAATAAAGAATGAAATAATAGAAGGATTCACCATGTGTGCGATAGACTGCACAAACAGGTTATTCCCAACAAAATAATAAATAATGGAACCAGGTCTGGCGTAAACGCACAGACAGGATATTCCGACAGAATAATAAAGAATGGAATAACAACAGAAATCACCATGCATGCGATAAACCGCATGCATGAGTTATTCCAATGAATAATAAATAATGGAACGAGGTCCCACGTAACGCATACATACAAAATATTACGGAGAATATTAAAGAATGGAATAACAACGAAATCACCATGCATGCGATAGAATCGCATGCATGACGTTATTCCAATGAATAATAAATAATGGAACCAGGTCCGGCGTAAACGCACAGACAGGATATTCCGACAGAATAATAGAAAATTTTCACCATATATGCGGTACTTCGCATAAACAGGTTATTCCAACATAATAATAAAGAATGGAATAACAACTCTTACGAATATTGAAAGAAATAATTCTCTTCATGAATACAAAAGAATAATACCCCTTACCTCAAAATAAGACTGGATACTGGAATAGTGAAGTAGCAGACTTCTCTTCTTCTTTCTCTCTATAATTTCTCTCTATAATAATGGCTCTAAAGCTTTTGTGAATTGGTGAGAAATAAAGGAAGAATGAGCTTCTATTTATAGAAAAATATAGTTTCGATAATTGCACATTTTGGGGCTCGAAATATTACAGTACAATACCTCTAACTTTTCTTTCATTTTTAATTCAGTCATCCAAGTATTATCAAACTTGCACCACCTCCCCTAATAGTAAATCATGTGAATCAATAGTAAATCATGTGACTCCATAGTTCGAAACATGTGAAAAAATTAATTACAGCATAGTACATCCCTCTATACCTCCATTTTTAACTTAGTCATGCAAGTATCATCAATCTTGCACCAACTCCCCTAATAGTAAGTGAATGTGACTCAATAGTAACTCGTGAATAGTACTCCGACACGAAAAGTGCCCTGAATACCCGATTGAACAATATAATCTCCAGACATCAATTATTATCGAAATAAATGTCAATTTCTACTAACACAAATAATCCCAACATAATGGAACTATCAAATTCATCTTTAATCAACACGAACTTATTCATAATTAATATTATAACTCACAATATTTAACAACCAGGTCGTTTCCAGGAAAGAGGGGGCTTTCCAATAAGGATTTCTCCTATTATCATGCCGCAATTAGGGTGACCAAACCTCTCCTTGGCAGAACTTCTAGACATTGTAAATATTGCAATTTAATAATATGAATAACTTTGTCGTCTCAATTATTGATTTAATAATATATCATATAATGCAGATGATACTGTAATAATAATTAAATCAATAATATGAGAAATATGATGCAACAATTATTGTAGCAATAATTGAGTATAACTGAGTGACTTATCACGTAAGCATCAATAATCAATACCGTGTGCTACTATGCAACCACGCGTATTACTATACTTTTACTACCGAGTAGTTCAACAGTTTTAACGGTAACACTTTCGCTGTTATTCTTATAAAATGATAATTCTGTCATTTTCTAAATATGACGATACTTCCGTTGTGGGTCCACCAATGATTTTTCCGTCGTACAAATATTCCCCGACAAAAAAAATATTCTCCGACCAAACGAATATTTTATAACAACTTGCATACTTTGCAAAATTTATAAATACTACCCACAACTATAACATTATATCAAATCCATACCATAATATTCAAAAAAATATTTCGAGAAATTTAAATCTTTATTCATAAAATTTGGGGTCTCACAAATTACCCGTCTCTCCCCTCCTAGTTCTAGTCTCACATCTCAGCCAGGGATCATATTCCTAAGCTTTGATACCAACTCTGACGCCCCCAAAATAGGTATACATCACCAATTCTGAGTTGCTAAATACATGGTACAGAATTCAAATACAACTTAATTATACAACTGTCATATAAAATATGACAAAACATGAGCTAGGAGTTTCAACAAGAATATTTTCTTCTAGACAATATCCAAACTCAAATTCAATATTATTACATTTATTTTCACACTATTTCACAAAATAGTGAGGACTACTAATGCAAACATTTGGACCGTCACTCCGTTCCCCGACTAGTCCCAGCTATATTCTCATTTCCTGGAGAGAACAATGAAATAAAAGGGTGAGCTCAACTAGCCCAGTAAGAAATATTACGACTAAGATAATGCATAATAATTTATCGTTAGCATTCAACAATGTTAAATTGATAAAATGTAATAGACATCAAGTTTAACTGCAGCGAAACAAGCAATCCATTAGAAGAGTCAAGTAGAGCATGATATCTACTATCTTCTATGATTTAAAAAGTTTTTCATCAATTTTATTGCTGAGACTCAGCTTAATAAATAATCCACATCATCGAATCACCCCTGCTCTACGGCCAAGGATATTCATTAGTATCATGACCACAAATTATGCATGCACTACGGGCCAAGGATATTCGTGTTTTCATCAATGGTCATGATCATGCCAACAACTATCCATCAACGCACTACGGGCCAATGAGGACTTTTACCACATCATTTATAACATTATGGTCATGATTATACTGAATAATCCCTGGTTATAATCATACCAAGTCCATCTATGCACTACGACCAAAGACGACTTTCATAACAATATAAGCATGAGGATGATGACAATGATATAAGAATTCAATTAAAAGAAAACAAAGGATAAATTTTTAAAGAATTATAATTTAATTTATCCAGAATTCAATAATGTCCAAATTGTCAACATGATACTACTTTGTGGAGTAAAATTCAAGAATAATATTGTATCAAAAATGATTTGGACCAAAATGAAATCAATTTTTATCATGAATAGTACCCCGTGAATAGTACTTTAGGAATAGTAACCCCGTAAATAGTACTCTGGCATGAAAAAGTTAAAACTTATCAAGAATGCTTAGAATAATATTTCAATAAAAAGATATTGGATGAAGAGCAAATATCAAGAATATTCTACTAATTTCATGGAGTATATAAGCCAAAACTTTAACAAAATGAGTGTAGAATTCGAAATCTGAAATGAAATAATATTTACAGAGTATGGAAGAAAATATTATTTCTTACGAGTATTGAAAAAAATAACATCCCTTACGAATATTGAACGAAAATAATATTCCTTATGAATATTAAACGAATATAATATTTCTTGCGAATATTGAACAAAATAAATTTCTTACGAATACGAAAAATAATATCGTAAGCGAATATGAAATAAATAATACCCCTTACCTTAAAAAGAAGAGTATTCCGACTGGTAAAGCGGGGATATTCTTAAAGAGAACTTATACTTTTTTTTACGCTCAAAGCTTTCTAAATCTTGAAAGAAATACACTCAATATTATAGAAGAAGAATTCTCTAATTTTGGTGTGATTTTCAATTCTAATTAAGCACACTATTTATAGGAGAATGAAGAGGATATTATTTGAATTTAGAAATCAAGGACTGCACTGTAAGACCCCAACTTTTTTGAATAAAGAATAATTTTCTCGAAATATATTTTTGAATATTATGGTGTGGATATGATATAATATTATAGTTTTGGGTAATATTTGAAAATTTTGCAAAGTAAACAAGTTGATATAAAATATTCGTTGTGTCGGGGAATATTCGATTGGTCGGGGAATATTCGTTTTAACAAGGAATATTCGTACGACGGCACAATCATTGGTGGAACCCACAACAGAAGTATTGTCGTAGTTAGAAAACGATAGAATTATCTTTTTATAAAAATAACGGCGAAAGTTTTACCGTTAAACTATTGAACTACCCGGTGGTAAATGTACAGTAATACGCGTGGTTGCATAGTAGCACACGGTATTGATTATTGATGCTTACGTGAGAAGTCACTCAGTTATATTTAATTATTGCTACAGTAATTGTTGTATAGTATCTCACGTTATTTGATTCAATTATTTTTACAGTATTAATATTTTATATAATTGAGACGATAAATTTATTCATATTATTATTTGCAATATTGACGATGTCTAGAAAATTCTGTCGAGGAGAGGTCTGGTCACCTAATTACGCGCCAATAGGGAGAAATCCTTATCGGAAAGCCCACTCTTTCCTAGGAATGATCTGATTGTTAAATATTGTGAGTTATAATATTAATGATGAATAATTGTTGAAGTATTAAGAATGTGTTTATTGAAGATAAGTGAATTACAAAAGTTAGAGGGGAATAATATAAACTTGGAAAACTTTAGGGGTACTAAAATGTAATAAGTTAAATCAATCTGGATCATTGATGGTGGTTGTAATAGTAAATCAATCTGGATCATTGATGATGATTTTAATAGTTAATCTATCTGGACCATTGATGGTGGTTTTAATAGTAAATAAATCTGGACCATTGATGGTGGTTTTAATAGTAAATCAATCTGGACCGTCGGTGGTGATTTTAAAAGTAAAACAATTTGGACCGTCGATGGTGGTTTTAAAAGTAAATCAATCTAGACTGTCGGTTGTGATTTTAATAGTAATCAATATGAACCGTCTGTTCTAATAGTAAATCAATCTGGACCGTTCATGAATTAGTTACTATTTAGTCCATTCTCCTATAAATAGAAGCTTAATTCTTCTTTCATTCTCACCATTTCACTAAGACTCACAAGAGAAGTTATAGAGAGAGAAACTTTAGAGAGAAAGAAGAAGAGTATTCTGCTACTTCACTATTGTAGTATCCAGTCTTCTACTAAGATAAGGGATGTTATTTTTGTTTGTTAAGGGATATTATTTTTTTGTATTCGTAAGGGGTATGATTTTTTCGTATTCATAAGGAATACTATTTTTCTTATTCATCCTTTAATATGTCGGAATAACCTGTCTACGCGGATTACGTACTGTATGATAGGTGAAATTCCATTTGCAGTTTCTTATGTTATTTCTTTTCATATTCTTAAATCCAAACTTACTATGGTAAGTATTGCTTCTATAATCCTTGAAATTAGTGGAATATCCTTGAGTTTTGCGCTTCATCCAGTATCATTTTATTGGAATATTGATCTGAACTTTCTTATTAAATATCAATATTTTCACTCGAGGTACTATTCATGGGTTACTATTCACCCGGTTTGTAAGACCCCGAATTTTTTTTTAAATAAAAAGGAATTTCCTTTATTTATTATTTTGAAATAGTAAGGGTGGATTTGATTAATGTGGTTAGTTATGGGTAAAATGCGCAAATATTTTAAATAAGCAAGTGGTGATATAATATTCATTATTGTCGGAGAATATTCGTTTGGTCGTGGAATATTAAATCTTTGTCGAGAATATTATTATGATGAAAGCGCTGACCATATGTGGGCCCCATAACGGAAAAGCGATTGGAAGAAGAAAAGCGACAAAAATAAGTTGTTTAAAAATAACGGCGTAGTTATTCTGATTTACCTTTGTTGGAATACACGGTGGTTAAAACAACATGTCTACGCGTTATTGCACAAGATGCTACCGTATTGCACCAATTATTGATTCTTACGTGAAGGCACTACTCAATAATGGTTACGATAATTCTTTATTCGATATTTTATTTTATTGATTCAATAATTCTTTGCGTTGATATTTTATATTGTTGTTGTTTCAATAATTGTCATTACACGATATTTTTCATTATCGAACCAATAATTTATATTATCTGAATAATATTATTAGATAACATTATTGGCAATGTCTAGAAAGTTACATCTAAGGAGAGGTTTGGTCACCTAATTGCGGCGCCCGATGAAGGAGAAATTCTTATTGAAAGCCCTCTCTTTCTCAGGAACCGCACGGTTGTCAATATTGTGATTACGTAATATTATTTGTGAATAATTAATTATTGATTCATATGATGAGGAAAATATTGATTTTATGTGGATATAGATGGAGAAAATTTTATAGTGACAATTGTTGAAAATTAATATTTTATCTTTTACGATAAAATAATTCATTTAAATATATTATTTTAATAATATATTAACGATGATATTTTTACGATGAATGTGGGATATATGAGTATATGTGGAGTATTTTTGTTACCAAAAATGTTTAAAACATGTTAAACATGTCGGTGGACCCTATTTATTGACTGAAATTTGATTATAGCATGTAAAATCGCCCATTTGTGGATTTGGTCAATTTACATTTGGAATATGGAAACACTTTCTTACGTAAAGTTGTAGAGAATTGAATTTCCTATAAAAACTACATAAGATTTGAATTTTCTCGGCAAAATGGCTATTTATTGTGAATTATTGAAGTTAGAAGCTCTCAAAATAATTGATTTTTGGAAGTTTAAAATAATTTAAATAAGAAAAACGTTTTTAAATGTTTTTGGGCATCTTTAACATGTGTTGATGGTGAGATCAGATTGTCTAGATGGGCGTAGAGAATTTATTAAATATATTAATATTATATTAAATTTTCTGCTTTGGTGTTCTAAGCAATTTCCTATAAATAGGTGCTTAGGTTAGATTTGAAAATCACACCAGAAACTGAAGTTTTCTCTCTCTATATTATCGAGCATATTCTTGTGAGTATTTTGAGTATACTTTGAGTATTGCTATACTGATTGCAAGTTCAAGTCATAGCCTATATCCTGGTGTTTCAACTAAAATCTTGTCTTTCGAGGTAAGGGATGTTATTTTCTTCTCAAATGATATTATTTCTTCAATATCATTATCTTTAAAATATTGGTTGGAACTTTTTATCAAATTTGGAACTTTTTCATGTCGGGTTACTATTCATGAGTTACTATTCACGAGTTACTATTCACGAGTACTATTCACGAAGCGTGAAGATGTTTTTTTGTGAAATTTTTATCTTTTGGTGTCGGGGTTACTATTCACGTATACGGCACTATTCACGTATCTGACCTTATTCACGAATCGGCACTTATTCATTCAGAAAAATGAAATTTCTTCTTTTGTCCAAAATATCTATTATGGATACTAGCTTTGATTGTATCCATGTTTTGATCATTCTTGAATTTTACACCACTATGATTATTTTTGAGGTATTTTTGGACGTGGATAAAACAAAGTCTGAATCCTTAATCCTTAATCCTTGTCATTTTGTTTCACTTTGGATTCGTTTCTTTAAAAAAATTTCATCATCCTCGGTCTTAAATGATGATGATATTATTGAATATCTTTGTCTGTGTGCAAAGATGAATGATTTATGATGAATATCTTTGGCTGTAGTGCAAAGATGAATGATTTCGATGAATATCTTTGGCCCGTAGTGCAAAGATGAGCAGTGTTTAGATGAACATGACCAATCGGTGAATGTCCTTGGCACAGAGTGCGAGGATGAATATATGATTCGGATATATATTGATTGATATTACGGGGATAAAAATATTGATGATGGATTTATTAAATTCATAGATATTTGTAGATTTCATCCTCTACGTAACTCTTCTATGAATTAATATTTTCATTGCGAATATTGATTTAAAACTTGTTGTCTATTGTATTCTATTATATTTTTCCTGTTGAAGACTAACGATAATTTGTTGTATATTATCTTAGTCATAATATTCTTCTTGGGCTAGTCGAGCTCACCCTTTTCCTTTTTGTTCCATTTTTCTTCTCGGGGAGGCGAGAATATAAGCGAGTACTGAGTCGGGTATATGGAATGAAAGTTCTAGGGAGAGTTGTTTAGTAGTCCTCACCATTGTTGTAAAATAATGTATCAATAATTATGATGAGGATTTATTTGTATGTGGATATTGTCTAGATGGCAATATCTATATTTAAACTCACAGATTACTATTGTAATAATAAAGTTGTAGTTGTTTACATGCACTGTGTATTGACAACTCGAGAATGGGTGATGTAGACCTATTTTGGGGGTGTCACGGTTGGTATCGAGCTTAGGGATATGATCTCTGGCGGAGATCGGGGAATAGAACTAGGAGGGAGGCGAGTAAATCCTTCGCTAGTGTGTCCTACCTAAGCTTATTTGTTAGTTGGTTAGTATATAGGGATATTATGTGATATATTGATTTCCTTAATTAACCCTTGTTTTATGACAGTATTTGAGAATGTCGACTGAGAATATTAATAGTGGAGTGAATGAGACCGTGGAGATGCATGTACTTACCAACGAGGAGAACGTGCAACAGTGGCAATGTACCTCCTGTAAACAACACCATTGAAGCGGGGACGATAAGCAGCGAGATGTTTATAAGCTTTTTGCGATTCATGCAAAATCGACGAGGAGACTCGTGTTCAAAACATAGGAGGAAATGATAGCAATTCACGGGTTGTCACAAATGACAAGCGGTTCAAAGAGTTGGGACCACGAATTTAAGGGAAAGCTGATCCGATCATGGCGGAAACATGGGTCAAGCAAATCACCAAGATATTCGATGTCTTGGGATGCACGCGAGAACAGAAGGTTCCATTCGCCACCTTTATGTTCCAGGGCGAGCGAAGCGGACTCTTGGTAGGAGTGCGTGAAGCGTACCCATCAATTTAACTTCGGCATGTCTTGGGAGCGTTTGAAATTATTTAATAACAAATACTTTCACGAAAGTGTTCATCATATATGAAGGAAGTGGAGTTTATTAGGCTGGAGCGAACAACATAATTGTGTCTCGGTTATGAGGCGAAGTTTATGAGTTGTCGGGTTTGCACCTCATTTGGTGGAAAATGAGGAGCGAATGACGCAGCGATATGTTTACGAGGGTCTAAAACCCGAGATTCGACAATATCTTATCTCTCATAAATTTTCTTTATATTCGGATGTTGTAAACAGGGCTCAATTATTAGAGCGTGATAACGAGTATGTTCAACCGAGGGACTACAACCAGGGTCATATCGGTGACAGCAGTCATCAAAATGATGATAACCAACGGTGGTAGAAAAGAATCTGGACAAAGCGGTAACCACTCGGGTGGTAATCGTGGCCATGATAATAGGAGAGGTGACTCAGTGGACATTTCAAGAAGAGAGGTTCAACAATAACCATGTGAAGACGTCAGCGCCAAAGACAATCGGTTCCAAGGGAGGAGAACGACCACCGGTTATATCTTATAAATGCGGAAAGAGGACATATCGATCAAAGCGCCCTAGCAGTTCGGTGTATGCTATAATTGTGGAAAGGAAGGACATATAGCTCGAGAGTGTCTGTAGCGAAACCAAGTCCAATGAGGATGGTGACTCAAAAGGATGTCCCGAAAAGTCAAAGTCAACGGTTCCTAGAAGAGCGCGTTTGTCGTGACCGATCAAAATCACGAGGAACCCGAACGAGTTTAGCACGGATTAGTTAATTATAAATTCTTGCGAAGTTTATACCTTACTAGATCTGGGTTCTACCCATTCTTTTATCTCTCTTGCTTGCGCTCAACGTTTGAATTTGACTACGGAGAAATTAGACTTTGACCTATCTGTGGAGACTCAGTTAAGAGAAACTTTTATTACATCCGTTGTTTAGAAATCTTGCTTGATTCAGTTGGCACTATCACATTACACATAACCTTATTTCTATAGAGATATTTGTTTTTGATGTGATTTTAAGGTTAACTACTCATCATGCCAAAATTGATTGCTTTAAGTAAGGTTGTTAGTTTTCATATTCTTAAGAAACACATTATTCAATTCAAGCAACCAAACCATTGAAGTCAAACTCTTTCATATTAAATTATAAAGCCATTTGTTTATTGAAAAATGAATGTCAAGCTTTCTTAGTCCATGTTATGGATTTGAATAAAGACACGTCGATTTGAATAATATTCTGTTGTTATTGATTTTTCTGACGTATTTCTGAAGAATTTCTTGGCCTACTCCCAGAGCGTGATATTGAATTTGTATCGACTTTAAATCCGGTACAAAACCCATTTCTAAAATCTCATATCAAATGGCTCCTATTGAACTTCAGGAGTTAAAAACCCAACTGTAGAAGTTGATACCCGAGCCTCTATCTAGTGACTTCTTTTGTGGAATGAACCGGCGGACTCTCGTAGGGGACACCATATTAAATGCGATAGTAAACCGATAGGTTTCATTGTAACGTCTTTATCCAAGATTGGGATGTGAGTCACGATTGAGAACAACCTAAGTCGGTAATCGAAAATTTGTAGCTTTCTGGCTTAGTTGGTTATTATCGGAGATTCGTTGAAGGATATTCTCGAATCGATATTCCATTAACGCAACTGACTCGTAGAGATACAAAATTCGAATGGAGCAAAGAATGTGGGAAGAGCTTCGAAGAACTCAAGAGGAGACTCATTTCAGCACATGTTCTGACCATGCCATCCTGGAAAAGCGAACGTGGTAGCTGACGTGTTGAGTAGAAGATCGTATTCAAAATACGAAACGATATTGTCAAAAACTAATTTCAGTATAATTTACAAATAATAGAGATGGAGATGAAAACTCTAGGTACCCACGTGATGATATCTGAGTATAATCGACTTTAATCGATAAAGTTAAAGTTATTCAAGCTACACAATTCGAGTGATGAATTTGAAGAAGGAGGTGCAAGAAGTTGTTATTTCAAAAGCGAGAATCGGTGAGGTGAGGAAAACTCAAACCTTCGATTTATTAATCCATTTGAAATTCTCGATCGAATAGGAACTGTGGCCTATAGACTCGTTTTACCGCCAAGTATGACGCGTGTTCATAACGTTTTTCACGTATCGATGTTACGTAAATATGTGGACGACCGAACCACGTCATTGAGTTAGAACCGGACAAGATAGCCGAAGACTTAACGTCATGAGAGGAGGTACTGTCAAGATCTTGGATAGGAAAGAACATGTCCTATGTCTGAGGTTATACCACAAGTTAAAGTTTTGTGGAGAAACCATGCTATTGAGGAAATAACACGGGAGTTGGAAACGAAAATGAAAGCGAGGTATTTTCATCTTTTGAAACACCGTGTCACGTCGTCAATTTTGAGGACGAAATTTCATAAGGAGGGAGGTTGTAAGACCGAAATTTTTTTAAATAAAAGGAATTTCCTTTATTTATTATTTTGAAATAGTAAGGGTGGATTTGATTAATGTGGTTAGTTATGGGTAAAATCTTAAATATTTTAAATAAGCAAGTGGTGATATAATATTCATTATTGTTTGGAAAATATTCGTTTGGTCGTGGAATATTAAATATTATCGGGGAATATTAAATGCGACGACAGCGACCATGTCTCGGGCCCCATAACGGAAAGCGATTGGAGGAAGAAAACGACAAAAATAAGTTGTTTAAAAATAACAGGCGTAGTTATTCACTATTTACCTTTGTTGGAATACCCGATGGTTAAAACCACGATGTCTGCGTTATTGCACAAGATGCACCGCGTATTGCACCAATTATTGATTCTTACGTAAAGGCACTACTCAATAATGGTTACGATAATTCTTGCTCGATATTTTATTTTATTGATTCAATAATTGCTTGCGTTGATATTTTATATTCTTTGTTGTTTCAATAATTGTCATTACACAAGATTTTTCATTATCGAACCAATAATTCATATTATCCTGAATAATATTATTAGATAAAATTATTGGCAATGTCTAGAAAGTTACATCTAAGGAGAGGTTTGGTCACCTAATTGCGGCGCCATGAAGGAGAAATTCTTATTGAAAGCCCCATCTTTCTGGGAACCGCTTTGGTTGTCAATATTGTGATTACATAATATTATTTGTGAATAATTAATTATTGATTCATATGATGAGGAAAATATTGATTTTATGTGGATATAGATGGAGAAAATTTTATAGTGACAATTGTTGAAAATTAATATTTTATATTTTTCCGATAAAATAATTCATTTAAATATATTATTTTAATAATATATTAATGATGATATTTTTACGATGAATGTGGGATATATGAGTATATGTGGAGGAGGAGTATTTTGTTACCAAAATGTTTAAAACATGTTAAACATGTCGGTGGACCCTATTTATTGATGAAATTTGATTATAGCATGTAAAATCGCCCATTTGTGGATTTCGGTCAATTTCTTTGCTTTGGAATTTGGAAAAACTTTTTTCGTAAAAGTTGTAGAGAATTGAATTTCCTATAAAAACTCATGATTTGAATTTTCTTCGGCAAAAGGGCTATTTATTGTGAATTATTGAAGTTCAAGTTCAAAATAATTGATTTTTGAAGTTTAAAATAATTTAAATAAGAAAAACGTTTTTTAAATGTTTTGGGCATCTTTAACATGTGTTGATGGCTGAGATCAGATTGTCTAGATGGGCGTAGAGAATTTATTAAATTTATTAATATTATATTAAATTTTCTGCTTTGGTGTTCTAAGCAATTTCCTATAAATAGGTGCTTAGGTTAGATTTGAAAATCACACGAAATCAAGTTTTCTCTCTCTATATATCGGCGTATTCTTGTGAGTATTTTGAGTATACTTTGAGTATTGCTATACTCTGATGCAAGTTCAAGACATAGCCTATATCCTGTGTTTAACTAGAATCTTGTCTGCCTTTCGAGGTAAGGGATGTTATTTTCTTCTCAAATGATATTATTTCTTCAATATCATTATGCTGAAATATTGGTTGGAACTTTTTATCAAATTTGAAACTTTTTCATGTCGGGGTTACTATTCATGAGTTACTATTCATGAGTTACTATTCACAAGTTACTATTCACGAGTACTATTCACGAAGCGTGAAGATGTTTTTTTGTGAAATTTCTATCTTTTGGTGTCGAAGTTACTATTCACGTATACGACACTATTCACATATACTGACACTATTCACGAATACGGCACTATTCAATAGAAAATGAAATTTCTTCTTTTGTCCAAAATATCTATTATGGATACTAGCTTTGATTGTATCCATGTTTTGATCATTCTTGAATTTTACACCACTATGATTATTTTTGAGGTATTTTTGGACGTGGATAAAACAAAGTACGAATCCTTAATCCTTAATCCTTGTCATTTTATTTCACTGGATTCGTTTCTTTAAAAATATTTTTCATCATCCTCAGTCTTAAATGATGATGATATTATTGAATATCTTTGGCACATAGTGCAAAGATGAATGATTTATGATGAATATCTTTGGCCCAGTAGTGTGAAGATGAATGATTTCGATGAATATCTTTGGCCCGTAGTGCAAAGATGAACAAGTGTTTAGATGAACATGACCAATCGGTGAATGTCCTTGGCACATGAGTGCAAGGATGAATATATGATTCGGATATATATTGATTGATGTTACGAGGATAAAAATATTGATGATGGACTATTAAATTCATAGATATTTGTAGATTTCATCCTCTACGTAACTCTTCTATGAATTAATATTTTCCATCATGAATATTGATTTAAAACTTGTTGTCTATTGTATTCTATTATATTTTTCCTGTTGAAGACTAACGATAATTTGTTGTATATTATCTTAGTCATAATATTCTTCTTGGGCTAGTCGAGCTCACCCTTTTCCTTTTTGTTCCATTTTTCTTCTCGGGAGGCGAGAATATAGCGCGATGCAGTCGGGGTATGGAATGAAAGTTCTAGGGAGAGTTGTTTAGTAGTCCTCACCATTGTTGTAAAATAATGTATCAATAATTATGATGAGGATTTATTTGTATGTGGATATTGTCTAGATGGCAATATCTGTATTTAAACTCACAGTTTTACTATTGTAATAATAAAGTTGTAGTTGTTTCTGTACCGTGTATTGACAACTCAGAATGGGTGATGTAGACCTATTTTGGGGGTGTCACACGGTTACTATTCACTAATATTATTCACTCGGGTATTCGGGGCACTTTTCATGCCGGGGGTACTATTCACGAGTTACTATTCACGGGTTACTATTCACCTAGTTACTATTCACTCAAATATTATTCACTCGGGTATTCGGGGCACTTTTCATGTCGGGGTACTATTCACAGGGTACTATTCCCGAAGTACTATTCATAGGGTACTATTCACGAGATACTATTCACTGAAAAATTTGTTTCTTTTCTGTCCAAATTATTTTTGATATATGAATATTATTCTTGAATTTTACTCCACAAAGTAGTATCATGTTGACAATTTGGACATTATTGAATTTTGGATAAATTAAGTTATAAATCTTTAAAAATTTATCTTTTGCTTTCTTTTAATTGAATTCTTATATCATTGTCATCATCCTCATGCTTATATTGTGATCATCTTTGGCTTACATGCATAGATGAACTGTTAATTGGTATGATTATGACTAGGGATAATTCGGTATGATTATGACCATTGGTGATTACACGAATATTCTTAGCCCGTAGTGCAAGAATAATTTGTGGACGTGATACTAATGAATATCCTTGGCCTGTAGTACAGGAATGATTCGATGATGTGATTTATTTATTAAGCTGAGTCCCAGCGATAAAGTTAATGATAAACTTTTTAAATCATAGAAGATAGTAGATATCATGCTCTACTTGACTCTTTTAATGGATTGCTTGTTCCGCTGCAGTTAAACTTGTTGTCTATTATATTTATCAGTTTAACATTGTCGAAGGCTAATGATAACTTATTCTACATTATCTTAGCCATAATATTTCTTATTGGGCTTGTTGAGCTCACCCTTTTACTCCCATTGTTCACTTCAAGAAATGAGAACGTAGCCGGAACTAGTCGGGGAACAGAGTGATGGTCCGAGATGGTGTTATAGTAGTCCTCACTATTCTATAAAATAGTGTGATAATAAATGTAATGAGGACTCCATTTGAGTTTGGATATTGTCTAGAAGACAATATTTGTGTAAAACTCTCAGTTCATGTTGTATAATTAAGTTTGTATTTGTATTCAGTACCATGTATTTGGCGACCCAAGATTGGTGATGTATACCTATTTTGGGGGTGTTACAGTTGGTATCAAAGCTTAGGGATATAATTCTTGACTGAGATGTGAGACAAGAACTAGGAAGGGAGAGAAGGGTAATTCCTTTGCTAGTATGACCTACCTAAGTTTATTTGGTATTTAATTGTTCGGTCAGAGTATAGGGATAATTGTGGCATGTCAATTAACCCTTATTTTGTGGTAATGTTTGGAAATGGCATCTGAAAATGTCGAGATAAGCAATGAAGCACATGAGACCGTTGAGTCACCAACGATCCATATATAGGATAATGTACAACAGGAAGACAATAATCCTCAGGTAAACAACAACACCGATCAAATGATGAACGATGGGATGTTAAGAGGCTTTATGTAATTCATGCAACATCAGGTGAGAGCGGCTTCTATTCAAAATGTAGGTGGAAACACTGGCAACTCTCGAATGGTCACTGCTAAGCAGTTCAAGGAGCTGGGACCACCGAAGTTTTTGGGAGAGCCAAAACCACTTAAGGCGGAAATGTGGATAAAGCAGATCACCAAGATATTTTATGTCTTGGGATGTTCCGAGGAGCAAAAGGTTCCCTTTGCCACCTTCATGTTGAGAGGTGAGGCAGATTACTGGTGGGAATCAGTAAAACGTACTAAGCCTGCCGCACTCAAAATGTCTTGGGAAAAGTTCCAAGAACTGTTCAACTACAAGTACTTTCCCGAAAGAATTCGTCACATGAAGGAGGTGGAGTTTATAAAGTTAGAGCAAAATAATATGACAGTGTCGCAGTACGAGGCTAAGTTTGCCGAGTTGTCCCGGTTCGCATCCCATTTGGTTGATAATGAGGAGAGAATGACATGAATGTTTCTACGAGGTTTGAGACCCGAAATACATCAATACCTCATTTTTCACAAACTGTATTTGTATTCAGATGTTGTAAATAGGGCTCAGTTATTGGAGCACGATAATGAGTCAACCCAACCAAGAGAGAGCAGCCGACAAGTTAATAATACTAGTGGTAGCAATCATCGAAGCGATGACAACAAACGTGGAGGGAATCAACATGCCAGAAATGGTAACCACTTCAGTGGTAATCATGGCCAAGATAATAGACGTTGAAATTTTAAGAAGAGGAGATTCAATAATGATGGAAAGATGTCAGCACCAGCACCTGTTGTTAAGGAAGGAGAACGACCGTCGGTCGTATGTTACAAATGCGGAGGAGAGGGACACATCAGTCCAAACTGTACGCAACAGTCCAAAGCATGTTATAATTGCAGAAGAGAAGGTCACTTAGCTCGATTTTGTCGTGTAGTAAAGTCAAGTCCAGCGGGGATGGTGATGCCAAAGGATGTTTCAGATAAGTCAAAATAGGTAGTTTAAGAGAGAGCATTTTTCGTGACTAGAAACCCGAACGAGATTATCACGGGTAAGCTAATCATAAACTATTGCGAAGTTTATACCTTATTCGATACTAGTTCTACCCACTCTTTTATTTTACTTAATTGTGCTCAACGTTTAAACTCGACTCCGGAGAAATTAGACTTTCATTTATCTGTTGAAACTCTGTTGGGAGAAACCTTTATTACATCCACTGTTTATAAGTCTTGTTTGATTCAAATCGGCAACCGCACGTTACCTGTCGATCTTATCTCTTTAAAAATACTTGCATTCGATGTGATTTTAGGAATTGATTGGTTGACTACTCCTCATGCTAAAATTGATTGTTTTCGTAAGGTTGTTAGCTTTCATATTCCTAACCAACCTATTATGCGAATTGAAGCAACCAAACCATTAAAGTCAATCACTGTCATCTCAAGCCATAAAGCTATTCGTTTATTAAAAAACGGATGTCAAGCTTTCTTATCCCATGTCACGAAACTAAACAAAAATACGTCAGATTGAATGATATTTCTGTTGTTAATAAAATTCCTGACGTATATCCTGAAGAACTTCCTAGCCTACCCCTAGAGAGTGAAATCAAATTTTGTATCAACTTTGAATACGATAAAAAACCCTCAAATATTTCTTCTCCTAAAATGATCATAACATGTGCCGAAGACATTGGCTCGAGCTGTTGAAGATTACGAACATATCATTCAATATCATAGTGGAAGAGCGAACGTGGTAGCTGACGAGTTGAGTAGAAGATCATATGCGGTTACGAGTGTGACGTTGTTAACACAAATACTCATTTCGTACGACTTACAAAAGATGGAGATAGATTTAAAGACTCCAAGAACCTACGTGAAGATAGCGAATGTAAGATTAGAACCGACTTTAATCAGTAAAGTTAAAGCCACTCAAGCTACAGACTCGGAGTTGATGAATGTGAAGAAGAAAGTGCAAGAAGGTGCTATTTTGGAAGCAAGAATCGATGAAGAAGGAATACATTGAGTCAACTCCAGACTTTGTGTTCCTAATGATTCTGACTTTAAGTATAAAATCATGATGGAGGCGCACAACACACCGTTTGCAATCCATCCTGGGAGTACCAAAATGTATCGTGATCTTTGACATACATTTTGGTGGAGCAATATTAAGAGAGAGATAACGGGGTTTATCTCAAGGTGTCTAACTTGTCAACGAGTCAAGGCGGAGCATCAAGTGCCAAAAGGTCCATTGTAACCACTTGAAATTCCAGAATGGAAGTGGGATCACATTACCATAGATTTCGTTACTGGTCTTCCCAAGGTTTCTCAAGGCATAGATGCAATTTGGGTCATTGTTGATAGATTGACCAAGTCTGCTCATTTCTTACCGATACGAGAAACTTATACACTTGAACGTCTTGCTCGTATATACATAAACGAGATTGTAATATTGCATGGTATGCCAGTATCCATAGTTTCTTATCGAAACCCAAGATTCACTTCAAGATTTTGGGTTAGTTTGTAAAAAGCTATGGGCACGGATTTATGATTTAGTTCGGCATATCATCCTCAAACGGACGGGCAGTCTGAGAGGACTATTCAAACTCTTGAGGATTTATTAAGATTATGAGTCCTTGACTTCAAAGGAAGTTGGGACAAGTTCTTACCATTGGTGGAGTTTTCCTATAACAACAGTTATCAAGCAAGTATTGACATGGCTCCATTTGAGGCGTTGTATGGAAGAAAGTGTCGTTCCCCAGTATGCTGGGATGAGGTGGATGAAGGAACATTTTTGAGACCGAAGTTGGTACGTATGACTACGAAAAAGATTAAAATGATCTGACAACATATAAAAACCTCACAAGATCGACAAAAGAGTTATGCTGATCTTCATCGAACAGACGTGGAATTTAATATTAGAGATCATGTGTAGTTACGTGTTGTTACGTGTTTCTCCATGGAAAGAGAGGAAAGCTCAATCCTCGATTTATTGGCCCATTTATAATCCTCGATCGAGTAGGAACTGTGGCCTATAGACTCGCTTTACTGCCAAGTATGTCTCGTGTTCTTAACGTTTTTCACATATCTATGTTATGTAAATACGTGAAAGACCTAAACCACATTATTGAATTAGAACCGGACGAGATAGCGGAAGATTTAACATATGAGGAGGTTCCTGTTAAAATCTTGGATAAGAAGGATCATATTCTACGCTCCAAGGTTATACCTCAAGTTAAAGTTTTGTGGAGAAACCACGATGTGGAGGAAATGACCTGGGAGTTAGAATCTGAAATGAAATCAAGGTATCCTCACCTCTTCGACATATCAGGTACGTACCCTAATTTTGAGGATGAAATTTCATAAGAAGGGGAGGTTGTAAGACCCCAACTTTTTTGAATAAAGAATAATTTTTCTCGAAATATATTTTTGAATATTATGGTGTGGATATGATATAATGTTATAGTTGTTGGTAATATTTGAAAATTTTGCAAAGTAAGTAAGTTAATATAAAATATTCGTTGTGTTGGGGAATATTCGATTGGTCGGGGAATATTCATTTTAACAGGGAATATTCGTACGGCGGCACAATCATTGATGGAACACACACCGAAAGTATTGTAGTAGTTAGAAAATGACATAATTATCTTTTTATAAAAATAACGACGAAAGTTTTACCGTTAAACTGTTAAACTACCCGGTGATAAAAGTACAGTAATACGTGTGGTTGCAAAGTTGCACACGGTATTGATTATTGATGCTTATGTGAGAAGTCACTCAGTTATACTCAATTATTGCTACAGTAATTATTGCATAGTATCTCACGTTATTTGATTCAATTATTGTTACAGTATTAATATTTTATATAATTGTGACGACAAATTTATTCATATTATTATTTACAATATTGACGATGTCTAGAAAGTTCTGTCGAGGAGAAGTCTGGTCACCTAATTACGCGTCAATAGGGAGAAATCCTTATCGGAAAGCCCACTCTTTCCTGGAAATGATCTGGTTGTTAAATATTGTGAGTTATAATATTAATGATGAATAATTGTTGAAGTATTAAGAATGTGTTTATTGAAGATAAGTGAATTACAAAAGTTAGAGGGGAATAATGCAAACTTGGAAAACTTTAGGGGTACTAAGTGTAATAATTTAAATCAATCTAGATCATTGATGGTGGTTGTAATAGTAAATCAATTTGGACCAATGATGGTGGTTTTAATAGTTAATCAATTTGGACCAATGATGGTGGTTTTAATAGTTAATCAATCTGGACCATTGATCGTGGTTTTAATAGTAAATCAATCTGGACCATTGATGGTGGTTTTAATAGTAAATCAATCTGGACCATCCGTGGTGGTTTTAAAAGTAAATCAATCTGGACTGTCGGTTGTGGTTTTAATAGTAATCAATATGAACCGTCCGTTCTAATAGTAAATCAATCTGGACCGTTCGTGAATTAGTTACTATTTAGTCCATTCTCCTATAAATAGAGGCTTAATTCTTCTGTCATTCTCACCAATTCACTAAGACTCACAAGAGAAGCTATAGAGAGAGAAACTATAGAGAGCAAGAATAAGAGTATTCTGCTACTTCACTATTACAGTATCCAGTCTTCTACTAAGGTAAAGGATGTTATTTTTGTTTGGTAAGGAGTATTATTTTTTTTTGTATTCGTAAGGGGTATTATTTCTTTCCTATTCATAAGGAATATTATTTTTCATATTCATCCTTTAATATGTCGGAATAACCTGTCTACACGGATTACGTACCTTATAACAGGTGAAAATCCATTTGCAGTTTCGTATGTTATTTCTTTTCATATTCATAAATCAAAACTTATTATGGTAAGTATTGCTTCTATAATCCTTGAAATTAGTGGAATATCCTTGAGTTTTGTGCTTCATCCAGTATCATTTTATTGGAATATTGATCTGAATTTTCTTATTAAATATCAATATTTTCATCCGGGGTACTATTCATTGGTTACTATTCACCCGGTTACTATTCACTATAATATTATTCACTCGGGTATTCGTGGCACTTTTCATGCTGGGGTACAATTCATGGGTTACTATTCACCCGATTACAATTCACTCAAATATTGTTCACTCGGGTATTCGGGACACTTTTCATGTCGGGATACTATTCACAGGCTACTATTCCCGAAGCACTATTCACAAGGTACTATTCACGGGGTACTATTCACCAAAAAATTTATTTTTTTTCTATCCAAATTATTTCTGATAGATGGATATTATTCTTGAATTTTACTCCACAAAGTAGTATCATGTTGACAATTTGGACATTATTGAATTTTAGATAAATTAAGTTATAAATCTTTAAAAATTTATCATTTGCTTTCTTTTAATTGAATTCTTATATCATTGTCATCATCTTGATGCTTATATTGTGATGAAAGTCATCTTTGGCTTACATACATAGATGGACTGTTAATTGATATGATTATGACTAGAGATAATTCGGTATGATTATGACCATTGATGATTACACGAATATTCTTGGCCCGTAGTGCAAGAATAATTTGTGGACGTGATACTAATGAATATCTTTGGCCCGTAGTGCAGGGATGATTCGATGATGTGATTTATTTATTAAGCTGAGTCCCAGCAATAAAGTTAATGATAAACTTTTTAAATCATATAAGATAGTAGATATCATGCTCTACTTGACTCTTCTAATGGATTGCTTATTTCGCTGCAGTTAAACATGTTGTCTATTATATTCTATTAGTTTAACATTGTTGAAGGCTAATGATAACTTATTCTGCATTATCTTAGTCATAATATTTCTTACTTGGCTAGTTGAGCTCACCCTTTTACTTCCATTGTTCTCTTCAAGAAATGAGAACGTAGCCGGAACTAGTCGAGGAACGGAGTAATGGTCCGAGATGGTGTTATTGTAGTCCTCACTATTCTATAAAATAGTGTGACAATAAATGTAATGAGGACTCCATTTGAGTTTGGATATTGTCTAGAAGACAATATTCGTGTAAAAACTCTCAGCTCATGTTGTATAATTAAGTTAGTATTTGTATTCAGTACCATGTATTTGGCGACCCAAGATGGGTGATGTATACCTATTTTGGGGGCGTCACATGCATAGTAATGATTCGAACAAATTCATCGGCGAATTCAGCCGGCAAAATTTTCTGAAAATTTGATTTTACTATTCATTACTGTGCAATAAAATATTCTAATAAAACAAAAACTTTTAAATAAAATATAATTTATTCTATTTATAATCTAATAAAACAAAACTTTATAGAATATATATATATATATATATATATATATATTTAATATTAATACACCCTCCCAAACACGTAAACTCCCGCACCCCAATTCCATTTTCATCCCACGCACACACACCTTACACCTTTCACTATCACACACACACACACACACACACACCTTTCATATATCACTATCACACACATACATACCAATTATATTTATATACACAAACCCCACACACATTACCCACTACCACTTTTCTTCCACCTATCAGTGTCATAACTATCACTTTTCCACCACTTTTCACTCACACGCATATTATATTATATTATATATATATATACACACACACACACACATCAAATACTTATATATATAAATTCCCTCCCCTTTACGTATACTCTGTGACAACCCGAGAATTAGACAATTTATTAAAATCTTAAATGATTGATTTAAGGCCAAATAATAGACCTAGACAGAAAATAAGTGTATGTATTTAACATTTTTAGGAATGAATTTTGTGAATTTAAAAACTTTTGGTAAAGGTTTACAGTGTTAAGAATATATGTGTATGTGAATATGTTTGGTGTATATGGTTATGTATGTGTTTATAATGTGGTTAAGGGTCAAGGGTTGACCAGATAAAACTTATCACTGTCAAATCCTAAATATATATTATAGAACGACAACGTTATGTTAGAAAACCATAACGTCTGATAAGAAATCCTAGAAATCGGTTCTGGAAACCCTAGTTTCAGTTCCGGAAATCCGAAACCCTAATTCGGATATTGAAAACCCTAAATCGGGAATGCAAATGCTATGTATAAGGTCAAACATCATTAACTATAAATTTATTAGGGAAAACCTAATGAATTACTTGACCCTAAATGGGAAACTTGAAGATAAGTATAGAATTTCTATGTTATTATTTGTAAGTGTAATTAGGGATAACCCTAATTGATTTATTTGGAAAGCCCTAAATTCTAATATAGGAAACCCTAATATGCAATTAGAGAAAACCTAATTATTATCTTATAGAGTGTAATGTTAATTAGGAAGCTTTAACCCTAATTAGCAAGCTTGAATGAGATTAGTAAGCTTTACTGTAATAGGAAACCCAAATCTAAATTAGGAAGCCTTATTTCTAAATTAGAAAGATTATTTTCTATGTAAAATCCTAATTAGTGGGTTATAAACTATAGTGACCAATTATGATCCTAATTGCTAAATTAGCAAATTTAATTAGGAAATAATAATCCTAATTGGCAAGCTTAATTTATGATTAGGAAATTATAATATAATTATCAAATCATAATTATAATTTAGAAATATTAAATTTCTATTTTTGAAACCTAAATTGGAATTATTAGAAATCAATTTGTCAAAACCTAAAGGGTTAAATCCTAAACCCTAAGGGTCAAACCATAAGGGTTGAAACCTAATGATTATGGAAAATTACCAAGTTGCCTTGCACTTTATGAGCCAAAAGACCAAACTACCCTTTCTAATATTATATTGAGATGGAGTGTAGATCTAGCCCTAGTAAATGGTTGGTAACGAACCCCAAGCTAGCCATGTGCCTATATCTCTCAAAAATCAGATCTCATTGCCACTTAGCATCAATTGTGACCATAGATTAAAAATCTAAGAGCTTTAAAAGTAGGACAAAGCTTACTTTATTTTTCATTTGAGCCAAGTCCATTTTCTCTCTTCCATCCGAATTTTGAGAGTGAAAGTGAGTGAGAAAGAAAACCAGAGTCAGCCTTTAGCTTGCCAGGATCAAACACCAAAGATTAGATTCAAAAATTGAGCATTTATGAGGTATAAACCCTAATTCTAGAAATCCTTAGATCTGTTGTTAGATGTTATGATTTTATGTTTAAATGTGTAGTATGTTGTATATATTAGTGATCTGGATTGTAATATCACAGATCCATAACACTTAGATAATCGAAATTGATGTTTTTAGAAATCTGAAAATCTGGGAAAAAGTGGCCTGACAGCCGAATGTCAGAGCCCATATATTCATATGTGTTAGTTGTTTGTTGTGTTTTATGTTATAGATCTATTCTCTGTTATATGGTCTTTACACTAGAATGGGAATGAAGCCTAGATGATGTCTAGATCAGAAGTTACAAGCGGTCAAAGTCCGTTGACCAAACACAAAACCATTTTCTAGGCAGCCCAGATTTTTAGATCTCGCCTGACAGTGATTTTCAAGGCCATGGATCTTGTTGTTGTTTACTTGTTTGGTCATGTTGTTTCTTTAGGGTTGTAGACTGACATCTAGAGAACACATGTATGTCTTCAGATCACCTTGATTAACAATGGAATCGTAGATAATCAAGGTCAAACAACCGTTGACCACCAGTCTTGAACGAAATCTGGAAAACCCAGAAATCGTGAAGAACAGTCTTGACCCCTAGTTTGACCGGTCCAGATCTCTCAGTTCTGATGTTGTTATGTTGATGTAGTGTAATAAAATTGTACCCTGTCATGTGTTCTACAAGATGCAACCACTAGATCACACCAAACGAGCCCAGAATGCTAAGATTCAAGGCTTCAAACTAGCACCCTCACACTGCTCAAGTTTCTGGAAAAAAACCCAGAACTCAAGAAAGCTTCTGACAAGCATTTTGATCAATTATATCTTACTGTTGTGATAAGATTTGGCAATAATTCTTCTTCTTGTTGTAGAGCTACATTAGTACTATAGTTAGAACCAAATTGAAAGCCCAGAAGTGTTATAACCAAAAAATTTCATTCGGTCAAACTACCCATCTCAGCCTCTGTTATGAAATCTGGGTTTGGGATGAAGAACACCTATAGCGACAGTTACGTAAGCTATAGAATACTTTAACGACGCTTATTTTCTAAAATAGATTATTTTATTAAATAAATAGAAATAAATTGTTTTTAATTATTAAAAATACATCTTAAATTACGAAAAATTATTTTAAAGTCCTAAAAATAGTTTTTAATTAATTTGAGTATATTTCAAAATATTTAATATTTTGGAATATAAAAGGTATTTATTTATTTATTTATAATATTAGATAAATTATTTAAAAATAGTTTTAATTCATGAAAAATTATGAAAAATATATTATGGTGTTAGAAAATATTTTAAGTTATTTATGATGACTTTTGATATTTTGTGATGAATTTCATTAATATTTATTATTAATGGTAATTAGTTTATTTAATGAATATATTAGATAAATTATGGAAAAATAGAATTAATGCTTTAAAAATCATATAAAATGATTTAAGTGTTATACAAATATTTTGAGTTATAAAATATAACTTTTGATATTTTGTCATGAAATTATTAATATTTTAATATTTATAGCAATTATCGGATAATGGATTTGATTATTTAAAAATCATAGAAATATGATTTTAGGGTATTAAAATATACTTTGATATATTATAAATATATTATGATATTATATTACGATTTTCATTGATATTTGGTATTAAATTAATATTAATGATTAAAGAATTAGGTGGTATTTAATTCATTTAAATGCGGTATAAGTGATTGAAATTTTGATAAATGGAAATAATTAACTGAAAATTATTACAAGTTTATGAAAAATGTTCTGACTGATAATATAACTATCTAAGGTTATTGTTAATTGTTTAGGCAGAGTTTATTTGAACTTATACTCGATATTTGTACGATTAGACCGTCGGGATAATTGAATTGTGTCGGTTTTAACTTTCGAATTTGAAAATAGTGCGATTTGATTTTATGCTAAGTCTTATGTGTTGTATAGTATCGATAGGATTATGTGATAATGTGTTTAGGTTATTTTATACTGTGATGATATTATTCTAATATTTGGAGATCGGTATTATCTGTATTAGGTCTTCGGATAAAGCTAAGTTATATTTTGTATCAATCAACGGTGCAGGCAAGTTTGTTTTTCTTAACTCTACTAAGAGTGTTTCATTCAGATATGCTTATGGTTAATCGTTACTGATTACTATATAGAATTGTACTCTGTACATCTTGTATGTATAAGTCAGGTATGAAAGGCTGATCACCTTCATTACCAGTTGGTCCAGATATATATTGTTCATGTTTAATACTTGTTCAGTCAAAAGTTTATTCATGTTAATTCACAACTACATTGTGAATTATAGCCATCTTATTATTCTAAATCTTTCAATCATGATATATCCTTAAATTGTATTTAAACTTGCTGGGCAACTTTCATGCTCACCCTTGCTATATCATGATAAAACATTGCAGATAAAGACGAATGCTTCGGATACAAGGAAAGTTAAAGACAATTCCAACTTAGAGTTAATATGCGCGATTAGATTTGTAATAGTCTTGTATGATGATGTCATGTGTTAGATAAGTTATGAATTGTGTATAAGTTATGGTTACTCGACCTTGGGGATAGTGTATAATGTTTAATGTATAAACAATTTATGTTTATATCTTCCGCAATAGTAGTAGAATGATTGAACTGGATCCTCGGTGATTTGGGGCCCGGATTCGGGGCTATCACATACCCCCCCCCATTTCCAAAATCATTTCTTCCACACGTGGGCACCACATTTGGCCCCCACATGTGACCCCCACCTTTATTATAAAGAATAAATTTCTACCGATTATTTTGAAAAATGGGTAAATGGGGGTCCAAATAATACGTCAATATTTACAACAAATACTTCATAAAATCCCCTCAATATTTTTAACAACATTTATTCATCACTATTATTATTCGCAATATTTAACAACCAGATCATTCCCAGGAAAGAGAGGGCTTTTCGATAAGGATTTCTCCCTATTGGCGTGCAATTAGATGACCAAACCTCTCATCGACAAAACTTTCTAGACATCGTCAATATTGCAAATAATAATATGAATAACTATATCGTCTCAATTATTGATTTAATAATATATAAAAATATTGACAATAATTGAATCAATTAACGTGAGATACTATGCAGCAATTACTGTAGTAATAATTGAACAAAATTGAGTGACTTCTCACGTAAGCATCAATAATCAATACCGTGTGCTACTATGCAACCACGCGTATTACTATACTTTTATCACCGGGTATTTCAACATTTAACGGTAAAACTTCCGCCGTTATTTTTATAAAAAAATATTTTTGTCGTTTTCTCATCCCGACTGTAATTTCGTTGTGGGGTCCACCAATAATTGTGCCGTTGTACGAATATTCCCTGATTAAACGAATATTCCCCAACCAATCGAATATAATATAACAACATGCATACTTTGCAAAATTTATATATATTACCCACAACTATAACATTATTTCAAATCCGCACCATAATATTAAAAAAATATTTCGAGAAAATTAAATCTTTATTCACAAAATTTGGGGTCTTACATCATCATTCTCGTGTTTATATTGTGTTGAAAGTCATCTTTGGCCCATAGTTCATAGATGAACTATTGATTGATATGATTATGACCATGGATCATTCGGTATAATCAGGACCATTGGTGATAATACGAATATCCTTGGCCCGTAGTGCATAGATAATTCATGGATGTGATACTAATGAACATTTTTGGCCCGTAGTGCATAGATGGACTATTTATTGGTATGATTATGACTAGGTATTATTCGGTATAATCATGACCATTGATGATAACATGAATATCCTTGGCCTGTAGTGCATGTATAATTCGTGGATGTGATACTAATGAATATTCTTGCCCCGTAGTGAATGGATAATTCAGTGATGCAGATTATCTATTGAGTTGAGTCTCAGTGATGAAATATTAACTCATGGATGTGATACTAACGAATATCCTTGGCTATAGTGTATGGATAATTCGGTGATGTGGATTATTTATTTAGCTGAGTCTCAGCGATAAAATTAATGTTAAACTTTTTAAATCATAAAAGATAGTAGATATAATCCTCTTCTTGACTCTTCTAAAATACAGTTGTATGTCTTTGGCTCGTAGTGCAAAGATGGACTGTTGATTTACCTGATTATAAATATGAATTATGAATTTAACTATAATCTGTGGTGGTTCAGGTGAAGACAGGTGATGAGAGTTATCTTTGTCTTGGGTACAATAAAGAACTGTTGATGGGTATTACAGTATCGAAGTATTGATGATGGACTTTTAATTTGGAGAGGATAGTAGACATTAGGGTCTACTTGACTCTTCTTATGGATTGTTGATTCCGCTGCTATTATGGTTGAAAACTTTTATCATCTATCATATGTTCTAAATATCTGATTTATTATTGATGAAGGATATTGATAATTTATTTATCTTAAGTCATGATATTCTTTACTGGGCTAGTTGAGCTCACCTTTTTACTTCACAACCCCTTTCAGGTAATAAAAGTGTAGTTGGGACTAGCAGAGAGAACATGGGTATAAAATGGTGTTACGAATTAGTCACAATCCTAATCAAATTATGAAACGGTGTGGCATAATAATTGTACTGAGAACTTAAAATGTGTGACATATTTTATACATCATTTAATATTTAATTTTGGTGAACAACAATAGGGTGAGGTGAACTCAAATTTGGAAGCGTCACAAGTGCATTTCATTATAATGAGGATGATAGAAATATTCTCGTGTTCCTTTGGGGAATTAAAATATTTATTGATGTATTTTATATGACATTGTAATAATTTAAATATAAATATTGTCGTATTATATATGTAACAATATTTGTATTAAAACTCACAGTATATATGTCGTCGTATTTTGCACGACAGTTGTATAAATGAAGTTGATTATTGTTATTTCTGGCGACTCAGAATGGGTTGTGTATACCTATTTTGGGGGCGTCACATAAATCAATCACGAATTCAACCTCTCTGTCAAGAGGTAGTCCTACCAGATCATCTGGAAATAAGTGTACAAAGTCTCTAACGACAAGTATCTCCTCTAATTTTGGACTCTCCTTCCGACTATAAACTATATAGGCTAAATACCCTATACAACCTTATCTCAACAACTTCCTGGCCTGAATCATCTTCAGACAACTTGCTTGTCTAAAAAGGTTAATACACTTCTTTTGACATTCAATTATCGCCCCCATAATTGAATAGACAATCCATTCCCAAAATGACGTCAAAATCCCCAAGTTTTATCGGGATTAGATCTACGATCATCATGTTGCCATTAATATCTACCCTACAGTTCTTGTGTACAAACCTAACAGGAATTACTTCCCTATTCGCAATCTCTATGTTCAAAGGGTATTCTAATTCCTCCTTAGGAAATTCTATATTCTTAGCAAAGTCATCGGATATAAATGAATAAGTAACACCCGAATCGAATAACACGTAAGCATTTATATTATTGATCGAAATGAAACATGACACCACATCTCGTGACTGCACAGCATCTTGCACGGTCATGTTGAAGGTTCTAGTGTTGGGTCGGTTTCACAATGTTGGTCCAATGATGGTCAATGTATTACCATCGTTGTTTCCCTTACTGCCACCTGCTCATGTTCCTCTTGCTGCCTTCTTGGGACAAACTCGAGCCAAGTGATCCTTTGACCCGTAGGTGAAGCAAGCATCCTTCTTAGGAATAGGGCAATTTGGTTCTATGTAGCCTTCCTGACCATAATTGTAGCATACTCTCTTTCCTTTTATACATACCCCCAGGTGATTCTTCCCGCAGGTAGGACAAGCCTCCACCTTCTTCTTATGACTTCCTTGTTAATTCCCAGTAGACATATTGTCATTCCACTTCCTTTTCTGATTATTACCACCTCCACTATTACTGCCACTAGCTTTGTTATTCTAACCTTCATTCTTCTTCTTTTTCTTCTGTTACTCGTTATACCTGGTCAGAGCATTGCTTCCACCTTTTACATTGATTTCCTTTTCCAAAACTCCCACAAAAGTGTTCAATTGAAACATTGACACCTTGTTGTGCAACCATGGCTTCAACCCCTATTCAAATCGTCCAGTTTTCTGTGACGCCCCCAAAATAGGTATACATCACCCATTCTAAGTAGCCAAATACATGGTATAGAATACAAATACAACTTCATTAATACAATACAACAAAATGTAGCTGAGAGTTTTAACACGAATATTATCTTCTAGACAATATCCAAACTCAAATGGAGTCCTCATTTCAATTATTATCACACTATTTTATAAATAGTGAGGACTTCTATAGCCACCTTCTTGGACCATCACTCCATTCCCCGACTAGTCTCATCTACGTTCTCATTTCCTGAAAAGAACAATGAAAGCAAAAGGGTGAGCTCAACTAGCCCAATAAGAAATATTATGACTAAGATAATGCAGAATAAATTATCGTTAGCCTTCGACAGTGTTAAACTAGTAGAATACAATAAAAAACAATTTTAACTGCAGCGGAACAAGCAATCCATTAGAAGAGTAAAGTAGAGCATGATATCTACTATCTTCTATAATTTAAAAAGTATATCATCAATTTTATCGCTGAGACTCAGCTCAATAAATAATTCACATCATTGAATTATCCATGCACTACGTGCCAAGGATATTCATTAGTATCACATCCACGAATTATCCATGCACTATGGGCCAAGGATATTCGTGTTATCGCCAATGGTCATGATCATGCCAACAACTATCCATCAATGCACTACGAGTCAATGAGGACTTTTACCACATCATTTGTAACATTACAGGTTATGATTATATTGAAAAATCCCTGGTCATAATCATACCAATCAACATACCATCTATGCACTACGGGTCAAAGATGACTTTCATCACAATATACGCATGAGGATGATGACAATAATATAAGAATTTAATTAAATGGGAGAAAGGATAAATTTTAAAGATTTATAATTTAATTTATCCAGAATTCAATGATATCCAAATTGTCAACATGATACTGCTTTGTGGAGTAAAATTCAAGAATAATATTGTATCAAAAATAATTTGGACAGAAAAGAAATCAATTTTTGTCATGAATAGTACCTGGGTGAATAGTACCCGAGTAAATAGTACCCCATGAATAGTACTTTAGGAATAGTACCCCGTGAATAGTACCCTGATATGAAAAGATTAAAAATTATCAAAAATATTCAGAATAATATTTTTGTGAAAAGATACTAGATGAAACGCAAATTTCAAGGATATTCTACTAATTTCACGGAGTATAGAAGTAAAACCTATCAACATGAGTGTAGAATTATGAATACGAAATGAAATAATATTACTTACATACTATAGAGTATTTAAGAAAATATTATTTCATGAGAACATTGAACAAAAATAATATCTCTTACCTTAAAAGGAGAGTATTTCTGACTGGTAGGGCAGGGATATTCTTGAAGAAAACTTGCACTGTTTTCTACACTAAAAGCTTCCTTAAAGTCTAAAGAAATACGCTTAATATTATAGAAGAAGAATTCTCTGATTCTGGTGTGATTTTCAATTCTAAACTAAGCATCCTATTCATAGGAGAATGGCGGGATACTATTTGGATGCACAATGAAAAAAAAAATCGTGGGCCTTGCACGATAATAGCTTCGGCTAAAATTTTTGATAATCACATGATTTATGATGCAACCACTATGCAGGCACTATGCAAATACTATGCAAGCATTATGCATAATAAAATATAATATATTCTATTTTACATAAAACAAAAAAACTTATTATAATATATATATATATATATATAATAACCCAAAGACTCCCCATGACAAATCCATTATCCCCCCACGACCAAAATAATTATATATATATATATATATATATATATATATATATATATATATAACAAAACTGAGATAACTTCTATTGACAGTTTTGAAAAATGGGTAAGTGGGGGTCCAAATAATAAGTTAAATTTACAACAAATACTTCATAAAAATCTCCTCTAATTATCTCAATTCACTTAACTTCACAAAACACATTTTTGAACAACAATTATTCATCATTTATAACTTGCAACATTAACAACAAGATCATTCCCAAGAAATAGGGGGCTTTCCGATAAGGATTTCTTCCTATTGGCGCACAATTAGGTGACCAAACCCCTTTCCTCAATAGAACTTTCTAGACATTGTCAATAGTGAAAATAATAATATAAATAACTTTGTCATCTCAATTATTGATTTAATAATATAAAATATTATGACAATAATTGAATAAAATTGAGTGACTTCTCACGTAAGCATCAATAATTAATACAGTGTTCTACTATGCAACCACGCGTATTACTGTACTTTTACCACCGGGTATTTTAACAGTTTAATGGTAAAACTTTTGCCGTTATTTTTTATAAAAAGATATTTCTGTCATTTTCTAACTCTGATAATAATTCCATTGTGGGGTCCACCAATGATTGTGTTGTCGTATGAATATTCCCTGTTAAAACGAATATTCCCCAACCAATCGAATATTTTATAACAACTTGCTTAGTTTGCAAAATTTATAATTATTTCCCACAACTATAACATTATATCAAATCCACACCATAATATTCAAAAATATATTTCAAGAAAAATTAATCTTTATTCATAAAAGTTGGGGTCTTACAACCTCCCTTTCTTATGAAATTTTGTCCTCAAAATTGGTGTACGTACCTGGTATAACGAAGATGTGAGGATACCTTGATTTCATTTTAGATTATAACTCCCAGGTCATTTCCTCAACATCGAGGTTTCTCCATAAAACTTTGACTTGAGGTATAACCTTGGAGCGTAGAATATGTTCCTTCTTATCCAAGATTTTAACAGGTACCTCTTCATACATTAAATCTTCTGCTATCTCATTTGATTCTAATTCAATAATGTGATTCGGGTCTTCCACATATTTACGTAACATAGATATGTGAAAAATGTTATGAACACGAAACATACTTGGCAGTAAGGTGAGTCTATAGGCCACAGTTCCTACTCGATCGAGGATTTCAAATGGGCCAATAAATCAAGGATTAAGCTTTCCTCTCTTTCCAAATCTCGTAACTCCTTTCCATGAAGCAACATGTAACAACACATGATCCCCAACATTGAATTCAATGTCCTTTCGATGTAGATCAGCATAATTCTTTTGTCGATCTTGTGAGGTTTTTATACGTTATTGGACCATTTGAATCTTTTCTGTTGTCATGCGTACCAATTCTGGTCCCAACAACGTTGCTTCACCCACCTCATACCAGCATACTGGAGAACGACACTTGCATCCATACAACGCCTTAAATGGAGCCATGCTAATTCTTGCTTGATAACTATTGTTGTAAGAGAATTCTACCAATGGAAAGAACTTGTCCCAACTTCCCTTGAAGTCGAGAACACAGAATCTTAATAGATCTTCAAGAGTTTGAATAGTCCTCTCCATTTGCTTGTCCTGCCTAAGGATGATATCTTTGAATCAATCATAAATCCGTACCCATAGCTTTTTAAAAACTAACCCAAAATCGTGAAGTGAATCTTGGGTCTCGATCAGAAACTATGGATACTAGCATACCATGCAGTCTTACAATCTCATTTATCTATATACGAGCAAGACGTTCAAGTGAATAGTTTCTCGTATAGGTAAGAAATGAACAAACTTGTTTAATCTATCAACAATGACCCAAATTGTATTTATGCCTTAAGAAACCTTGGGAAGACTAGTAACGAAATCCATGGTAATGTGCTCCCACTTTCATTCTGGAATTTCAAGTGGTTACAATGGACCTTTTGGCGCTTGATGCTCCGCCTTGACAGGTTGACAAGTTAAACACCTTGAGATAAACTCCGCGATCTCCCTTTTCATATTGCTCCCCAAAATGTATGTTAAATATCGTGATATATTTTGGTACTCCTAGGATGGATTGCTAACGGTGTGTTATGCACCTCCATTATGATCTTATACTTTAAATCAGGTTCATTAGGAACACAAAGTCTGGAGTTGACTCAAAGTATTCCTTCTTCATCGATTCTTGCTTCTAAAATAACACCTTGTACTTTCTTCCTTATACGCATCAACTCCAGGTCTGAAGCTTGAGCAGCTTTAACTTTATCGATTAAAGTCGGTTTTACTCATATATTTGCCATCATTACGTGGGTCCCAAGAGTCTTTAACTCTATCTATATCCTTTGTAAGTCATACTAAATGGGCCTTTGCATTGACAATATTGCACTCGTACCCGCATATGATCTTTTACTCAACGTGTCAGCTACCACATTCACTTTTCTAGGATGGTATTAAATGGTATGATCGTAATCTTTCAATTGCTCGAGCCAACATCATTGTCGCATGTTGAGTTCCTTTTGGGTGAAAAAATATTTGAGGCTTTTATGATCTGTATAGATCTCCACTTTCTCCCCATACAGGTAATGCCTCCAGATTTGAAGTGCGAAAATGACTGCTGCCAACTCTAGATCATGAGTAGGATAATTCCTCTCATATTCTTTGAGTTGTCGTGAGGCATAGGCTATGACTTTCCCATGTTGCATGAGAATGCATCCTAACCCTTTGCCTGAAGCATCATCAGAGATGACAAATCCTCCGAACTGATGGTATTGTTAGAACAAAATAAATGAGTCTCCTCTTGAGTTCTTGAAAACTCTTCTCACATTCCTCGCTCCAACCGAATTTTGTATCTTTTCGAGTCAGCTGAGTTAATGGAGTAGCGATTCGAGAAAATCCTTCCACGATTCTCTTATAATAACTAGCTAAGCCCAGAAAGCTACGTACTTTGGTCACTGATTTAGGTTTCTCCCAGCTTTGTATTGCTTCAATCTTCACTGGGTCAATAGATATTCCATGATTCGATATCACGTGCCCAAGGAATGCTACTTCCTCAAGCCAGAACTCACATTTCTTCAACTTGGCGTAAAGCTTGTTTTCACGAAGCTTTTGGAGTATCAGCCTCAAGTGTTGCTCATGATCTTCACGGCTTTTGGAGTAAATGAGGATGTCATCAATAAAGACAACCATAAAATGATCCAAATATTCCTTAAATACTCGATTCATCATATCCATAAAGGCAGCAGGAGCATTAGTTAATCCAAAATACATGACTAGAAATTTGTAATGCCCGTATCGAGTTCTGAAAGAATTCTTTGGAATGTAATCAGTTTTAATCTTTAACTGATGATATCTAGAATGAAGATCGATCTTTGAAAAGAATTTAACGCCTTGTAACTGGTCAAATAGGTCATCAATGTGAGGCAATAAGTACCTATTTTTGATGGTGACATGATTTAACTCCCGGTAATTAATAAAAAGTCGCATACTCCCATCTTTGTTCTTTACGAATAGAACAGGAGCACCCCAAGGAGATATACTAGGATGAATGAAACCGATGTCTAACAGTTCTTATAGTTTGGTTTTTAAATCCTGAAGTTCAATAGGAGCCATTAGATATGGGGCTTTGGAAATGGGTTTTGTACCGGGTTCAAGGTCAATACCAAATTCGATTTCACACTTTGGGGGTAGGCTAGGAAGTTCTTCAGGGAATACGTCAAGAAATTTATTAACAATAGAAATATCATTCAAATCTGACGTATTTTTGTTTAAATCCGTGACATGAACTAAGAAAGCTTGACATCTATTTTTCAATAAACGAATTGCTTTATGGCTTAATATGACAGTAATTGATTTTAGTGGTTTGGTTGCTTGAATGAGCATAATAGGTTGGTTAGGAATATGAAAGCTAACAACCTTACGAAAACAATCAATTTTAGCATGATGAGTAGTTAACCAATCAATCCCTAAAATCACATCAAATGCAAATATTTTCAAAGAGATAAGATCGACAAGTAACGTGGGGATGCCGATTTGAATCAAATAATATTTATAAACAGTGGATGTAATGAAGGTTTCTCCCAACGGAGTTTCAACCGATAAGTCAAATTCTAATTTCTTCAGAGTTAAATTTAAACGTGAGCGCAAGTAGGAGAAATAAAAGAATGGGTAGAACCGGTATCAAATAGGGTATAGACTTTGCAAGATTTTATGATTAGCTTACTCGTGATAACCTCGTTTGGGTTTCTCATTTTTTGGGAGGTCGCGACAAATGCTCTCCCTTGAACTACTAGTTTTGACTTGTTTGGGACGACCTTTGGTGTCTCCATCCCAGCTGGACTTAACTTCACTGCATGACAAAATTGGGCTAGCTGACCTTCTCTTCCGCAATTATAACATGCTTTGGACTGCATCGTGCAAACTGTTGTGTCCCTCCCCTCCGCATTTTAAGCATATGATCGGTGGTCGTTCTCCTTCCTTGAAAACATGTGTTGGTGTAGTTATCTCTCCATCATTGTTGAACCTTATCTTCTTAAAATTTCCACTTCTATTATCTTGGCCATGATTACCACCGAAGTGGTTACCATTTCTGGAATGTTGATTCACTCCACGTTTGTTGTCACCGCTTTGATGACTGCTACCACTGCTATTATTGATTTGTCGGTTGCTCTCTCTTGGTTAGGTTGACTCATTATCACGCTCCAATAATTGAACCATATTCACAACATCTAAATACAAGAAAAGTTTGTGAGAAATGAAGTATTTACGTATTTCGGGTTTCAAACCTCGCAGAAACATTCGCGTCATTCTCTCCTCATTATCTACCAAATGGGATGCAAAACGGGATAACTCCATAAATTTAGCCTCGTACTATGATACATGTAGACACTCGAAATTTTTCTTCACAACTGTTACTAACATTACAGGAGGGTAGAATCGTTGTTCAGAGATAACCCTAGAAGACAGCTCACATCCATTCCGGATACCACCGAAAGTTTGGTCTCCATTCCGGATACTACCGGAGGAACAGTTTCCAACCCGGACCACACACCAGGAACATCATTTCCAACCCTGGACCACACACCGGGAGTCTCATTCTCAACCCCAGAAAACACACCGGAAGGATCATTTCTAACCTCAGAGATAACCCCAAGTTTCGTCCTTGGCGATAACCCCAAGGAATGTTGTTGCAGTTCCGGCAATAACTCCGAAAATGCTTGTTTCAAATACATGCTATCAGCTTCAATCTCAGACCTCCTGCCGAGGCACTCATCTCTCAAACCTGGAGCTAACACCAGGCATACAGGAACTCACAAGATGACTTGCGACATTCAAACACTTTCAGCAGTCCAATCTCAGATGTAACCCTAAGCAACGTCTGCTTTCAACTCAAACCGGCGATAACCCCGGCGAAGAGTCAAACATCATCTTGCCGTATCAACATTTGCGCATCATCTCGACACTTCATATATCCATACATACAACTATGTCCTTCAAGAACCAGGATATCCAATCCCGAGTGACTATTACGCGTGGCAGTACACCGGATAGAATTTGAAGCTTGAAGACCATGGGCATGGTCCCCTCTTCCTGACTTCGTACAACCTCTAATCCATGTCATTGCGTAACTCTCGACATAAGCGATCCGAAGAAGGTCACATATACCTCGTTTAGATGCTCGGATTGAAGTTCTGCAAGTTCGAGAGGACATTATAGTGCACAAGTGCACGTACTTCAATACAACGAGATCCGCGAAGCCCAGCCCACCATGACCCGACCACAGTGTAAATGCACGGTGAGTACACACTTAAGCGCCATCGATCTATAAATATAGGTGAAATTCACCATTTTGAGAGAGAGAAGAGAGAAAAAAGGCGAGGAAGCCCTGTCCACTTTACTCTGTACACACCCATATTGAGTGTTTCCTCTTCTGTTAGCTCACATATAGCTATATTTTGTCCGATGGGAGCTGGGTACTTATCCACATAGAGTTATAGAAGTCTACTTTGGTAGCCCACTGTAAGCCTTCTTACATTCTATAAAGCCTTTCTTCTCATAATAGCACACACTGTTATACACATTGAGAGTCGTGTGTGTGTGTTTGCCTGGACTTCGATCCGTGGTTTTCATTTCTGTCTGTATATATATACTTATATATATATATGTATATATTTTATATGATACTAACATTATCGAGTTATGCCTCGATTGAGCCTGAACTTGATGCAGAGTGTTTAATTGCTTTTATATATATATATATATATATATATATATATATATATATATATATATATATATATATATATATATATACTATATATATAAACTATGGTCGACTTTCTATCTCGATGAGCCCGGATTTTACATTCTATATGTTTAATTGCTTTTATATATATATACTTATATATATAATCGTTATTCGGACATATCCGATGATCCCGGATTTTACATCCGTGCATTTATCGCTAATATATATATATATATATATATATATATATATATATATATATATATATATATATATATATATATATATATATATTTACATTTTCGCCCCGCTGGAGTTTACTTCGTGGCATTTGATAGCTTTTACAACTTTATTTACATTCAAGTCCTTACTTTGAGTTTACTCCGTGGCGCTTGATAACATTTATGCTTTATTTACATTTCGATCCCCATGGAGTTGCTTTATATATATATATATATATATTTACCATTTTTATATACATATAATCATTTCTTAACGCTTTCCATACAAATTATAGTATCATGTGAGCCTAGGAATCATGTGATCACAGATTCATCTCATCAATCTAGATTCTATTTGATGGACTTTTTCCAAATTGTGGCGACTTGTACATTATTTACAATGTCTGAATTCCCTTGGATGGCTGTCATGCCCATAAGGAGTTCGGCACTGTTGTATATTATTTTCTCGCAGATGCCTCGCATCTCGAAAAATAAAAGCAAACAAGCCGAACATTTTAATAATAAAATGGAAGTATCGAAGGCCTCAATTACTATTGAGCACAGGGTTTGAAATACCTTTTTCATAAAACTTCATTGCTATATCTTGCTTAAAACTGAATTTTTTACAAAATTCAAACCCTATGTATATAGGTTCGAACAAGGCATAGCACTACTTCCAAATAATTGCACATTGATCCACACACACACACACACATTCATATAACAGTTTCTTTGAAATATGGCGGTCACCGTGGCAACACGGATGTTGGGGGGTGCCTAACACCTTCCCTTCGCATAACTAAGCCCCCGGACCCTAAATGAATATCGGTTTCACAAACCCGTTTAGCAGTGTCACATCACTGGGTTAATGTGCAAACCTTTTCGGTTGCATTGGTGCAACCAGTTAAATACACCAACTGGCGACTCTTAAAGTCAAATCGTCGACATTATACATGTCGGACCTTTTTCACTTGTTTTTTCAAACAAATTTCACATTAACATGAGAACACCAAAGAACAAGTAGCGAAAAGGGACACTAAAAAATCCCGACGTCGACAGGAGGCGACTCTGCTGGGGACTCCAGTAAGAGGGCTTAAGCCGCTATTACAAGCTTTTCAAAATTATTATATGCCTGTGTGTGAATGTTGCATTTACATTTATGATGAATGTGTACTAATGCATCTTAATTACTGCACTGCTAAATATCTATCTGTGATATTAGTACTTCACACATGTCATCATTTTGCATAAACGGTGAGACACGTTGTATGTGAATTTATGTTGTGTGGTCCCTCCACTACGAGGCTATCCTGTCATTGTTTGATTACTGGACTCGTAGGAAGACTAATTCCATAGGGCTCAGGAAAGGCACCACCCAGATTCGCTCCAGTTGAAAGACCGGATTAACTTCCCGTCGAGTAAATTGTGATGATCTGGGAACCTTCATGCCAAGAAAGCCGTGAGAGTAACCCTAAGATAGGCCAACCTCTGATAAACCAAACGCGGAGGATAGTCTCTTCATACTTTCCATTTTTAATTTCTTGTAAAAGCATTTACTTGTAATTTTATTGCATGTTTATCCATATGTAATGGAAAATATGAAGAATATATGTGCATGCATGACATGTTATCAATTAACAACCGGTTTTGCAGGACATAATTCCTAAAATGGACATGTTATGATAACATTTACATTACCCTAAGACTAAACTACATAAGTCTTTTGTAGGGAAGCAATTGGGCCTGTTACGTGCTTAAAATCCAAAAAGGCCACGAGCCTACATCCAATCATGTCTTCTTCTGACCAGTCTAATACTGTTTCCTGAGAAGAATTTGACGGATTGAGTAAACAAATCATGGACTTGGCTGTTCTACTGAAAGAATTGCATCAGTCCACTCAGGGTACGAAGATACCTACACATACAGAATCCTCTACACAAGGGGGAGCCCAAGGTTTGGAAAAAACAATTTCAGAACCTCAGTTGGATACGACCAACAAAGACCCTGAAAACACCCATCTCAAAGGAGAACCAGACATCGGTGATATCAGGAAGAAGGTCTTTCAAATGGAAGAAACTATCCGTGTTCTCAAAGGGATTGGAACACATGGTAGTGTTTCATATGCAGACCTTTGCATATTTCCTGGTGTTCATTATCCAGAGAAATTCAAAACCCCTGATTTTGAAAAATATGACTGATTAGGGGATCCTTATACCCATTTAAAGGTATTCATTAGAGAACTTGGATCTTACGCGAAAAATGAAAAGCTCAGAATGCAGCTGTTTCAAAAGAGTCTAACTGGAGAAGCCCGTTCATGGTATACCAGATTAGACAATTCAAAGATCTATAGTTGGGAAGAGTTGGCTCACGCCTTCCTCACTCAATACAGTTTTCAATCTCAGATGGCTCCTAACCGGTACCAAATTACCAAGGTCAAGAAACAGTATAATGAGTCATTTAGAGAGTATGCTCAAAGGTGGAGGCACCTTACTGCTCAAGTTATTCCTTCCATGACAGAATTAGAAATGGTCATGACTTTCATAGATGTACAGGAAGCTCCTTTCTATGAAAGAGTTCTAGCTGGTATTGGCAAACCATTCTCTAAAATGATCAAGCACGGAGAGATGGCTGAGATGGGATTGAAGTCTGGAAAAATTCAAGACCTAGCCGCTCTTAAAGCTGTTGCTGAACACATCCGATCCGGATCTTATGGAAACAACCTCCGGAGGGTCCATAAAAAGAAAGAGGAGGATATTTCCTTGATACTACAAGGATAGAAAGGCAATCAAAGCATGCCTATACAGAGGAGAAACTACTCCCCTTTTCAAGCACAATCTCCAAACCCTCCATTGCCTAAAGGTGGAGAAGTAAAGCGACCTTAGACGTTCACACCCTTAAGGGACTCGCTCGAGAATATTCTTGCTCTTCTGATTGCTCAGAAGAAAATTACACATCTTCTTCCACCAGCCAACCCTAATGGGAGGGGTTTTAATGCTACTCGGAAGTGTGCTTATCATGCCGGGGCACCTGGACATGATACTCAAGATTGTTGGGCCTTGAAACATAAGATTCAAGATCTAATAGACAACGGTGAGATCGTGGTCACTAAACCAGATCAACCTCATGTGCAAGACAACCCTCTTCTTCAACACAAAGAAGAAGAGGTCAACATGATCGATCGAAAACATCGCATAAGGTTCCAATTCTAATGGAGAATCATCCCAACCCATCATAGACGGTGTTAACAAATGGGATTATGCAAAGTTCCAGTTTACCATGGAACGAAAAATGAAATCTCTTTGCAAACAAATTGAGCAATTGGCAGAACTGGTGACCCACAAGCATCAAGTCACATGCCAATTAATCAGGCAGGAGCATGCCTATCTCCTTCCATTTGTTGTGAATGATCCATCAACACCTTCAGAAAGCGAAGCTATGGAGGATAAGGTTGCCAAGCGAACAAATGTTAAAGCCCGTCGGGATTTTTCCATCAGAGGGAATTCACCTATTTGGGCCAATCTATGGAGGAGATACTTCAAATGTTGATCAACGAAGGAAGAATTACATTCCTTCTCCCTCCCATCAATCCCCGCTCAGGGCGGTTCAATCCTGATGAAATGTGTCAATATCATTCACATTCTCGCGATCACAGCACAGAAGAATGTTGGGCACTCCGCCATCTCATTTAGAATCTTATTGATAGCGGTGTCCTGCAAATAGCAGATGATTACACTGTGCAACTCAAGGGTGGGAATGCATATCCTACCAAATGGAAGGGATCAGTAGCAGTTATATCCTGAATTGGATGATGAGATTGTCAAAGTATTTCCCATACAACCAATTCAACTAAAAGGAGCTGACAATCCTTTGAAAGTGGCCGCACCAGAGCCAATTCCTTTACCTTTCAGACCACAACATCCTGTTGTCAGCTTACACAAAGTTCTATGGAATTATGGAGAAGCTGAAGGATCCACATCTCATACTACTGCTACAGTGTTGAAGGAAAATCCAATGTACCTTCCTCAATGGGTTGTCAAACCTACTTGCAAAACAAAGGGGAAGTTTCCCATGGAGAAGATTGAAAAATTCCTCCGTACTATGGGCCACAATGAAGCCAAAGTGGTTTTAAGCTTGCGAGAAGCTCCACACCCGATTTAGATACTAGATTTGGTTTTCTCTTCCGAGGATCATCGGAAGATCTTATTGAAGGTTTTAGAAGAAGCCTACTTGCCAAAATCAGTGGATGTGGAAAAATTTCAAAATTTGGTTGATCACATTTTCAATAACAATGTGATATCCTTCACTGATGACGACATACCTCCCGAAGGGACCGGTCATTGCAAGCCTTTGCATATTGCGCTTTGTCTTAGGGTACATGCTAGCAGGAGTATTGATAGATGGAGGCTCATCTCTAAATATCTGTCCTTATGCCACCTTGGTAAAGATGAATATCAATCTCAAGCGGATCCAAAGAAACCATACGGTCATCAGAGCTTTTGATGGATCTCGGCGAAATTCCGTTGGAAAGATTGAATTTCCAATTGAGATTGGTCCCAATACATTCAATGTACCTTTCCACGTCCTCAAGATAGAAACATGATACAACCTGCTCTTGGGGAGACCATGGATACACATGGCTGGAGCTGTTCCCTCCACCTTACATCAACAACTCAAATACATTAACAACAATAGTCTAGTCATTGTTAACGCTGAGCCGGATTATCCTAAACAAGGAGCTCTACCAATTATTAGCTTCAATTCAGAAGTTGAACTGGCCAGTTTCCATACTCTGAAAGTGAGTAACATGCAATACCATTCTATTGGAGCGCCACTTCCCTTACCCAAGATTTATGTCGAAGTTATGTCGGTCACTCAAGAAATGATGTTATTGGGTCATCAACTTGGACAAGGGCTTGTTAAAGAAAGGGCTTGTTATAGGCTATTCTTCCAGTTCCAGTCATAGGAATCCTCATAAGCACAAGCAGGTTCCTCAAGCTTCCGTCGCACGGCGATTTTTTATACCTTTACCTCATGAGTTAATGAAATCTCCAGTAAAGGTTCCAGCCCATGTTGTGGCTATGCTGTTTCCAAAACCAATGCCAATAAAAGCAAAAGAGGTACTGATTCCTGATCCCGAGGTGGAAGAAAAGGAATGGGAACGGAAACGTAAACATGACCTTGCCTTGATGACGGCAGGTATTCGCATCATTGTTCATGATGAACATACAAACAGATACACCCCAGATGATGATTGCCCAAATGTCATGGTTATCATTCGGGAAAAGGAGGACAATGACGATCCTTCCATCATTACAGTCCATTAGGACTTTTCCCTCGACAATTAGAGCAGCACTCCATGCATTGGTCGATTTAGGGTAAAATGGGCGAAAAATCCTCCTACGCTCACAGATAACTTTTTAATTGCTTGCTTTCCTTTACAACACTAGCAATTATTTTATCAAGCACATGCTAACAATTTTGTATGATCAAATAGTTGCATATATTAAGTGAAAGCATCTTTTGTTTCAGGACTCTGAATTTAGATGTGCTGTATTTTTTGATAAGGTGCCTTCTCTCCATGATGGTCAGTAACTTTGATGCAAAGTTGGACTCAGACTTGATGGACATCCAAGAGGACATTGAGACACCTCAGGAGATTAAGGAATGCGTCACAGATAAACCCAAACCCAATCTTGATCAAACCACTCCCTTCAATCTTAGAACCTTAGACAACCCTAAGCTAATCTGAATTGGTTCAGACCTTACCACAAATCAACGGAATGACATTGTTGCACTGTTAACCCAATTCTAGGATATGTTTGCATGGTCTCACGAAGACATGGTGGGTTTGTCCACTGACATTGTTCTTCATCACCTTCCCATTAAAGAAGGATTCAAGCCAGTTAGGCAAAAACTCAGGTGATTGAAACCTGAGTGGAGTTTAAAGGATAAAGAAGAAATTGTGAAACAATTTCAAGCTGGCATCATCATGGTGTCTATTTATCCGGAGTGGATATCCAACATTGTTCCCGTGCCTAAACCAGGAGGAAAGGTGCGAGTCTGCGTTGATTACCGGGATTTGAATAAAGCTTGCCTTAAAGATAGCTTTCTCGTGCCCTTTATCCACATTCTTATTGACAATACTGCTCAATACGACATGTACTCATTTGTTAATTGCTTTGCGGGGTAACATCAAATTATGTTCATTGAGGAAGATCGTGAGAAAACTACTTTCATCACGCCTTGGGGAACCTTTTGCTACAGACAGTTGTCATTCGGTCTCATCAACGTCGGGGAAACCTATCAGTGAGCTATGATGGCTCTTTTCCATGATTTAATGCATAAGGAGATAGAGATCTACATGGATGACATCATTGTCAAATCCCAGAAGGAGGATGACCACTTAGACCATCTCACAAAACTTTTCAATAGGTTGCGTAAAATCTGACAACTTGAAGTTGAATCCCTTGAAGTCGCCTTTGGTGTTAAGTCGAGCAAGTTGCTAGGTTTCCTAGTCAGCCACAAAGGGATTAAACTGGATCCTACCAAAATCCAGGCCATCAAGGAAATACCCATTCCTCAGACAGAGAGGGAAATACGGGGATTTTTGGGAAGGATCAACTTCATTAACATATTCATTTCTCAACTCACAGCAACCTGTGAGCCAATCTTCAAGTTGTTAAGGAAGAACTCCTCCATGAAATGGAATGATGAGTGTCAAAAAGCCTTCCTCACAATCAAAGAGCAACTGATTAACGCTCCTGTTTTGGTACCACCCAGGGATGATGTTCCCCTGTTCATGTACCTGTCCATAAATGACAATGCCATGGGCTGCATACTAAGGCAAAAAGACAATAGAGGCCAAGAACGAGCTATCTATTACCTCAGCAAAAGATTTAGCATCAGTGAACACAAGTACACTCTGATTGAGAAGACTTGTTGTGCTTTAGCATGGGCTTCCTTAAGGTTACAGCATTACCTCCATGGTCACACAACCCATCTCATATCCCGAATGGATCCTCTCAAGTATGTGTTCAGTAAGCCCATACTAAATTGTCGACTGTCCAGATGGCAGTTGATCCTACAGCAATTTGACATCGTCTATGTGATGGAAAAGTCTGTCAAAGGTCAAGGAATTGCGGATCAACTGACCACCGCACTTACAGGGGATTACAAACCCTTAGAAACATACTTTCCTGATGAAGGAGTAATGACAATTCAGCTACAACATCAGTACGATACATGCCGTATGTGGGGAATGTATTTTGATGGAGCTGTTAATTCAGAAGGCTCTGGAGCTGGAACAATTTTAATATCCGGTATGGGGGAGCAGTATGCCGTCGCCGTCAAATTACAGTTTGTCAGCACCAACAACACAACTGAGTATGAAGGCTGTATCATGGGGCTAAAACTTGCCCGTTCAATGGGCATCAGACGGTTAACTGTCTTTGGGGATTCTGAATTGGTAATCAAGCAATCCACATGAATCCATAAAACCAAAGAATTACATTTACTGCCTTACCATCAGCAAGTTTTACAGATGGCTTTGGAGTTCGAAGAAATCTCATTTCTACACATTCCTCGTAATAGGAATGATTTTGTAGATGCATTAGCAATGTTAGCCTCCTTGGTTTACATACCTGACAAGGAAAACATGCCAAACATCACGTTTACTGTGCAAAAAGCCCCAGTCTATGGGAATTACATTGGAGAAGTATCGGATGAGCTACCTCCCATCCACAACCCTTGGTATTAGCACATCAAGGAGTATCTACGAGATGGATCTACACCCGCTAAGGCGAGCCTAACTAAGAATAGGCAGATTCATCGAGTTGCTATGAAATTCTATCTGAGCGGAGATGCACTCTACAAAAGAGATGCAAGATTAGGTCTCCTCAGATGTCTTGACAAAGACCAAGCTTAGAGACTCATGGATGAGATCTATGGTGGAGTATGTGGCCCTCACATGAGCGGAACCCTACTTGTCAAGAAGATCCTCAGAATAGGGCATTATTGGCTTACACTCAAAGCTGACTGTGATGATCACATCAAGAGGTGCTATCAATGCCAGATTCATAGGAATGCTATCCACGCCCCCCAAGGAAACTCCACAATATGAGTTCGCCATGGCCCTTCTCATTGTGGGGAATGGACGTGATCGGGCCCATCGAGCCCAAAGCTAGTAATGGACATCGATTCATATTCACCATGATCGACTACTTCACCAAATGGGTAGAAGAAACATCATTCCCCAGGGTTACTAAAGAAGTTATCATTGTTTTCATCAGAAACAATGTCATTTGTCGATATGGACAACCAAAGGTCATTGTGTCCGACAATGCTAAGAACTTCAATAATAAAATGATGGAGGAGTTATGCAGAAAATTCCACATCAAACATCTCAACTCCGCCATCTACCGTCGAAAGATGAATGGTGCTGTTGAAGCGGCTAATAAAAACATCAAAAAGATCATGCATAAAATGTCCGCCAATCTTAAAGGATGGCCTGACCTCTTGCCTCTGACTTTATTAGCATACAGAACTTCTATGCGTGCTTCCATTGGGGCAACCCCCTACTCATTAGTCTATGGGATGGAAGTAGTGCTCCCCATAGAAGTGGAAATAGAATCCCTCAGAGTATTGATGGATGCTCAGTTGGATGAAGACCAATGGGTACAAGACAGGTATCACTAATTGTCTCTAATAGACAAAAGGCGATCCGCGGCTATCTTCCATGGTCAGTTATATCAGCAAAGGATCGCACGATCCTACAATAGAAAAGTCCGACTATGGCAGTTCAAATAACATGTCTTGGTTTTGAAGAAGATCATTGATAACCAAGATAAATCTAAGGGAAAATTCGCTCCTAACTTGGATGGCCCATTTGTTGTCAAGGAAGTATTGACAGGAGGTGCTCTCAGATTGCAGGAAATGGATGGCGATGAATTTCCACAGCTTATCAATTCGAACACCTTGAAATGGTACTATGTTTGAAGTTACCATCAAACAAACATCCTGGTTTTGATAATCAAATCTCTAGTCATTCCGGTTTTGAACCCTTTCCTTTTTAAATACTCTTCTGCCCCTCAGGGAAATATACACTTCAAACCAGCAGCCTAGTATCACTTCATTTCAAACCTTTCACAATTTCGGTTATCTTGAAGACGGGATTGAACCGTTCACACTTGCGCTTTATCCCGAAGATGGAGTTAAACTTTTCTCGCTTCGCAGCTTTATCCTCAAGAAGACGAGATTAAAGACAGGATAGCCTTTTTGGATAGGGTGCTTAATACCCTGCTTATCTTTAACAAGCCCTTGTCCAGGTTGATGACCCAATAACATCATTTCTTGAGTGACCGACATAACCTCGACAGAAATCTTGGGTAAGGGAAATGGCGCTCCAATAGAATGGTATTGCGTGTTACTCACTTCCAAAGTATGGAAACTGGCCAGTTCAACTTCTAAATTGAAGCTGATAATTGGTAGAGCTCCTTGTTTAGGATAATCCGGCTCAGCGTTGACAGTGACTAGACAGTTGTTGTTAATGTATTTGAGTTGTTGATGTAAGGCGGAGGGAATAGCTCCAGCCATGTGTATCCATGGTCTCCCCAAGAGCAGGTTGTATCATGTTTCTATCTTGAGGACGTGGAAAGGTACATTGAATGTATTGGGACCAATCTCAATTGGCAATTCAATCTTTCCAACGGAATTTCGCTGAGATCCATCAAAAGCTCTGATGACCGTATGGTTGCTTTGGATCCGCTTGAGATTGATATTCATCTTTACCAAGGTGGCATAAGGACAGATATTTAGAGATGAGCCTCCATCTATCAATACTCCTGCTAGCATGTACCCGGAAGACAAAACTGCAATATGCAAAGGCTTGCAATGATCGGTCCCTTCGGGAGGTATGTCGTCATCAGTGAAGGATATCACATTGTTATTGAAAATGTGATCAACCAAATTCTGAAATTTTTCCACATCCACTGATTTTGGCAAGTAGGCTTATTCTAAAACCTTCAATAAGATCTTTCGATGATCCTCGGAAGAGAAAACCAAATCTAGTATCTAAATCTGGTGTGGAACTTCTCGCAAGATTAAAACCACTTTGGCTTCATTGTGGCCCATAGTATGGAGGAATTTTTCAATCTTCTCCATGGGCAACTTCCCCTTTGCTTTGCAAGTAGGTTAGACAACCCATTGAAGAAGGTACAATGGATTTTCCTTAAACACTGTAGCAGTAGTATGAGACGTGGATCCTTTAGCTTCTCCATAATTCCATAGAACTTTGTGTAAGCTGACAACAGGATGTTTTGGTCTGAAAGGTAAAGGAATTGGCTCTGGTGCGACCACTTTCAAAGGATTGTCAGCTCCTTTTAGTTGAATTGGTTGTATGGGAAATACTTTGACAATCTCGTCATCCACTTCGGATATAACTGCTACTGATCCCTTCCATTTGGTAGGATATGCATTCCCACCCTTAAGTTGCACAGTGTAATAATCTGCTATTTGCAGGACACCGCTATCAATAAGATTCTGAATGAGATGGCGGAGTGCCCAACATTCTTCTGTGCTGTGACCGCGAGAATGTGAATGATATTGACACATTTCATTAGGATTGAACCGCCCTGAGCAGGGATTGATGGGAGGGAGAAGGAATGTAATTCTTCCTTCGTTGATCAACATTTGAAGTATCTCCTCCATAGATTGGCCCAATAGGTGAATTCCCTCTGATTGGAAAAATCCCGACGGGCTTTAACATTTGCTCGCTTGGAAACCTTATCCTCCATAGCTTCGCTTTCTGAAGGTGTTGATGGATCATTCACAACAAATGGAAGGAGATAGGCATGCTCCTGCCTAATTAATTGGCATGTGACTTAATGCTTGTGGGTCACCAGTTCTGCCAATTGCTCAATTTGTTTGCAAAGAGCTTTCATTTTTCGTTCCATGGTAAGCTGGAACTTTGCATAATCCCATTTGTCAACACCGTCTATGATGGGTTGGGATGATTTGCCATTAAATTGGAACCTTATGCGGTTATTCCATTGATCGTATGTGACCTCTTCTTCTTTGTGTTGAAGAAGAGGTTGTCTTCTACACATGAGGTTGATCTCGTTTTAGTGACCACGATCTCACCGTTGTCTATTAGATCTTGAATCTTATGTTTTAAGGCCCAACAATCTTGAGTATCATGTCCAGGTGCCCCGGCATGATAAGCACACTTCCGAGTAGCATTAAAACCCCTCCCATTAGGGTTGGCTGGTGGAAGAAGATGTGTAATTTTCTTCTGAGCAGTCAGAAGAGCAAGAATATTCTCGAGCGAGTCCCCTAAGGGTGTGAACGTCCGAGGTCTCTTTACTTCTCCACCTTTAGGCAATGGAGGGTTTGGAGATTGTGCTTGAAAAGGGGAGTAGTTTCTCCTCTGTATAGGCATGCTTTGATTGCCTTTCTATCCTTGTAGTATCAAGGAAATATCCTCCTCTTTCTTTTTATGGACCCTCCGGAGGTTGTTTCCATAAGATCCGGATCGGATGTGTTCAGCAACAACTTTAAGAGCGGCTAGGTCTTGAATTTTTCCAGACTTCAATCCCATCTCAGCCATCTCTCCGTGCTTGATCATTTTAGAGAATGGTTTGCCAATACCAGCTAGAACTCTTTCATAGAAAGGAGCTTCCTGTACATCTATGAAGGTCATGAACATTTCTGATTCTGTCATGGAAGGAATAACTTGAGCAGAAAGGCACCTCCACCTTTGAGCGTACTCTCTAAATGACTCATTAAACTATTTCTTGACCTTGGTAATTTGGTACCGGTCAGGAGCCATCTGAGATTGAAAACTGTATTGAGTGAGGAAGGTGTGAGCCAGCTCTTCCCAGCTATGGATCTTTGAGTTGTCTAATCTGGTATACCATGAACGGGCTTCTCTAGTTAGACTTTTCTAAAACAGCTGCATTCGGAGCTTTTCATTTTCTGCGTAAAACCCAAGTTCTCCAATGAACACTTTTAAATGTGTATAAGGATCCCCTAATCTGTCATATTTCTCAAAATCAGGGGTCTTGAATTTCTCTGGATATTGAACACCAGGGAATATGCAAAGGTCTGTATATGAAACACTGCCATGTGTTCCAATCCCTTTGAGAATGCGGATGGTTTCCTCCATTTAGAGGACCTTCTTCCTGATATCACCGGTGTCTGGATCTCCTTTGAGATGGGTGTTTTCAGGGTCTTTGTTGGTCATATCCAACTGATGTTCTGGAATTGTTTTTTCCAAATTTCTTGAACTCCTCCTTGTGTAGAGGATTACGTATGTGTAGGTATCTTCGCACCACAGGTGGATGGTGCAATTCTTTCAAAGTGAAACGGCTAAGTCTGTAATTTGTTTACTCAATCCGTCAAATTCTTCTTGGGAAACAGCATTAGACCGGGTCAAGAAGACATGATTGGTCAGTGGGCACAATGGCCTTTTGGACTTTGAGTAGGGTAATGTGCCCAATTTCTTCCCTACAAAAGACTTACGTGGTTTAATCTTAGGGTAATACAAATGTTATCATAACATGTCCGTTTAGGAATTTTTTCCTACAAAACAGGTTGTTAATTGATAACATGTTATGCATGCACAATTATTCTTCATATTTTCCATTACATATGGATGAACATGGAATAAAATTACAAGTAAATGCGTTTACAAGTTATTGAAAATGGAAAGTATGAAGAGACTTTCCTCCGCATTTGGTTTATCAGAGGTTGACCTATCTTAGGGTTTCTCTCGCGGCTTTCTTGGCATGAAGGTTCCCAGATCATCACAATTTACTCGACGGGAAGTTAATCCGATCTTTCAACTGGAGCGAATCTGGGTGGTGCCTTTCCTGAGCCCCGGGGAATTATTCTTCCCATGAGTCCAGTAATCAAACACCGGCAGGATAGCTTCCTGATGGAGGAACAACACAACATACATTCACATATAATGTGTCTCACCATTTATGCAAAATGATGACATGTACGAAGCACTAATATCACAGATAGATATTTAGCAGTGCAGTAAAATAAAGATGCATTCGTACACATTCATCAGAAATGTAAATGCAACATTCACACACAAGCATATAACAATTTTGAAAAGCTTGTAATAGCGGCTTAAGCCCTCTAACTGGAGTCCCCAGCAGAGTCGCCACCTGTTGACGTCGGTATTTTTGAGTGTCCCTTTTCGTTACTTGTTCTTTTGTGTTCTCATGTTAATGTGAGATTTGTTTGAAAAAACAAGTGAAAAGGTTCGACATGTATAATGTCGACGATTTGACTTTAAAATTATCGCCATTGGTGTATTTAATCGGTTTGCACTAACGCAATCAAAAAGGTTTGCACATTGACCAAGTGATTTGACAACGCTAGGCAGTTACGTGAAACCGAGATTCATTTTGGGTCCGGGATCTTGATTATGCGGAGGGAAGGTGTTAGGCACCCCCCGACATCCATGTTACCACGATGACCGCCACTCTTTAAAGAAATTGTTATACGAATGTGTGTGTTTATGTGTGTGTGTGTGTGTGGATCAATGTGCAGTTATTTGAAAGTAGTGTGAGGCCTCGTTCACACCTATATACAAAGGGTTTGAATTTATAAAAAAATTCAGTTTTAACCATGATATAGCAATGACGTTTTGTAAAAGAGGTTTGTCAAACCCTGTGCTCAATAGGAATTAAGACCTTTTCATACTTCCATTTTATTATTAAATGTTAAACATTTCGCTTTTATTTTTGAGATCTGAAGCATTCTCGAAAAAATAATATCTGATGATCTTGAACTCCTCATGGGCATAATGACCATCCAAGGAAATTCGAGACACTATAAAATAATGTACAATTGCTTAGAGTGAAAAATGTCCCCATCATGGGAACCAGAATCTAGATTCATAAATCGAACTTGTGATCACATGATTCTAGGCTCACATGATCTTTACAATTTGTATGGAAAGCGATGGCGATTATATATCTATATATATATGTAAAAGTCAGAATATATATATAAACATGGTCAAGCGCCACGAAAGTAAACTCCAAAGGACAAAATGTAAATAAAAGTCAGTAAAAAGTGATCAAGCGCCACGAAGTAAACTCCGAGGCGAGATGAGAATGTAAATAAAAGGCATAAAAGGCCACGAAGTGAACTCCGAACTGACAAATGTAAATATATATATATATATATATATATATATATATATATAAAGCATGATAAACGACTTTGGATGTGAATCCAGGCTCATCGGATATGTCCGATGACAGTAATTATATATATGTATATATATATATATATATATATAAAAGCGATTAAACGCACTGGATGTAAATCCAGGCTCATCAGATATGTCTGACAACAATTATATATATAAATATATATATATATATATATACACAAGAAATTAAACGCACCGGATATAAAATCCAGGCTCATCAGACAAAGTCTTACCACAATTTATATATATATATATATATATATATATATATAAAAGCAATTAAATGCTCCAGACCGAAGTCTAGGCTCAATCGAAGCATAACTCGATAATGTTAGTCCATATATAAAATATATACATATATAAGTATATATATCTGAGACATAAATGAAAACCACGAATAGAGAAGCAAAAACGCACACAACACACGAATCTCAATGTGTATAATAGTGTGTGCTAATATGAGAAAAAGAAGGCTTTATAGAATATAAGAAGGCTTACGGTGGGGTACCAAAGTAGACTTTTAAGACTTTAAATGGATAAACACTCGACTCCATAGGATAAAAGATAGCTATTTGTGAGCTAACTAGTGTTTAAAGATGAGGAAACAATCAAAAGATGTGTATGTAGAGTAAAATGGACAGGGCTTCCTCTCCTTTTTCCCTCCCTCTTCTTCTCAAATGGCTGACCCTAAGGCTTGTATATATAGACGGATGGTCGCAGGTACACCTGCGATAGCCGCAGTTGTACCTGTGGCTAGTCGTGATGCATCTGAACCTCGTGGGTCCCGTCATCTCGTAGTACGTGCACTCATGCACTGTAATGTCTGCTCGAACTTGCAGAACTTCAATCCGAGCATCCGAACAAGGTATATCTGACCTTCTTCGGACCGCTTGTGTTGAGAGTTACGCAATTACATGGATTAGAGGTTGTACGAAGTCAGGAAGAGGGATCTATGCCCATGGTCTTCAAGCTTCAAATTCTATCCAAAGTACTGTCACACGTAATAGTCACTCGGGATTGTCAATCCTCGGTTCTTATGGAACAAGATGACGTTTGACTCCTCGCCGGGGTTATCGCCGATTTGAGTTGAAAGTAGACGTTGCTCAGGGTTACAGCTGAGATTCGACTACTTGTTGGTATGCCGCGATATCATCTTGTTGAGATGGTAAGATGACGTTGTGACTCCTCACCATGGTTATCGCCGGTTTAAGCGGAAAGCAGACGTTGCTCAGGGTTACATCTGAGATTGGATTGCTGCTTGTTTGTATGTCTCACTGTCATCTGTGGGTGTTCCTGTCTGCCCGTTTGTTAACTCCGGGTCTGATGTGTATGTGCCTCGACAGGATGTCTTGGGATGAAGCTGATTGCATATGTTTGAAACAAGCATTTCCGGGGTTATTGCCAGAACTGCAACGGCATCTCTTGGGGCTATCACCAAGGATGGGGTTGCTACTCCCAGTGTTGTCTCTGGGACCGGGCTGAGCGTCATGGGTGTTATTGCTTAGAGATAGAACTATCCTCTCAGGTGTTGTTGTCGGTCTTTTGATCTGCATATCTCGGGGTTATCTCCGAGATTTGAAATGACATTCCCGGTGTGTGTTCTGGGGATTGAACTGATGTTCCTGGTTTGTGTTTCGGGTTGGAACTGATGTTCCCGGTTTGTGTTCCGGGTTGGAACTGAACTTCCGGTAGTATCCGGAATGGATGTAAGCTGTCTTTCAGGGTTATCTCCAAAAGTCGAATCTACCCTCCTGCAATGTTAGTAATAGGAGCGCAGAAAATTTCGAGTGTCTACAGAATTCATATAACAAATAGGAACTGAAATGTGACACCCCAAAAATAGGTATACATCACCCATTTTAAGTCGCCAAATACATGGTACAGAATTCAAATACAAATTAATTATACAACTGTAGTGTAAAATACGACAAAACATAAGTTGGGAATTTCAACACGAATATTGTCTTCTAGACAATATCCAAACTCAAATTCAATATCATTGCAATTATTATCACATTATTTCACATAATAATGATGACTACTAATTCACCATCTCGGACCATCACTCCGTTCCCCGACTAGTCCTGGCTATGTTCTCATTTCCTAAAGAGAACAATGAAAGCAAAAGGGTGAGCTCAACTAGCCCAGTAAGAAATATTATTACTAAGATAATGCAGAAAAAATTATCATTAGCCTTCAACAGTGTTAAACTGATAAAATACAATAGACATCAAGTTTAACTGCAGCGGAATAAGCAATCCATTAGAAGAGTCAAGTAGAGCATGATATCTACTATCTTCTATGATTTAAAAAGTTTATCATCATTTTTATCACTGAGACTTAGCTTAATAAATAATCCACATCATCGAATCATCCCTGCACTACGGCCAAGGATTTTCATTAGTATCACGACCACGAATTATCCATGCACTTTGGGCCAAGGATGTTCGTGTTTTCACCAATGGTCATGATCATGCCAACCACTGTCCACCAATGCACTACGGGCCAATGAGAACTTTTATCACATAATTTGTAACATTACGGTCATGATTATACCAAATAATCCCTGGTCATAATCATACCAATCAATAGTCCATCTATGCACATAAGCCACAGATAATTTTCATCACAATATAAGCATGAGGATGATGACAATGATATAAGAATTCAATTAAAAGAAAGCAAATGATAGATTTTTAAATATTTATAATTTAATTTATCCAGAATTCAATAATGTCCAAATTGTCAACATGATATTGCTTTGTGGAGTAAAATTCAAGAATAATATTGACTCAAAAATGATTTGGACCAAAAAGAAATCAATTTTTGTCATGAATAGTACTCCAGGTGAATAGTTCCTGGGTGAATAGTATCTCATGAATAGTACTTTATGAATAGTACTCATGAATTGTACTTCGTAAATAGTACTTTATGAATAGTACCCGTGAATAATACTTTGTAAATATTACCGTATAAATGAATAGTACTCATGGACAGTACTCCGGCATGAAAAGCTTAAAATTTAACAAAAATATGCAGAAAATATCCTTGTGAAACGATACTAATTGTGATGCCCCCAAAATAGGTATACAACACCCATTCTGAGTCGCCAAATACATGGTACAGAAATAACTACAACTTTATTAATACAATTGTCGTGCAAAATACGACAACACATAAACTGTGAGTTTAAATACAAATATTGTCATCTAGACAATATTCACACCCAAATAAGTCCTCATTACAATTATTGATACATTATTTTACAAAATAGTGAGGACTTCAAAAACAACTTCCTAGAACCTTCATTTCATACCCCGACTAGTACTCGCTACATTCTCGCCTCCTGAGAAGAAAAATGGAACAAAAAGGAAAAGGGTGAGCTCAACTAGCGCAGTAAAGAATATTATGACTAAGATAATATAGAACAAATTATTGTTAATCTTCAACAGGGAAAAATCTGATAGAATATAATAGACAACAAGTTTCAGATCAATATTCACAATGGAAATAATAATTCATAGAAGAGTTATGTAGAGAATGAAATCTACTATTATCTATGAATTTAAAAGTCCATCATCAATATTTTATCCCTGTAACATCAATCAATATACATCTTGAATCAAATATTCATCTTTTGCACTACTGAGCCCAAAGATATTCAACGATTAGTCCTGTTCATCTGCTTTACTTTGCACTACGGCCAAAAGATATTCATCGAAAATCATTCATCTTTGCACTACAGGCCAAAGATATTCAGTAATATCATCATTCAGGACTGAGGATGATGAAAAATATTTTAAAAGAAATGAATCCAGTGAAACAAAAGAACAAATATTAAGGATTCGTACTTTAAACAATTCCAGTTCAAAAATACTTCATAAATAACCATAGTGGAGTAAAATTCAAGAATGAAGACCAAAATATGGATACAATCAAAGCTAGCATCCTTAATAGATATTTTGGACAAAAATATTTTTTTGTGAATAGTGTCGTATTCATGAATAGTAACGTATACGTGAATAGTACCGTATACGTGAATAGTGTCGTATACGTGAATAATAACCCCGACACTAAAAGACAAGAATTTCACAGGAAAAATCTTTCCAATATTCTGGCATAATGATATTGAAAGAGTTAATATCATTTATAAAAAAAATAACATCCCTTACCTCGAAAAGACAATGCTTACATTGGAATCTTTGGATATAGTCTTTGAAGGAACTTTGCATCCGATAGCAACACTCAAAGTATCAAAATACTCAAAAAAAGAATACGCTTCGATAATATAGAGAGAGAAGATTTGATTTACGGTGTGATTTTAATTCTAACCTAAGCACCCTATTTATAGAAAAATGCTTAGAACACCAAAGCAGAAAATTTAATAAAATATTAATATATTTATAAAATTTTCACGCCCACCTCTTTAATCTGAATTCAGCTCCTTTACCACACATGTGAGGCCCACCAATAATGAAAAAAACATTTTTCTTAAAAAAATAATTAAAACTTAAAAAATCAATTATTCTGGAACTTCAATACCTCATAATAAATAGCCATTTTATCAGAAAAATTTGAATCTTATGTCCATTCCATAGGAAATTCAATTCTCTACAACTTTGTAAGTTTATGTTTTTCCAAATTCCAAGCAAAAGTTGACCGAAATCCACATACGGACGATTTTACAAGCTATAATCAAATTTCAGTCAAGAAATGGGGCCCACCGACATGTTTAACATGTTCTTATCATTTATTGTACCAAAAATATTCTTCCTCATTTATTCATATATCACACATTCATTGTAAAAATATCACCATTACTATATTATTATAATATAATAATATATTTAAAGGAATTATTTTATCAGAAAAGATAAAATATCAATTTTTCAACAATTGTCACTTTAAAATTTTCTCCTTCTATATCCACATAAAATGAATATTTTCCTTATCATATAAATCAATAATTAATTATTCACAAATAATATTACAGAATCACAATACTGACAACTAGGCCGTTCCCAGGAAAGAGGGGGCTTTCAAATAAGGATTTCTTCTTAGTGGCGTACAATTAGGTGGCCAAACCTCTCCTTAGACAGAACTTTCTAGACATTGCCAATAATGCTATCTAATAATATTATTCAAATAATATGAATTGTTGATCTGATAATGGAAAATACTGTGTAATGACAATTATTGAAACAAAAATAATATAAAATATCAACGCAGCAATTATTGAATCAATAATATAAAATATTGAACAGTAATTACTGTAACAATTATTGAGTAGTGCCTTCTTACGTAAGAATAAATAATTGGTGCAATACCATGTGCTACTGTGTTTTAACCACCGGGTATTCTAACAGTATTAACGGTAACAACTACGTCGTTATTTATAAATAACTTATACTTATCGTTTTCTTCATCCAATCGCTTTCCGTTATGGGGCCCACACAAGGCTGCACCATCGTACAAATATTCCCCGACAGTAAGAATATTCCACGACCAAACGAATATTCCCCAACAACAATGAATATTTTATAACCACTTATTTATTTGAAATATTTGTGCATTTTTCCCATAACTAACCACATTAATCAAATTAACCCTTATTATTTCAAAATAATAAATAGAGGAAATTTAATTTAATTTATAATAAGTTGGGGTCTTACAACCTCCCCTCCTTATGAAATTTCATCCTCGAAATTGACGTCGATGCGGTGTGTTTGAAAAGGTGAGGATACCTCGCTTTCATTTCCGTTTCCAACTCCCAGGTCATTTCCTCAATAGCATGGTTCCTGCACAAAATTTTGACTTGTGGTATGACCTTTGTGCGTAGGACATGCTCCTTCCTATCCAAGATCTTGACAGGTACCTCTTCATACGTTAAGTCTTTGGCTATCTCGTACGGTTCTAACTCAATAACTTGGTTCGGGTATTTCACATATTTACATAGCACAGATATGTGAAAAACATTATGAACACGAGACATACTTGGAGGTAATGCGAGTCTATAGGCCACATTTTCTACTCGTCAAGAATCTGAAATGGACCAATAAATCGTGGATTGAGCTTTCCTCTTTTCCCAAATCTTGTAACTCCCTTCCATGGAGCCACACGCAACAATACATGATCCCCAATACTAAATTCCACGTCCTATCGATGAAGATCTGCATAACTCTTTTGTCGATCATGTGCCGTTTGTATATGTTGTCGAATCATTTGGATCTTTTCTATAGTCATACGTACCAACTCTGGTCCCAATAATGTTGCTCCACCCACCTCGTCCCAACATACTGAAGAGCGACACTTTCATCCATACAATGCTTCAAATGGGGCCACACCTATACCTGCCTGATAACTGTTATTATAGGAGAATTCCACCAATGGTAAATACTTATCCCAACTCCCTTTGAAGTCTAGGACATAGAGTCTTAATAGATCTTCAAGAGTTTGAATAGTCCTCTCGATTGTCATCTGCTTGAGGATGGTATCTTAATCCCGAATCTTAAATCCGTGTCCATAGCTTTTTGCAAGCTAACCTAAAATAGTGAAGTGAATCTTGGGTCACGATCCGAAACAATGGATACTGGCATGCCATGCAATCTCACAATCTCATTCACGTACATACAAGCAAGACGTTCAAGGGAATAAGTCTCCTGTATCGGCAAGAAATGAGCAGACTTAGTTAATCTATCAACAATAACCCAAATCGCATATATGCCTTGAGAAACCGTGGGAAGACCCGTAACGAAATCCATGGTAATGTGTTCCCACTTCCATTTCGAAATCTCAAGTGGTTGCAATGGACCCTTTGGCACTTGATGCTCTGCCTTTACACGTTGACAAGTTAAACACCTCGAGATAAACTTCGCGATCTCTCTCTTCATATTGTTCCACCAAAATGTATGTCGAAGATCACGATACATTTTGGTACTTCTAGGATGGATTGCAAATGGTGTATTGTGTGCCTCCATCATGATCTTGTACTTCAAATCAGAGTTGTTAGGAACACAAAGTCTGGAGTGGACTCGAAGTATTCCTTCTTCATCGATTCTGGCTTTTGGGATAACACCTTCTTGTACTTTCTTCTTCATACGCATCAGCTCCGGGTATGTGGCTTGAGCAACTTTAACTTCATCGATTAAAGTTGGTTCTATGCGTATACTTGACATCATCGCATGGGTCCCCGGAGTCTTGAATTCTATCTTCAACTTTTGTAAATCATACAAAATGGGCCTTTATGTTGACAACATCGCACTCATTCCCGCATATGATCTTCTACTCAATGCGTCTGCTACTACGTTCGCTTTTCCAGGATGGTATTGAATAGTGTGGTCGTAATCTTTCAACAGCTTGAGCCAACGTCATTGCCGCATGTTGAGTTCCTTTTGGGTGAAGAAATATTTGAGACTTTTATGGTCTGAATATATCTCTACTTTCTCCCCATATAGATATTGCCTCCAGATCTTTAGCGCGAAAATGACTGCCGCCAACTCTAGATCATGAGTAGGATATTTCCTCTCATATTCTTTAAGTTGTCGTGAGGCATAGGCTATGATTTTCCCATGTTGCATGAGAACACATCCTAACCATTTGCCTGAAGCATCGCTGTAGATAACAAATCCATTTGAACCAGACGGTATTGTCAGAACAGGTGCCAAAATGAGTCTCCTCTTGAGCTCTTGAAAACTCATCTCACATTCCTTGCTCCATACGAATTTTGTATCTTTCCGAGTCAGCTGAGTTAACGGAGTAGCGATTCGAGAAAATCCTTCCACGAATCTCCGATAATAACTAGCTAAGCCCAGAAAGCTACGTACTTCGGTCACCGACTTCGGTTGCTCCCAACTTTGTATTGCTTCAATCTTCATCAGGTCAATAGATACTCCATGTTTTGACACCACGTGCCCAAGGAATGCTACTTCCTCAAGCCAGAACTCACATTTCTTCAACTTAGCATAAAGCTTGTTTTCACGAAGCCTTTGGAGTACCAGCTTCAAATGGTGCTCATGATCTTCATAGCTTTTGGAATATATGAGGATGTCATCAATAAAGACAACAACGAATTGATCCAAATATTCCTTGAATACTCAGTTCATCATATCCATGAAAGCCGCAGGAGCATTAGTCAATCCAAAAGACATGACTAAGAATTCATAATATCCGTACCGAGTTCTGAAGGCAGTCTTTGGAATATCCTCAGTTCTAATCTTTAGCTAATGATATCCAGAACGAAGATCGATCTTTGAAAAGAATTGTTCTCCTTCTAACTGGTCAAATAGGTCATCAATGAGAGGTAATGGATACCTATTCTTGATAGTGACATGGTTCAATTCTCGATAGTCAATGCAAAGTCGTATACTCTCATCTTTCTTCTTTATAAATAAAACAGGAGCACCCCAAGCAGATGTACTATGACGAATGAAATCGATGTCCAACAACTCCTGTAGTTGGACCTTTAACTCCTGAAGTTCAATAGGAGCCATTCGATATGGGGTTTTAGAAATGGGCTTTGTACCAGGTTCAAGATCAATAAAGAATTCAACTTCACGTTCTGGGGGTAGACCGGGAAGTTCTTCAGAAAATACGTCAGGAAATTTACTAACAATAGGAATATTATTCAAATCTAACGTGTCATTATTCAAATCCATAACATGAGCTAAGAAAGCTTGACATCCGTTTTTCAATAAACGAATAGCTTTATGACTTGATATGACAGTGATTGATTTTAGTGGTTTAGTTGGTTGAATTCGTACAATAGGTTGGTTAGGAATATGAAAACTAAAAACCTTACGAAAACAATCAATTTTGGCATGATGAGTAGTTAACCAATCAATCCCTAAAATCACATCAAAAGCAAGTATCTTTAAAGAGATAAGGTCAACAGGTAATGTGATGGTGCCAACTTGGATCAAACAAGATTTATAAATAGTGGATATAATGAAAGTTTCTCCTAACAGAGTCTCCACAGATAAGTCAAAGTCTAATTTCTCCGGAGTTAAGTTTAAACGTTGAGCACAAGCAGGAGAGATAAATGAATGGGTAGCGCCGGTATCTAGTAAGGCATAAACTTCGCAAGAATTTATGATTAGCTTACCCGTGATCACCTCGTTTGGGTTCCTCGCATTTTGCCCAGTCATGACAAACGCTCTTCTAGGAACCGTTGACTTTAACTTTTTTGGGATAGCCTTTTGAGTTACCATCATCGCTGGACTTAGTTTTGCTACAGTACAATCTCGAGCGATATGTCCTTCCTTTCCATAATTATTACATAACTTGAACTGTTGTGGGCAGTTTGGGTTGATATGTCCCTCTTTTCCACATTTATAGCATACGACCGGTGGTCGTTCTCCTCCCTTAGAACTAGTTATTGTTGGTGCTGATGTCTTCGCATTGTCATTGTTATACCTTCTCTTTTTAAAATCTCCTCCTGAATCGCTTCTTCTATTATCATGGCCATGATTACCACCAGAGTGCTTACCGCTTTTGTCCGTATTTTTCTTTCCCCGCTAGTTATCATTGTTCCGATTACTGTTGTCACCGGTATGACGCTGGTTGTGGTCCCTTGGTTGAACGTACTCGTTATCTCACTCTAATAATTAAGCCCTATTGATAACATCTGAATATAGAGAAAACTTATGAGAAATGAGATATTGACGTATATCGGGTTTCAAACCTCTCAGAAACATCCGCGTCATATGTTCCTCATTCTCCACCAAATGAGGTGCAAACCTGGATAACTTCGCGAACTTCGCCTGGTACTGGGACACCGTCATGTTGTTTTGCTCCAGTCTAATAAACTCTACTTCCTTCATATGATAAATACTTTCAGGAAAGTACTTGTCATTGAACAGTTTCTGAAACATTTCCCAAGACATGCTGAGTGCGGCTGGATGGGTACGCTTCACAAATTCCCACCAGTAAACTGCCTCATTACGGAACATAAAAGTGGCGAATGGAACCATCTGTTCCTCCGTGCATCCCAAGACATCGAATATCTTGGTAATTTGCTTAACCCACGTCTCCGCCTTAATCGCATCTGGCTTTCCCCAGAATTCTGGTGGTCCCAACTCTTTGAACTGCTTGGTTGTGACAAACCGTGTGTTATTATCATTTCCACCTGTATTTTGTACACGAGTCTCCTTCGTCTAATTTTGCATGAACTGCAAAAAGCATTTAAACATCCCATCGTTCATCGTTTGATCAGTAGTGTTATTTACAGGAGGAACATTGCCGGCCTGTTGCATGTTCTCCTCATTGATGAGTAAAGGTGTCTCCACGGTCTCATTTACTCCACTGTTAACATTCTCAGTTTCCATTCTCAAATACTGCCACAAAACAAGGGTTAATTACAGAAATTAACATATCACATAATATCCCTATATTTTGACCAACCAACAAATAAGCTTAGGTAGGACACACTAGCGAAGGATTTACTCATCTCTCCCCTCCTAGTTCTATTCCCCGATCTCCGCCAGAGATCATATCCCTAAACTCTAATACCAACTGTGATGCCCCCAAAATAGGAATACAACACCCATTCTAAGTCGCCAAATACATGGTACAGAAACAACTATAACTTTATTAATACAATTGTCGTGCAAAATACGACAACACATAAACTGTGAGTTTAAATACAAATATTGTCATCTAGACAATATTCACACCTAAATAAGGCCTCATTATAATTATTGATACACTATTTTACAAAATAGTGAGGACTTCAAAAACAACTTCCTAGAACCTTCATTCCATACCCCGACTAGTACTCGCTACATTCTCACCTCCTGAGAAGAAAAATGGAACAAAAAGGGAAAGGGTGAGCTCAACTAGCCCAGTAAAGAATATTATGACTAAGATAATATAGAACAAATTATTGTTAATCTTCAACAGGGAAAAATCTGATAGAATATAATAGACAACAAGTTTCAGATCAATATTCACAGCGGAAATAATAATTCATAGAAGAGTTATGTAGAGAATGAAATCTACTATTATCTATGAATTTAAAAGTCCATCATCAATATTTTATCCCTGTAACATCAATCAATATACATCTTGAATCAAATATTCATCTTTGCACTACAGGCCAAAGATATTCAACAGTTGGTCATGTTCATCTTTGCACTACGGGCCAAAGATATTCATCAGAAAATCATTCATCTTTGCACTACAGGCCAAAGATATTCAGTAATATCATCATTCAGGACTGAGGATGATGAAAAATATTTTAAAAGAAATGAATCCAGTGAAACAAAAGAACAAATATTAAGGATTCGTACTTTAAACAATTCCAGTTCAAAAATACTTCATAAATAACCATAGTGGAGTAAAATTCAAGAATGAAGACCAAAACATGGATACAATCAAAGCTAGTATCCATAATAGATATTTTGGACAAAAAATGAAAATTTAATTTTTCTGTGAATACTGCCGTATTCGTGAATAGTACCGTATATGTGAATAGTGTCGTATACGTGAATAGTAACCCCGACACTAAAAGATAAGAATTTCGCAAGAAAAATCTTTCCAATATTCCGGCATAATGATATTGAAAGAATTAATATCATTTATAAAAAAAAATAACATCCCTTACCTCGAAAAGACAAGATTTACATCGAATATTTGGGATATAGTCTTTGAAGGGAACTTGCAAATAGATAAAGAACACTCAAAGTATCAAAATACTCACAAGAATACGCTCGATAATATACAGAGAGAAGATTTCAGTTTCTGGTGTGATTTTCAATTCTAACCTAAGCACACTATTTATAGGAAAATGCTTAGAACACCAAAGTAGAAAATTTAATAAAATATTAATATATTAATAACATTTTCACGCCCACCTCTTGAATTAGAATTCAACTCATTTACCACACATGTGAGGCCCACCAATAATGAAAAAAAATGTTTTTCTTAAAAAAAAATAATTAAAACTTCAAAAATCAATTATTCTGGAACTTCAATACCTCATAATAAATAGCCCTTTTATCGGAAAAATTCGAATCTTATGTCCATTCCATAGGAAATTCAATTCTCTACACCTTTGTAAATATAACTTTTTCCAAATTCTAAGCAGAAGTTGACCAAAATCCACATACGGACGATTTTACAGGCTATAATAAAATTTCAGTCAAGAAATGGGGCCCACCGACATATTTAACATGTTCTTATCATTTATTGTAACAAAAATACTATTCCTCCTCATTTATTCATATATCACATATTCATTGTAAAAATATCACCATTATTATATTATTATAATATAATAATATATTTAATTGAATTATTTTATCAAAAAAGATAAAATATCAATTTTTCAACAATTGTCACTTTAAAATTTCCTCCATCTATATCCACATAAAATGAATATTTTCCTTATCATATAAATCAATAATTAATTATTCACAAATAATATTATAGAATCACAATACTGACAACCAGGTCGTTCCCAGGAAAGAGGGGGCTTTCCAATAAGGATTTCTCCTTCGGGCGCAATTAGGTGACCAAACCTCTCCTTGAGATGTAACTTTCTAGACATTGCCAATAATGCTATCTAATAATATTATTCAAATAATATGAATTATTGATCTGATAATGGAAAATATTATGTAATGACAATTATTGAAACAACAATAATATAAAATATCAACGCAACAATTATTGAATCAATAAAATAAAATATTGAACAGTAATTACTGTAACAATTATTTAGTAGTGCATTCTTACGTAAGAATCAATAATTGGTGCAATACTATGTGCTACTATGTTTTAACCACCGGGTATTCCAACAGTATTAACGGTAACAACTACGCCGTTATTTATAAACAACTTATACTTGTCGTTTTCTTCATCCAATCGCTTTACGTTATGGGGCCCACACAAGGCTGCGCCATCGTACGAATATTCCCTGATAGTAATAATATTCCACAACCAAACGAATATTCCCCGACAACAATGATTATTTTATAACCACTTGCTTATTTGAAATATTTGCGCATTTTTCCCATAACTAACCACATTAATCAAATCAACCCTTACTATTTCAAAATAATAAATAGAGGAAATTTATTTTATTTATAATAAGTTGGGGTCTTACACTAACTCCTCCATTCTCGATAATCTCCCCCCCCCATTTCCATTACCATTCCACCAAATCATATATATATATATATATATATATATATATATATATATATATATACACACACACACACACATATCAATTATCTATATCTCCCACCACCACCACTTTATTTCTTTCCACTCACACACACACACACACACATTATTATTATTATATATATATATATATATATATATATATATATATATATATATATATATATATATAAAACACTTTATAACTTCCTACTGATTAATTTGAAAAATGGGTAAATGGGGGTCCAAATAATGAGCAAAATTTACAACAAATACTTCATAAAAATCCCCTCAATATTTTTAACAACATATATTCATCATTATTATAACTCGCAATATTAACAACCAGGTCGTTCCCAAGAAAGAGGGGGCTTTCCGATAAGGATTTCTCCCTATTGGCGCGTAATTAGGTGACCAAATCCCTTTCCTCGACAGAAGTTTCTAGACATTGTTAATTATCCATATAATAATATGAATAACTTGTCATCTCAATTATTGATTTAATAATATAAAATATTGACAATAATTGAATCAAATAACGTGAGATACTATGTAGCAATTACTATACCAATAATGAAATAAAATTGAGTGACTTTTTATGTAAGCATCAATAATCAATAGCGTGTGCTACTATGCAACCACGCATATTATTGTACTTTTACCACCGGGTATTTCAACAATTTAACTGTAAAACTTTCGCCGTTATTTTCATAAAAAGATATTTTTGTCTTTTTCTCATTCCGACAGTAATTCCGTTGTGGGGTCCACCAATGATTGTGTCGTCGTACGAATATTCCTTGATAAAATGAATATTCTCCGACCAATCGAATATTTTATAACCACTTGCTTACTTTGCAAAATTGATAAATATTACCCACAACTATAACATTATATCAAATCCACACCTTAATATTCAAAAAAAATTATTTCGAGAAAATTAATCTTTATTCATAAAATTTTAGGTCTTACATGAATGACTTGCCTGATTCGTAGTTTACCAACTACGACTTAACTGCTTAAAGCTTATCTGCACTTCGTGTATTCCTACACAGTTATATAATCATGGATTCATATCCATTAGTCACATATTTCATACATTCTTAATATAATAATAATGTTAAATTGTTTCCTAACTAGGTTTGTAAAACCTACATTTCACTTTCTCATCATACTCTTAAAATAGCTAGGTATGTATAGGTACCTTAACCACTTGTACTTGACATCAACATTCATATATATATATATATATATATATATATATATCACACACTTGACTCGCTCTGTGTTCGACATATATTTAAAGTTTATAGATGTGTGATCTACTTCGTCCTTACATTTTGCAAATTTTAATAAATTTTAACAATTTTGGATTTTATATAACCATCATACCAATGAATATTTAAAACAGCATTGAGACTCTGTCTTATAGCTTACAATAGTACTATAAGTAAGTTTCCAAAATCAGAAAGTAAATAAAATGTCCAGACTAATCTGTCCTGCAGCGCATCTGCGTTGAGTAAGGGTGTAAACGAACTGAGTCGAGCCGAGTATTGAGTTGCTCAGATTTGGTTCAAAAAATTTATCGAGTATAAAATAAGTTTTGATTAAGGCTCATTTAACTACCGTGTCAAGAACGATTCCGAATCAAGCCCGAGCAGTTTGAACTTTTTGAACGAATATGATCCGAGTATCAATAGAAAATTATAAATTGAAGAGGTTTGAGTAATTTATCGAAGTTTAAAATTTGCTCATATTTGACTCATTTATATTTTGAGTCAATTCTAATCGAACTTTTAGTCGAGCGAGTACGAATCGAGCTCGAACGATTTGCTCATTTTACAGCCTTAACGCTGAGGTTAGGCTTGGGATTGGTGCAGCTGCGTTGTCCCTTGGCCAGACCAAACTTGAGCTTTTATCTTCTGGGTTTCATTCCACTTTTTAGTATAACAGAATATTAACACATAGCAAGCATAAATCTTAAGAGATCTTGGACTTTCTTAGAGACATATCAAGTCCACTTTTACATAATATGTCTCTAGTTGGAAATTTCTACGAAGTTAAGGCCAACTAAGTTCATGAAATCATGAGGTTAACTATATTATCCATCTATTCATATGAGAGGGTTATATAATGCACGCTCGCAAGTATTCACATCATTTATACATAACTAGTTTCGTCCATCACTTTAAACTCTTTTAAAATCATGTTCCAATGACTTACATTGTGTTAAACTATGTGTTTGCACTTATAGGCCATGTTTAAAGACCCAAAAGATACTAGTATGCCATCCTACAAGTTTAGAAGTTTAGACAACAAAATGCTCATGAATAATGTTTTCAAAATGTCTAAGTTTCTTTTCTTCAAATCCATGTCATGTCAACCTAATCATAAAAGGCAACTTCGAATCAAATGTCATGCTCATTGGTGCATGTTTTTACACATACTTACAAGGTCAAAATATAACCACTTCATGTTTTAAAACTTAGTTTACAAAAGATAATGGAGTTTGCCTTTGAAATCATTTTAACCCAAGACAAGTTATCTATCACACATACGATTCAACTTTGAATCTTACATCATGCGTAACTAGACCTGATATATATGCTATCAAGGTCAGAATTAAAGGTACACAAATTTGTCAAAGTTTGTTTTCAAAATCTTTAAGTTTCTTTTCGAAACATGTATTAACATAAACCAATGCAACACATATATGCAAGGGAACTTTAGACCACATGCTAAACCTGCCTTCATGCCTAACTAAGCTCTACCAATCATATTAAGGCTTAATAGATTGTACCAGGCAACTTCCACAGGCACCAGTGCACAGTGCAGTTGCGTTGTGCTAGACTGTGGGAGCGATGCAGCTGCGTTGTCCCATGCTGAACAATCGAGACAAAGATACGACACAGTTGCAATCAAATGAACTACTGAGAATGGGCGCACTTCGCGCCTTCTGAAACGACTCGAAGAGTCTCTACTTCTGCAGAACTTAAAACCCAAACATACTTTCTTCATGCCACATGCTTAAACTCAACTACAATACTTTTGTACATGCTTGTAACCCTTAACTAACATGATAGCAAACTTCTAATGACATAAACAACAATTTGGTCCTTAACTAACATGATAGCAAACTTTTAATTCAAGATTATTTCCATTTTTCTATAATTTCACATATTTAGCGAATTTCACTACTACGGATTTGTTTCTCAACCAATTTAGTCCATTTAACTTCCGTTGTTTTCGTATTTGACTATATTATCAATATCTAACAGAAAATTACGGATTGCAATAAGTTTTAGACATCAATTTTTGGACTTACTTAGCAAGTATATCTTTTCATTTCTAAGATATTTCTATACTTAAGAATCAAGAGCATTTTTGATAGTGTTATTACCTCTTGATGATTTCAATTTGCTAACTATAAATTTCCAATCCTTCAATTGCTCTTAATTCTACTATCCTTCCATAACCCATTTCTCAGACAACTCAACAAACGGGTAAGGAGAAGAAGAAGGCTCTATTTATAGAGAATTTGTTGCCCAGTTTCTAGCTTTGCACCAAGGTTTGATTCAATGGAAAATGGAAGAGAACAATAAACAAGAAGGAGTTGGCCAACTACCATGTTATAGCCATCATCACTGCTATATTGATTAGTGAAGAAGGAAGAGAATAAGCCAATGGCCTATCACACAGCTGAAAAGTTTTGGGAGATAGAAAATGGGATAAGCTCTATTTCTTCCTTACTTATTAGTAAAATGGTCCCCATTCTACTAAAGTAAATTCCTTTTGGGTTTATTAAATCAATTATAAAGACTTAACATTACTATATTAAATAAAGTTATGGGCACATATATACACAAATATATGTACCTACCCACATATAGGAAGTATACTTATATTTTAAAATATACACCAATATAATCTTATATCCCATGTACATTGGGCTAGTCCAAATAATATTTTAATTGAGCTAAATATAAATCAGTTGGGTACTTTCAACCTATTATTTCCTATCACGCTTTAATATCATAATGATTATTATCAATCATCTATTATCTTTTCATTAATTCTCTTTTAATAATTTCAGTTAAACCTTTATCCTGATTTAACTTTAATACTCAAGCCACACAAGGCTCATTTATCTCAGTTACTGGAGTTATATATATAAGCCCCAACTTTTATAAATAAAGATGAATTTTCTCGAAATATATTTTTGAATATTAAGGTGTGGATTTGATATAATGTTATAGTTGTGGGTAGTATTTATAAATTTTTTCAAAGTAAGCAAGTTGTTGTAAAATATTCTATTGGTCGGGGAATATTCGTTTTAACATGAAATATTCGTACGATGGCACAGTCATTGGTGGACCCCACAACGGAATTATTGTCAGAGTTAAAAAATGAGAGAAATATTTTTTTTATGAAAATAACGGTGAAAGTTTTACCGTTAACTGTTGAAATACCCGGTGATAAATGTACAGTAATACACGTAGTTTCATAGTAGCACACGGTATTTGATGCTTACGTGAGAAGTCAATCAGTTATACTCAATTATTGTTATAGTAATTGCTGCATAGTATCTCACATTATTGAATCTATTATTGTCACAGTATCATATGCACAATATTTTATACTATTAAATCAATAATTGAGATGACAAGTTATTCATATTATTATCTGCATAATTAACAATGTCTCAAAAGTTATGTCGAGGAAAGGGGTTTGACCACCTAATTGCGCGCCAATAGGGAGAAATCCTTATCGGAAAGCCCCCTCTTTCCTTGTTAATATTGTGAGTTATAATAATGATAAATACATGTTGTTAAAAATTTTGAGGGGATTTTTATGAAGTATTTGTTATAAATTTTGACGTATTATTTGGATTCTCATTTACCCATTTTTCAAAATAATCGGTAGAAGATTATTCATATATATATATATATATATATATATATATATATATATATATATATATATATTTGTGTGTGAGTGTGATGTGTGTGAAAGTGACGTGTTGGTGGAAAAGTAAAAATTGTGTGTGTGTGGTGAATGTGTGTTAGTGGTGGGTATTATATATATAGAATATGTGTGTGTGTGTGTGTGTGAATATGTTATATATATATATATATATATATATATATATATATATATATATATATATATATATATATATATATATAACATATGGGTGGAAGATGCCATAGAAGAAAAAAAAAAGGGGTGGTGTAAGGATGCCTTGGGAGGAGGAATATATAAACATGTGTGAAGGAATTTGTGAGTGGGTATATATATATATAACTTGCATGTATGTAAGGACATTTTGAAAATCATAAGTCTGTGAATTCAATTCAACCGTGAACTTTTCAGTTGTTTCGTCCGTGAGAAGAAAAAAAAAATTGTTCAGTCGTGATTTATTCAAATAATATTCTTTCATTCTCCTATAAATAGGATGCTTAGTTAGAATTGAAAATCACACCAGAATCAGAGAATTCTTCTTCTATAATATTAAGCGTATTTCTTTAGAGTTTTAAGAAGCTGTGAGCGTAAAAAATAGTGAAAGTTTTCTTCAAGAATATATCCGCTCTACCAGTTAGAATACCCTTCTTTTTATGGTAAGGGGTATTATTTATTTCATATTCGCTTACGATATTATTTTTCGTATTCATAAGAAATTTTATTTTGTTCAATATTCGAAAGAAATATTATCTTCGTTTAATATTCGTAAGGAATATTATCTTCGTTCAATATTCGTAAGGAATATTATTTTCGTTCAACAGTTGTAACGGATATTATTTTTGTTCAATATTCGTAAGAAATAATATTTTCTTTCATACTCTGTAGTATGTAGGTACTATTATTTCATTTCAAATTTTGAATTCTACACTCATTTTGTTAAGTTTTGGTTTCTATACTCCATGAAATTAGTAGAATATCTTTAATATTTACGCTTCATCCAATATCTTTTCATGGAAATATTATTCTGAGCATTCTTGATAAGTTTTAACATTTTCATGCTTGAGTATTATTCACGGGGTACTATTCTTGAAGTACTATTTATGGGATACTATTCACTTAAGTATTATTCACCCGGGTACTATTCGTGACAAAAATTATTTTTTTTCGATCCAAATCATTTTTGATACATTATTATTCCTGAATTTTACCCCACAAAGAAGTATCATGTTGGCAACTTGGACATTATTGAATTCTGGATAAATTGAATTATAAATCTTTAAAATTTATCCTTTACTTTCATTTAATTGAATTCATATATCATTGTCATCATCCTTATGCTTATATTGTTATGAAAGTCATCTTTGGTCCGTAGTGTATAGATGGACTATTGATTGGTATAATTATGTCCAGGGATTATTCGGTATAATCATAACTGTAATGTTACAAATGATGTGGTAAAAGTCCTCATTAGCCCATAATGCATTGATGGACAGTGGTTGGCATGATCATTACCATTGGTGAAAACACGAATATCCTTGGCCCGTAGAGCATGGATAATTTGTGGTTGTGATACTAATGAATATCCTTGGCCCATAGTACAGGGATGATTCGATGATGTGGATTATTTATTAAGCTGAGTCTCAGCGATAAAATTGATGATAAACTTTTTAAATCATATATAGAAGATAGTAGATATCATGCTCTACTTGACTCTTCTAATGGATTATTTGTTCCGCTGCAGTTAAACTTGATGTCTATTATATTTTATCAGTTTAACACTGTTGAAGGCTAACGATAATTTATTCTACATTATCTTAGTCATAATATTTCTTACTGGGCTAGTTGAGCTCACCCTTTTTCTTTCATTGTTCTCTTCAGAAAATGAGAACATAGCCGGGACTAGTCGAGGAATGGAGTGATGGTCCGAGATGGTTGTTTTAGTAGTCCTCACTATTTAGTGTGATAATAAATGTAATGAGGATTGAATTTGAGTTTGGATATTGTCTAGAAGACAATATTCTTGTTAAAACTCTCATCTATGTTATGTCATATTTTACACGATAGTTGTATAATTAAGTTTGTATTTGAATTTTGTACCATGTATTTGGTGACTCAATGTGACACCCCCAAACCCAGGTACTTCATTCCCATAGGATTTGGTGCTCACTAAATCAAACATTCATATCTAACTACCCATCACAATAAAATTGGATAAATAAAACTTTTCCCATTAAAGGGTTACATAATAAAAATCTCCCAGGTTGTCTAACCTTTAAATACAATCATTCAAATGCGTAAAATTAATAAACTTCTTTACAACCATTCAAATAAAATCTGAAAATCAAATATCAACATATTACAAGTCTTCAATACTTGTTCATCTTTCCTATTCCCATACTTGTGCTAGGTACATCAACCTTCTCGTCTTTAACTGTAATAGTTATATAAGTAAGAGTGAGCAAACAAAGCTCACTTAAAACAATAAGCAAAGTAAATCTTTACAACAACTATCAAATAAGAGGCTCGAAAGAATTAAACAATATGATTTATCAACATTCTGAAGTATATAACAGAGGGTCCTAAGACCACGAACTATGTCCATAGTTATAAGTAATTTTTCAACTTAAACTTTAACAATCATAAGACTATAGGGACTCCTCGTACTTAAGAGGATCAGCCCTTCGGACAATGTATTGTGCACAAACATTTCAATGCTAAGCGTAAGTTACCCCTAATAATAGGGTTGTTCATCTCAGTATTTAGAGTACAAGTCTGCACCAAAGTGAGTTTGGTTTGGATACATTTCAGGGTAATTTGGAATTCAACGAACATCAACTAAGGATTAGTTGAATAAAACCAATAACATCATACTATAGAATAATCGTAATTGAATCAACATGATAAATTAAAGTCATGCTTTAGGAATAATCTAATAGCATTCAACTTGAATAACTATAACACACCTTGCTTGAACAATGTTAAGCCAAGGTTATTTAAAATCGAATACTAAGCATGCGTAGCAATTTGAACGATAAAACAGTTCAACATTAGTATATATATAATTGTGCATGCTAAACAACAAGTTAAATACAAGAATAACTTGTTCAATATCAAAATTAAAGTTTAGAAAGCTTGCATCATTTATAAGGTAATCGAATTGGAAACGATAATTGGTTCAACAAGATAATAGATTAGAGAACTTGCCTTGCTCGTAGGCTAAACCGAACAATTCGAATCACAATACCCTATATATATATAGATATATATATATATGTCATCATGACATAGTTAGTCACTACCAATTTACAAACATAACTAAGTACATTCATCATGTAGGTTTGATTATTTAATCATATAATCCAGTTATCACACAAGCTAATCGTTAATAACATGTTCATTCTAGATATAGAAATATTAAAATCATAACTTAACAGTCCTATTATTAACACATAACCATTTCTTTAGACTTTGAGTACAAAATTAACACTGTCAGACCATTTTGCTAACTCATGTTGCATGCCTACAGCTTTATATTATGGGTCACACATACATGCAGGATAACCATCATGGCGCGAGAATTATACTACTAGTATTTGCCAGATGTACGCCAATATTGTGTGGCGAGAATTATCTTGCTAAGCCAAGCATGTGGCTTAATCGCAGATTTCTGAGCATAACTACTGGAAATCATATTAACAAAGCCAATTTTGGCCTACAAGCTCCTTTCTAACAATCTAATTAACACATAATTCATATAGAGACCTCATATAAACATAATTCAAAGACTCCTAACATGTTTCTACCCATAAAACAACATAAACAATGAATTTAAAACATACAATTTCACTATTTTTGATAAAAAAAAAAAACACTCACTTTTTGATGTCTTTAATGAAAATAAACACTGTGATTTTATTTTTCAACCAAAATAGTTAATTCAAAGCATTTTTATCAATGTTTATACATACTCTAACAAATTCAATAGTCAATTTATCAACTAAACAACTAATTAACCCTTAATTTCTACCTTAAACTAAACCATACTCATTCACATAAACTCTCTGTAAAATAGTTTTTATGCACAAACCACAAACATCAATTCATTGACTATGCTCATATATAACTTATGAAAATAGTTTTACAACACTAGATTATCATATAAAACCACATACATAACAAATAATTCAATTTCTACAAAGCTTTTATGGAGAAAATTGGGAGAGAAAATACAACTATAACTTTGAAAAGAAAAACAATAACAGAGTTTAGATGATACCTTGTTTGAAGAAGATGATGGCTAACCCTTTTTGATTCTCAAGCTTATTTTCTCCAATTACCTAGCCTTTCTTCTTCTCTTCTTTTCCCTCTAAAAACTCTCTTATTCTCTCTTACCTCTCTATTCTAACCTTACGTCTTAGAAATATAACGTATAATAATAATATAGATATTAAATATATAATATAATTCTAACTTAACTGACATTAGTTATGTTTTATTTGATAATCAAAAGCCATAAGACTTGTTTGGCTAACCACTAAAAAAATAATCAATTAATCCTTATGCCTTGTTTGGTAAAACTCAATTAGAATAAAGACTCAATAGGCATTAGGCCTTGTTTGGCAAAACTGAATTAAACTCCTTTAAGTTATTTTAATAACTCCTTTATAAAAGGTTATTTGTCACACTTTTACTTAATTAAATTAATTCTAATAACAAATTATTAAATTACTTTAACACGTAAATCAATACCACAAAATTATAATTTTCTATATAATTATAACTTTATTTAATCAACTAACACATCCTTTTAATTACAAATTCAAATAAAAAGAATAATAATTCAATTAATCAAAACTCTCTAACTTAATAATTAAATTAAATTAGCATATAATAATTAATTTCCTTAATTATTTATTTAACAAATAATTAACCAAATCGAATCAATTTGAAAAATTACAAATTCAACCATAAACACATCCATTAAATACTTATATAATTCAACAAATATTTAATATAACAATTAAAAATTCTAGAATGTTACACCATTCCCTCCTTACAAGGATTCTGTCCCCAGAATCACAATTCGAACAATTCATTCGTCACACTCAAGATGGGTGATGTATACCTATTTTGGGGCGCGTCACAATATAACTCAAGCTCATTATCTCTAAAATAAAATATTAGGGGTCTAGGCCACGTTTGGCTTTTCCCCATTTCCATAATATTTTAATATTTATTTAATGTAAAGCTTAGGTGTCACACACTTTACCTTAATGCTAAATTATTTAGCTCACCTTACACTTAAAATAATTAATATATACTCTATTAATTATTTACATTATACATTATACGTATAATTATTTAATTGTCCCAAGACAACTTCTTCCCTCTTATTCAAATCATGTTTTGCTAACTTAATTCTTTCATGGACAACTTAATTTCCATTCAAAATTTTGTTATCCCTATGAGTCCTTAGAATCCATTTCTTGTATTTAAATTCCAAAAATTTATCCTACATACTTTAAGTAGAAATTGCTGCTGTCATATAAGCTTGAAATGGTGCAATTTGCGCACTATACCAAGTTCAGACACAATAATTTCTGTTTTAACAAAGACACAATAGTCACATATACCTCATATGTGACGCCCCCAAAATAGGTATACATCACCCATCTTGAGTTTCCAAATACATGGTACAGAATACAAATACAAATTTAATTATACAACCGTCGTGTAATATACGACAAAACATAGCTGAGAGTTTAAACAGAAATATTGCATTCTAGACAATATCCATTCTCAAATAGAGTCCTCATTACATTTATTTTCACACTATTTTATAGAATAATGAGGACTACTAATACATCATCTCGGACTATCACTCTGTTCCCCGACTAGTCCCGGCTACGTTCTCATTTCCTGAAGAGAACAATGAAAGAAAAAGGGTGAGCTCAACTAGCCCAGTAAGAAATATTATGACTAAGATAATGCGAGAAAAATTATCATTAGTCTTCAACAATGTTAAACTGATAAAATACAATAGACATCAAGTTTAACTACAGCGGAATAAGCAATCCATTAGAAGAGTCAAGTAGAGCATGATACCTACTCTCAGCGATAATAAATAAACCACATCATCGAATCACCCCTGCACTATGGGCCAAGGATATTCATTAAATCATTAATGGTCATGACTATACCGAATAATCCCTGCTCATAATCATACCAAAAACTGTCCATCACTGTACTACGGGCCACTGAGGACTTTTACCACGTCATTTATAACATTATAGGTCATGATTATTCCAAATGATCCCTGGTCATAATCATACCGAGTCCATCTATGCACATAAGCCAAAGATGACTTTCATCACAATATAAGCATGAGGATGATGACAATGACATAATAATTCAATAAAACAAGTTCAAGAATAAATTTTAAAGATTTATAAGTTAATTTATCCTGAAATCAATAACGTCCAAATTGTCAACATGATACTTCTTTGTGGAGTAAAATTCAAGAATGCTCAGAAGAATATTTCCATGAAAAGATACTGGAGAAACACAAATATCCAGGATATTCTACTATTTTCATGGAGTATAGAATTCAAAACTTTAACCAACTGAGTATAATAGAATATATGAAACTGCAAATGGATTTTCGCCTGCCATGCGGTAATCCACGTAGACAGATCATTTCCATAATTTAATAACGAATGAATATGAAAGATCATTCACCATGCATGTGGTAATCCACATGTATGAAGTTATTCCTACGAGAATAATAAAAATGGAATAATGAAGAATTCACTAGGCATGCGATAATCAAGCACCGCAAGCGAGTTATTCTCAAATGAATAATAAAGAATGGAACCGAATCATGCGTAATACGCATGCATCGGGATATTCCAATAGAATAATAATGAATGGAATAACAACAGAATTCACCGAGCATGCGATAGGATCAAGCGCATGGTGTTATTCCTCTGAATAATAAATAATGGAACCAAAGTCATGCGTAATACGTGCATGCATGGGATATTCTAATGAATAATAAAGAATGGAACCAGGTCATGCGTAATCCGCACATACAGGATATTCCAACAGAATAATAAAGAATGGAATAACAGAAGAATTTCACCATGTATGTTGTACTTCGCATAGACAGGTTATACCAACGTAATAATAAAGAATGGAAGAACAGAAGAATTTTACCATGTATGCGGTACTTCACATAGATAGGTTATTCTAATATAATAATAAAGAATGCAATAAAAGAAGCTCTCTTCATGGATACGAAAGAAATAATACCCCTTACCTTAGAAGAAACTGGATATTGGAATAATGAGGTAGCAGACTTCTCTTCTTCTTTCTCTCTATAATTTCTCTCTATAATAATTGCTCTAAAGCTTTTGTGAATTGGTGAGAAATGAAGGAAAAATGAGCTTCTATTTATAAGAAAATATAGTTTCGATAATTGCACATTTTGGGGCTCAAAATATTACAGTACAATACCTTTCACTTTTTCTTCATTTTTAATTTTGTCCTGCAAGTATTATCAAACTTGCACCACCTCCCCTAATAATAAATAATGTGAATCAATAGTTCAATCATGTGAATCAATGGTTATAATCATGTGAAAATACGAATTACAATATAGTACCTCCATCTATACCTTCATTTTTAACTTAGTCATGCAAGTATTATCAATCTTGAACCAACTCCCCTAATAGTATAAGAATGTGAATCAATAGTACACACATGTGAACAAATAGTTATATGCATGTGAATTAATAGCAATTAATTGATCATTTATCTGATTAATTACCCGACTGGTCATTATAACTTCCAGACATCAATTTTTATCGAAATAAAAGTCGATTTCCACTAACACTAATAATTCCAACACAATGGAACTATCAATTTCATCTTTAATCAACACGAACTTATTCATCATTAATATTATAACTCACAATATTTAACAACCTGAATTCGTTCCTGTGAGAAAGAGGGGGCTTTTTCGATAAGGATTTCTCCTTATTGGCGCACTAATTAGATGACCAAACCTCTCCTCGATGAAACTTCTAGACATTGTAAATATTGCAATTTAATAATATGAATAACTTTGTCGTCTCAATTATTGATTTAATAATATAACATATTATGCATATGATACTGTGACAATAATATGAAAGATATGATGCAGCAATTACTGTAGCAATAATTGAGTATAACTGAGTGACTTCTCACGTATAATCAATACTGTGTACTACTATGCAACCACGCGTATTATTGTACTTTTACTACCGAGTAATTCAATAGTTTTAATGGTAACACTTCCATCGTTATTTTAATAAAAAGATAATTCTGTCATTTTCTTACTACGATAATACTTCCGTTGTGGGGTCCACTGAATGATTGTGCTTGTCGTCGAATATTCCTCGTTAAAACTAATATTCCCTACCAATCGAATATTATATAACCACTTGCTTACTTTGCAAAATTTGTAAATATTACCCACAACTATAACATTATATTATATCCACACCATAATATTCAAAAATATATTTCGAGAGAAATTAATCTTTATTCATAAAATTTGGGGTCTTACAACCTCCCCTTCTTATGAAATTTTGTCCTCGAAATTAGGGCACGTACCTAGTATATCGAAGAGGTGAGGATATCTTAACTTCATTTCAGATTCTAACTCCTAGGTCATTTCTTCCACATCGTGGTTTCTCCACAAAACTTTGACTTGAGGTATAACCTTGGAGCGTAGAATATGATCCTTCTTATCCAAGATTTTAACAAGTACCTCTTCATACATTAAATCTTCCTCTATCTCATCTGGTTCTAATTCAATAATGTGGTTCGGGACATTCACATATTTATGTAACATAGATATGTGGAAAATGTTATGAACATTTGAGACATACTTAAGCGGTAAAGCAAGTCTATACGCCTAGCGCCTCCTACTCAATCGAGGATTAAAAATGGGTCAATGAATCGAGGATTGAGCTTTCCTCTCTTTCCAAATCTTGTAACCCCTTTCCATGGAGCAACACGTAACAACACATGATCTCCAATATTGAATTCCACGTCCTTTCGATGAAGATCAGCATAACTCTTTTGTCGATCTTATGAGGTTCTTATGAGATTTTTATACGTTGTCGGATCGTTTGAATCTTTTTCGTAGTCATATGTACCAACTCCGATCCCAACAACATTGCTTCACCCACCTCATCCCAGCATACTGGAGAACGACACTTTCTTTCATACAACGCCTCAAATGGAGGCATGTCAATACTTGCTTAATAACTGTTATAATAGGAAAACTCCACCAATGGTAAGAACTTGTCCCAACTTCCCTTGAAGTCAAGGACACAGAGTCTTAATAAATCATCAAGAGTTTGAATAGTCCTTTCCGATTGCCCATCCGTTTGAGGATGATATGCCGAACTAAATCGTAAATACGTGCCCATAACTTTTTACAAACTAACCCAAAATCTTGAAGTGAATCTTGGGTCTCGATCAGAAACTATGGATACTGGCATACCATGCAATCTTACAATCTCGTTTATATACATACTAGCAAGACGTTCAAGTGTATAAGTTTCTCGTATCGATAAGAAATGAGCAGACTTGGTCAATCTATCAACAATGACCCAAATCGCATCTATGCATTGAGAAACCTTGGGAAGACCAGTAATGAAATCCTTGGTAATGTGCTCCCACTTCCATTCTGGAATTTTATGTGATTCCATGGTAATGTCGTCGCAAATCTTGATACATCTTCATACTTCCTGGATGAATCGAATATCTTGAGGTATGAGCTTCTGTCAAGATGTCTTCTTTAATATCTGGTACTGCTGGAACCCAGATTCGTCCCTCGAATCTCAGCATTCTATCGGTATCAACCTTGTATTTCACTTCTTTTCCCTCGACCACTCTTTCTCTTATTTTTCTGCATTCCTCATCCTGCAGTTGAGTGTTTTTCACTTTGTCCACCAAAGTTGGACTGGCTTCCATCTGGTATAATTTCTCATCGGATTCTTTTGGAAATTTGATTTCCAACTCTAATCTTGACATTGCTGTAATAAGCTCCTCCTTATCAGTTAACAACATCAACTTTTCTCTGCCTTTCCTACTCAAGGCATCTGCAACCACGTTTGCTTTGCCTGGATGATAAAAGATCTCACAATCATAATCCTTTATCAATTCCATCCATCTCATTTGACGCATGTTCAGGTCTTTATGAGTGAAAATGTACTTCAGACTCTTATGGTCTGTGTAAATCTCACATTTCTCTCCATAGAGATAGTGTCTCCATATTTTTAAAGCAAACACAACCGCCGCCAACTCTAAATCATGAGTCGGATACCCTTTTTTGTAGTCCTTCAATTGCCTTGATGCATACGTAATGACTTTTCCGTTCTGCATAAGGACACATCCTAATCCTTTGTGTGAAGCATCACTGTACACCACAAAATTTCCTGTATTATCTGGTAATGACAACATAGGTGCCATACTTAGTTTCTTTTTTAATTCCTAAAAACTTCCTTCACATTTCTCCGTCCAAACAAATTTTACAGATTTCCTCGTCAAATTTGTCAACTGAGTGGCAATCTTGGAGAAATCCTGGATAAACCGTCTGTAATACCCTACCAATCCCAAGAAAATTCTTACTTCTAATGGAGTTCTTGGTTGTTCCCAATTTATCACAGCTTCGACCTATGATGGATCCACTGAAATTACATCCTTGTCAATTACGTGCCCAAGAAATTGTACACGTTCTAACCAGAATTCACATTTAGAGAATTTTGCGTACAAATTTTCCTTTCTTAGCATTTCCAGTATTAGACGTAAGTGTTCCACGTGTTCTTCTTGAGTTCTAGAGTACACCAGAATATCGTCAATAAACACCACCACAAACATGTCTAAAAATGGTTTAAACACCATGTTCATCAAATCCATGAACGTTGTAGGGGCATTTGTCAAACCAAAAGACATCACCAAAAATTTGTAATGTCCATACCGAGTTCGGAATTCCGTCTTTGGTACATCCTCCTTCCTTACTTTCAGTTGGTGATACCCACTTCTCAAATCTATTTTCGAGAAATATCCAGCACCCTTTAATTGATCAAACAAGTCATCTATTCTCGGCAATGGATATCTATTCTTAATAGTGACTTTGTTTAACTCCCTATAATCAATGCAAAGACGCATTGACCCATCCTTCTTTTTTACGAATAACACCGGTGCTCCCCACGATGACACACTCGGCTAAATGTATTTCTTGTCCAACAGCTCCTGCAGTTGCACCATCAGTTCCTTCATCTCTACCGGAGCCATTCTATACGGGGCTTTCGATATCGGAGCGGTTCCTGGCGCTAAGTCGATCACGAACTCAATTTCTCTATCAGGCGGAAGTCCTGGCAAATCCTTCGGAAACACATACACAAATTCCCTAACCACTGGTATTTCTTCCAGTTTCGCACCCTTCTTATGAGTATCGACTATGTAAGCTAAATAACCCACACAGCCTTGACTCAATAACTTCTTGCTTCGCATAATCGCCGACATCTCATTTGTCTAGGCGATTTGCTACCATTTAAAACTACCTTTGACGGAGTCATAAGGTTTACACATTTCTTTTGGCAGTTAATTATCGCTCCACAATTGAACAACCAATCCATTCCCAAAATAACATCAATCTCTCCAAGCCTAATCGGAATTAAATCTACCATCGAAATATTTCCATTAATGTTCACCCTACAGTTCTTGTATACGAACCTAACAGGAATTACTTCCTTATTCGCAATTTCTATGTTTAAAGGGAAATTCAATTCTTCACTAGGAAATCCTAATCTCATAGCAAATTCATCAGATATAAATTAGCAAGTAGCATCCAAATCAAATAATACATAAGCATCAATATCATTGATTGTGATAATACCTGACACCACATCCTTTGATTGCACAGCATCTTGCACAGTCATGTTAAAGGTTCTGGCTGTGGTTTTGGTTGATGTCGTTAGTCCAGTAATGGCCCAAGTACTTCCACTGCTACATCCCTTGCTTCCTGTTGTTTCTCCAGATTTTTTCTTAGGGCACTCACGAGCAAAGTGATCCTTGGACCCGCAAGTGTAGCAAACATTCTTCTTGGGTTAATTGCAATTTGGGGCGATGTGACCCTCCTGGCCACAGTTAAAGCATACACGTTTCCCCATTAAGCATACACCCTTGTGAAACTTCCCACATGTAGCACATGCTTTAAACTTCTTATTCTATTGGTTACCTTGTTGATTCCCAGCACCCACATTTCCATTCCACTTTCTATTCAGATTATTATTACCATTCCCACTACCACCAACTCCATTCTTAACCTCCACTTCATTCTTCTTCTTTTTTACATTCTGATTGAACTTGGTTACTGCCACACCACCTCCACCTTCAAATGAGAATTGCCTTTTCCATTGCGGCTGCAAATGTCTTCAACTAGAACAAGGAAACCCTACTAAACAACCAGGGCTTCAGTCCTTATTCAAACCTCTTCGCCTTGCATTCATCTGTGCTGACTTGGTATGGCGCAAACCTCGCCAACTCGTTCAATTTTGCGGCATACTCCGACACCGTCATCGTTCCCTGCTTTAGTTCTAAAAACTGCACTTCTAGATAAGTCTTCGAACTCTCTGGGAAATAAGTCTCAAAGAACATCTCCTTGAACCTATCCCAAGCCATAACCCCTGGTCCTCCTCAAGTTTTATTGGCCTGCCACCAATAACTAGCCTCTGCTTTCAACATGAATGTTGCAAAAGCAGTTTCCTGATCTTCCCCTACTCCTGCAACATCGAACACTTTCTCTATCTCTATGACCCAGGTCTGTGCCTCAATCGGGTTCATGGACCCACGAAATTCTGGTGGTCCAACTGCCTTGAAGTCCTTAAATGTTGTAGCTTGATTTTGTTGTTAGTTCTGTGGTTGATTTTGCGCAATTTTTCGCCAAGATGCGTCACCAATTCTTTGAGCAGGGTTAGCTTGACATTATTATTGTTGGTTCCTTCAGTGGTTCTCTGTCTGGGTGGTTGACGTCTTGGAGGCATTTTCTGTTAAAAATACACTCATTAGATTATTACTCAACTTGCTCTTCAACTCTTCAATCTCTGCTCTCATTTGCTCGTTCTCTTCTTCAGTGTGAATCAGCTTATCTTTAACATTGTTCAGACGTTCCTCTCGGTCCTAAATTTCATCATCCTTCTGTGCCATCGAGGCCTGTTGCTCAGCTACTATCTCTTGCAATTCCTCGACAGTATCTTGAAGTTCCACGTTGTGGTCATGCACCTCATCGTATATACGGCCAGCTATCGATTTAAGTGGAATCATTTCCTCCTCTGTAACGCCCCAAAAATAGGTATACATCACCCATCTTGAATCGCAAGCTACATGGTACAAAAATACAAATATAACTTAATTATACAACAGTCATATAAAATACAACAAAGCATAGCTGAGAGTTTAAACAATAATATTGCCTTCTAGACAATATCCACTCTCAATTGAGTCCTCATTACATTTATTATCACACTATTTAACAGAATAGTGAGGACTACTAATACTATCATCTGGACAGTCACTCCGTTCCCCGACTCGTCCCAGCTATATTCTCATTTCCTGAAGACAACAATGAAAGAAAGGGTGAGCTCAACTAGCCCAATAAGAAATATTATGACTAAGATAATGCAGAATAAATTATCATTAGTCTTCAACAATGTTAAACTAATAAAATACAATAGACATCAAGTTTAACTGCAGCGGAACAAGCAATCCATTAGAAGAGTCAAGCAGAGAATAAAATCTACTATCTTCTATGATTTAAAAAGTTTTCATCAATTTTTATCGCTGGTACTCGGCTCCATAGCCATAATCATACCAAAAACTGTCCATCAATGCACTACGGGCCAATGAGGACTTTTTCCACATCATTTGTAACATTACGGTCATGATTATACTAAATAATCTCTGGTCATAATCATACCAAGTCCATCTAGGCACTACAGGCCACAGATGACTTTCAACATAATATAAACATGAGGATGATAACAATGATATAAGAATTCAATAAAAACAAGTTCAAGAATTAATTTATCCATGAACTAATAACGTCCAAATTGTCAACATGATACTTCTTTGTAGAGTAAAATTCAAGAATGCTCAGAAGAATATTTCCATGAAAAGATACTGGATGAAGCGCAAATATCAAGGATATTCTACTAATTTCATGGAGTATAGAAGTCAAAACTTTAACAAACTGAGTATAATAAAGAATGGAATAACAAAACAAAATCACCATGCATGCGGTACTTCGCATAGACAGGTTATTCCAACAGAATAATAAATAACGGAACCAAGTCAGGTGAAATTCGCACCGACAGGATGTTCCAACAGAATAATAAAGAATGGAATAACAACGGAAATCACCATGCATGCGGTACTTCGCATAGACATATTATTCCAACAGAATAATAAATAACGGAACCAGGTCTGGCGTAAAACGCACAGACAGGATATTCCAACAGAATAATAAAGAATGTAATAACAACAGAAATCAACATGCATATGGTACTTCACATAGACAGGTTATTCCAACAGAATAATAAATAACGGAACTAGGTCCGGCGTAGAACGCACAGATAGGATATTCCAACAGAATAATAAAGAATGGAATAATAGAAGAATTTCACCAAGTATAGGGTAGACCGCGTATACAGGTTATTCCAATAGAACAATAAAGAATGAAATAACAGAAGATCTCTTTATGAATATGAAAAAAAATACCCCTTACCTTATAAAGAAGAGTACTCACTACCTGAGGCGGGATACACTTGAAGAAACTTGCACTACGCTTCAAGCTTTCTTAAACGCTAAAGAAATACGCTTAAGATTATAGAAGAAGAATTCTCTCACGCTTTCTCTCTAGAGTTTCAAAGAATTAATAAGAAATAATGAAGGAATGAGCTTCTATTTATAAAAGAATGGACTGAATAGTAACCAATCCATGAACGGTCCAGATTGATTTACTTTTAAACGGATGGTCCAGATTGGTTTACAATAAAATATAATATATTCTATTTATAATCTAATAAAATGAATAACTTTATAAAAGTATTATGTTTTATATAAAAGATTTTACTATGCAAACATTATGCAGGCACTATGCAAATACTATGCATAATAAAATATAATATATTCTAATTATTGTCTAATAAAACAGATAACTTTATAAAAGTATTCTGTTTTATATAAAAAGTTTTTACTATTAGCCTAATAAAACGAATAACTTTATAAAAGTATTTTGTTTTATATAAAAAGTTTTTCTGCTTTTACATTAATAACAAAATTCATATATATATATATATATATATATATATATATATATATATATATATATATAATAATCGACAATAATTGAATCCAATAACGTGAGATACTATGCAAAGAACTCATCATGAGCAATAATTGAACAAAACTGAGTGACTTCTCACGTAAGCATCAATAATCAATACCGTGTACTACTATGCAACCACGTGTATTACTGTACTTTTACTATCGGGTAGTTCAACAGTTTTAACGGTAAAACTTCCGCCGTTATTTTCATAAATATATTTTTGTCGATTTCTCATTCCGACAATAATTCCGTAGTGGGGTCCACCAATGATTGCGCCGTTGTACGAATATTCTCTGCTAAAACGAATATTCCCCGACCAATCGAATATAATACAACAACTTTCATACTTTGCAAAATTTATAAATACTACCCACAACTATAACATTATCTCAAATCCACACTATAATATTTAAAAAAATATTTCAAGAAAATTAAATCTTTATTCGTAAAATTTGGGATTTTACAATCTCCCCTCCTTATGAAATTTTGCCCTCGAAATTTACGTGACGTACTGGGTATGCTTAGAGATGATGAGGACACTTCACGATTCTAACTCTGGAGGTATAACCTTTAAGCATAGAATATATTCTAGGATTTTAACATGTACATCTTCATACGTTAAATTATCCGCTATCTCGTCCAGTTCTAAATCAATAATGTGGTTTGGGTCGTCCACATGTTTATGAACACGCAGCATATTTGGCGGTAAAACGAGTCTATAGGCCACAGTTCCTACTTGATCGAGGATTTCAAATGGACTAATTAAATCGAGGGTTGACATTTCCTCTCTTCATTAATTCTTGCTTCTAGAATAACGCCCTCTTGAACCTTATTTTTTCACATTCATCAGCTTCGGGTGTGTAGTTTGAGCGGCTTTAACTTTATCGATTAAAGTCGATTCTATTCGTATATTCGTTATCTTCACGTACGTTCGTATATTCACACTCATAAATGCATACGATCTTCTACTCAACGCGTCGGCTACCACGTTCGCTTTTCCACGATGGTATTGAATGGTACGATCGTAATCTTCAACAGCTCGAGCCAACGTCTTTGGCGCATGTTACATTTATTTTGGGTGAAGAAAATATTTGAGGGTTTAAGAAATGGGTTTTGTATTGGGGTCAATACAAAATTCGATTTCACGCTCTAGGGGTAGGCTAAGAAGTCTTCAAAAATACATCAGGAAATTTATTAACAATAGAAATATCATTCACAACTGTGACTCTCATCCAAGACTTGGATAACACGTCACATTGATACCTATTAACTTGCCATCGTTATTCACAACGTCCCCTACGGAAAGTCTGGCTTCGGTGCATTCCACACAAAGAAATCAACAATGAAAGGACCGTGGCTCTTTACTTATGGCTTGATATGACAATGATTGACTTTAGTGGTTTGGTTGCTTGAATTCGCATAATAGGTTGGTTAGGAATATGAAAGCTAACAACCTTACTAAAAGTATGATGAGTAGTTAACCAATCGATTCCTAAAATCTCATCAAAGGCAAGTAATTTCAAAGAGATAAGATCGACAAGTAACGTGAAAGTGTCGATTTAAATCAAATAAGATTTATAAACAGTGGAGGTAACGAAGGTGTCTCTTAACGGAGTTTCAACAGATAAGTCGAAGTCTAACTTCTCCGGAGTCAAAGTTAAACGTTGAACGCAAGCAAGAGAGATAAAAGAATGGGTAGAACCGGTATCTAATAAGGTATAAACTTCGCAAAAATTTATAATTAACTAACCCGTGCTAACTTCGTTCGGGTTACTCGCTTTTTGAGAAGTCATGAAAAATGCTCTTCCTGAAACCACCGACTTTGTTTTGTCCGTATCCGCCTTTGATGCCACCGTCCCAGCTAGACTTGACTTCACTATACGACAAAATCGAGCTAAATGACCTTCTCTTCTTGAAATTTCCACTTCTATTATCTTGGCCATGATTACCACTGAAGTGGTTACCATTCGGCATGATAATTTCCCCCACAATGGTCATCATTGTTTCGATGACCGTTTCCACCGGTACGATTAGTATCGTGTTGTTGGTCGTTACCTTTTGGTTGTGCTAACTCATTATCGCGCTCCAATAACTGAGCCCTATTCACAACATCTGAATATAAACAAAGTTTATGAGAAATAAGGTATTGACGTATATCGGGTTTCAAACCTCTTAGAAACATTCGGCGGCTTTCGCTCCTCATTATCGACCAAATGGGATGCAAACCGGGATAACTCATGAAACTTAGCCTCGTCTTCGCGATACGATCATATTATTTTGCTCCATTTCTTATCTCAACATTTTCAGATGCCATTTTCAAACACTGTCACAAAACAAGGGTTAATTGACATATCACATATTATCCCTATACTCTGACCGACCAATTAAATACCAAATAAACTTAGGTAGGTCATACTAGCGAAGGAATTCCCCGTCTCTCCTCTCCTAGTTCTTATCTCACATCTCAGCCAGGGATCATATCCCTAAGCTTTGATACCAACTGTGACGCCCCCAAAAATAGGTATACATCACCCATCTTAAGTCGCCAGCTACATGGTACAAAAATACAAATATAACTTAATTATACAACAGTCGTGTAAAATACGACAAAACATAGCTGAGAGTTTAAACAATAATATTGCCTTCTAGACAATATTCACTCTCAATGGAGTCCTCATTTCATTTATTATCACACTATTTAACAGAATAGTGAGGACTACTAATACTATCATCTGGACAGTCACCCCGCTTCCCGACTAAGTCTCAATTTATATTCTCATTTCACAGAGAATAGTGAAAGAAAGGGTGAGCTCAACTAGCCCAGTAAGAAATATTATGACTCAGATAATGCAGAATAAATTATCATTAGTCTTCAACAATGTTAAACTAATAAAATACAATAGACATCAAGTTTAACTGGAGCGGAACAAGCAATCCATTAGAAGATTCAAGTAGAGAATAAAATCTACTATCTTCTATGATTTAAAAAGTTTTCATCAATTTTTATCGCTAAGACTCAGCTTAATAAATAATCCACATCATCCATGCACTACGGCCAAGGATATTCATTAGTATCACGACCACAAATTATCCATGCACTACAGGCCAAGGATATTCGTGTAATCATCAACGGTCCTGATCATGCCATAAAATAATTCATCTTTGCACCCTTGGCCGAAGAGAATCCATAGTCATAATCATACCAAAAACTGTCCATCAATGCACTACGGCCCAATGAGGACTTGTTCCACAGCATTTGTAACATTACGGCCATGATTATACCATATAATCCCTGGTCATAATCATACCAAATCCATCTATGCACTACATGCCACATATGACTTTCAACATAATATAAATATGAGGATGATGACAATGATATAAGAATTCAATAAAACAAGTTCAAGAATTAATTTATCCAGGAACTAATAACGTCCAAATTGTCAACATGATACTTCTTTGTAGAGTAAAATTCAAGAATGCACAGAAGAATATTTCTATGAAAAGATACTGGATGAAGCGCAAATATAAAGGATATTCCACTAATTTCATGGAGTATAGAAGTCAAAACTTTAACCAATTGAGTATAATAAAGACTGGAATAACAAAATAAATCACCATGCATGCGGTACTTTGCATAGACAGGTTATTGCAACAGAATAATAAATAACGGAACCGGTCGGTGTAAATTAAAGCAGGATGTTCCAATGAATAATAAAGAATGGACTAACAATGAAATCACCATGCATGCGGTATTTAGCATGAGCGGTGTTATTCCAATGTAATAATAAATAATCGGAACGGTGTCCAAATAGTAAAACGCATGCATGTGGGATATTCCAATGTAATAATAAAGAATGTAATAACAACATAAATCACCATGCATACGGTACTTCGCATAGATAGGTTATTCCAACAGAATAATAAATAACGAAACCAGGTCCGGCATAGAGAAGCGTCATGCATGTGATATATTCCAATAGAATAATAAACAATGGAATAATAGAAGAATTTCACCAAGTATAGGGTAGACCGCGTATACAGGTTATTTCAACAGAATAATAAAGAATGGAATAACAGAAGTTCTCTTTATGAATATGAAAAAAAAAAATACCCCTTACCTTATAAAGAAGAGTACTCCGACGGTAGGGCGGAGATATACTTGAAGAAACTTGCACTATGCTCAAAGCTTTCTTAAACGCTAAAGAAATATGCTTAAGATTATAGAAGAAGAATTGTCTCTACAATTTCTCTCTCTAGAGTTTCAGTGAATTTGTAAGAAATAATAAAGGAATGAGCTTCTATTTATAGAAGAATGGACTGAATAGTAACCAATCCATGAACGGTCCAAATTGATTTACTTTTAAACGGACTGTCCAGATTGGTTTACAATAAAATATAATATATTCTATTTATAATCTAATAAAATGAATAACTTTATAAAAGTATTCTGTTTTATATAAAAAGTTTTTCTGTTTTATTACATTAATAATACTACTAAAACAAACCTCATATATATATATATATATATATATATATATATATATATATAACAATCGACAATAATTGAATCTAATAACGTGAGATACTATGCAAAGAACTACTATAGCAATAATTGAACAAAACCGAGTTACTTCTCACGTAAGCATCAATAATCAATACCGTACTACTACTGCAACCACCACGTGTATTCTCAGTACTTTTACTATTGGGTAGTTCAACAGCTTTAACAAAGAAACTTCCATTTATTATTTTCATAAATATATTTTTGTCGTTTTCATTCCGTTAAAATAATTTCATTATGGGGTCCACCAATGATTGCATCGTTGTACGAATATTCTCTGCTAAAATGAATATTCCCCGACCAATCGAATATAATACAATAACTTGCATACTTTGCAAAATTTATAAATACTACCCACAACTATAACATTATCTCAAATCCACACCATAATATTTAAAAAAATATTTCAAGAAAATTAAATCTTTATTCGTAAAATTTGGGATTTTACATCCTCGTCCTCTTCATCCGTCTGTGGCAGCTCCACTGAATCCTCCTCGTCTGTCTCTATTTCATCATCCTCATCAGGTACTCTCTTCTGCTCATCTACCATGACCAACGGAACTGTTTCCCGTGGCAGTAATTGTTCCCAAACTACCTGAATATCTCGAGGCTCCTCCTCCCTAGCTTGACTAGATCCTTCTATATTAGTCATCCTGTCAACCAAAGTTAAAATTTTAATTACTAATCATTACTACTCGACACACACGAGCACATAAGTTGTAAACACATAAGCACATAAGTATTTTATTATTTCTTCCTTAAAACTCGATAAGATTTTATCATCACAATCTTTTCGAAGGTTACTTCCTAAGGCCTTTTCCCACCTAAGTTTCATAACCTAAGGCTTTGATACCAACTTGTGACACCCCCAAACCTAGGTACTTCATTTCCACAGGATTTGATGCTCACTAAATCAAACATTCATATCTAACTACCCATCACAATAAAACTGGATAAATAAAACCTTTCCCATTAAAGGGTTACATAATAAAAATCTCCAAGGTTGTCTAACCTTTAAATACAATCATTCAAATGCAGAAAATTAATAAACTTCTTTACAACCATTCAAATAAAATCTGAAAATCAAATATCAACATAATACAAGTCTTCAATACTTGTTCATCTTTCCTTTTCCCTTACTGGTGCTAGGTACATCAACCTTCTTGTCTTTAACTGTAATAGTTATATAAGCAAGAGTGAGCAAACAAAGCTCACTTGAAACAATAAGGAATGTAAATCTTTACAACAACTGTCAAATAAGAGGCTCGAAAGAATTAAACAATATGATTTATCAACATTCTGAAGTATATAACTGAGGGTCCTAAGACCATGAACTATGTCCATAGTTATAAGTAATTTTTCAACTTAAACTTTAACAGTCATAAGACTATAGGGACTCCTCGTACTTAAGAGGATCAGCCCTTCGGACAATGTATTGTGCACAAACATTTCAACGCTAACCGTAAGTTACCCCTAATAATAGGGTTGTTCATCTCAGTATTTAGAGTACAAGTCCGCACCAAAGTGAGTTTGGTTTGGATATATTTCAGGGTAATTTGGAATTCAACGAACATCAACTAAGGATTAGTTGAATAAAACCAATAACATCATACTATATAATAATCATAATTGAATCAACATGGTAAATTAAAGTCATGCTTTAGGAATAATCTAATAGCATTCAACTTTAATAACTATAACACACCTTGCTTGAACAATGTTAAGCCAAGGTTATTTAAAATCGAATACTAAGCATGCGTAGCAATTTGAACGATAAAATTGTTCAACATTAGTATATATAATTGTGCATGCTAAACAACAAGTTAAATACAAGAATAACTTGTTCAATATCAAAATCAAAGCTTAGAAAGCTTGCATCATTTATAAGGTAATCGAATTGGAAACGATAATTGGTTCAATAACATAATAGATTAGAGAACTTGCCTTGCTCGTAGGCTAAATCGAACAATTCGAATCACAATACCCTATATATATATATATATATATATACATATATATGTCATCATGACATAGTTAGTCACTACCACTTTACAAACATAACTAAGTACATTCATCATGTAGGTTTGATTATTTAATCACATAATCCAGTTATAACACAAGTTAATCGTTAATAACATGTTCATTCTAGATATAGAAATATTAAAATCATAACTTAACAATCCTATTATTAACACATAACCATTTCTTTAGACTTTGAGTACAAAATTAACACTCACAAAGGCCATTCTCGCTAACTTTCATGTAACTTTTCAGATTTATATTGTGGGTCGCAACCTTTATGGGCGTGGTGATGGCATCATGCTGCGAGAATTATATTTACTAGGTCACACTATGACGTATAGCAAGCGTATTTATGACGAGAATTATATCGCTAAGTTGCCGCGTTGCGAGATTAAATTGCGATTTTTCGGCATAACTACGGAAATCATATTAACAAAGCCAATTTTGGCCTACAAGCTCCTTTCTAACAGTCTAATTAACACATAATTCATATAGAGACCTCATATAAACATAATTCAAAGACTCCTAACATGTTTCTACCCATAAAACAACATAAACAACGAATTTAAAACATACAATTTCACTATTTTTGATTAAAAAAAAAAAAAAAAACTCACGTTTTGATGTTTTTAATGAAAATAAACACTGTGATTTTATTTTTCTACCAAAACAGTTAATTCAAAGCACTTTATCAATGTTTATACATACTCTAACAAATTCAATAGTCAATTTATCAACTAAACAACTAATTAACCCTTAATTTCTACCTTAAACTAAACCATACTCATTCACATAAACTCTCTGTAAAATAGTTTTTATGCACAAACCACAAACATCAATTCATTGACTATGCTCATATATAACTTATGAAAATAGTTTTACAACACTAGATTATTATATAAAATCACATACATAACAAATAATTCAATTTCTACAAAGCTTTTATTGAGAAAATTGGGAGAGAAAATACAACTATAACTTTGAAAAGAAAAACAATAACAGAGTTTAGATGATACCTTGTTTGAAGAAGATGATGGCTAACCCTTTTTGATTCTCAAGCTTCTTTTCTCCAATTCCCTAGCCTTTCTTCCTCTCTTCTTTTCTCTCTCAGAAACTCTCTTCTTCTCCTTACCTCTCTATTCTAACCTTACGTCTTAGAAATATAACGATAATAATAATATAGATATTAAATATATAATATAATTCTAACATAACTGACATCAGTTATGTTTTATTTGAAAATCAAAAGCCATAAGGCTTGTTTGGCTAACCACTAAAAAAATAATCAATTAATCATTATGCCTTGTTTGGTAAAACTCTATTAGAATAAAGACTCAATAGGCATTAGGCCTTGTTTGGCAAAACTGAATTAAACTCCTTTAAGTTATTTTAATAACTCATTTATAAAAGGTTATTTGTCACACTTTTATTTAATTAAATTGATTCTAATAACAATTTATTAAATTACTTTAACACGTAAATCAATACAACAAAATTATAATTTTCTATATAATTATAACTTTATTTAATCAACTAACACATCCTTTTAATTACAAATTCAAATAAAAAGAATAATAATTCAATTAATCAAAACTCTCTAACTTAATAATTAAATTAAATTAGCATATAATAATTAATTTTCTTAATTATTTATTTAACAAATAATTAACCAAATCGAATATATTTGAACAATTACAAATTCAACCATAAACACATCCATTAAATACTTATATAATTCAACAAATATTTAATATAACAATTAAAAATTCTGGAATGTTACATCATTCCCTCCTTACAAGGATTCTGTCCCCAGAATCACAATTCGAACAATTCATTCGTCACACTCAAGATGGGTGATGTATAGCTATTTTGGGGCGCGTCACAATATAACTCAAGCTCATTATCTCTACAATAAAATATTAGGGGTCTAGGCCACGTTTGGCTTTTCCCCATTTCCATAATATTTTAATATTTATTTAATGTAAAGCTTAGGTGTCACACTTTACCTTAATGTTAAATTATTTAGCTCACCTTACACTTAAAATAATTAATATATACTCTATTAATTATTTACATTATACATTATACGTATAATTATTTGATTGTCCCAAGACAACTTCTTCCCTCTTATTCAAATCATGTTTTGCTAACTTAATTCTTTCATGGACAACTTAATTTCCATTCAAAATTTTATTATCCCTATGAGTCCTTAGAATCCAATTCTTAAATTTAAATTCCACAAATTTATCCTACATACCGGCGCAGCTGCACTGGTCATAGGCTTGGAAATGGTTCAGCTGCACCATACCAAGTTCAGACACAATAGTTTCTGGTTTAACAGAGATAGAATCTACTCTCCTAAATACTTCACATATACCTCATATGTGACGCCCCCAAAATAGGTATACATCACCCATCTTGAGTTGCCAAATACATGGTACAGAATACAAATACAAACTTAATTATACAACCGTCGTGTAATATACGACAAAACATAGCTGAGAGTTTAAACAGTAATATTGCCTTCTAGACAATATCCATTCTCAAATAGAGTCCTCATTACATTTATTGTCACACTATTTTATAGAAATATTTGAGGCTTTTATGATGCGTATAGATCTCCACCTTCTCTCCATACAGGTAATGCCTCCAAATCTTAAGCACAAAAACGACTGCTGCCAACTCTAGATCATGAGTAGGATAATTCCTCTCATATTCTTTGAGTTGTCGAGAGGCATAGGCTATGAATTTCCCATGTTGCATGAGAACACATCCTAACCCCTTGCCTGAAGCATCCCTGTAGATGAAAAATCCCTCTGAGCTAGATAGTATTGTCAGAACAGGTGCTGAAATGAGTCTCCTCTTGAGTTCTTGAAAACTCTTTTCACATTCCTCGCTCCAACCGAAATTTGTATCTTTTCGAGTCACCTAAGTTAATGGAGTAGCGATTCGAGAAACTCCTTTCACGAATCTCTGATAATAACCAGCTAAGCTGAGAAAGCTACAAACTTCGGTCACTAACTTAGGTTGCTCCCAGCTTTGAATTGCTTCAATCTTTATCGGGTCAACAGATATTCCATGATTTGATATTATGTGACCAATGAATGCAACTTCTTCAAGCCAGAACTCGCATTTCTTCAACTTGGCATAAAGCTTGTTTTCACGAAGCTTTTGGAGTATCAGCCTCAAGTGTTGCTCATGGTCTTCACGGGTTTTGGAGTATATGAGGATGTCATCAATAAAGATTTACCACAAAGTGATCCAAATATTCCTTGAATACTTGGTTCATCATGTCCATGAAGCCGTAGGAGCATTAGTCAATCCAAAAGACATGACTAGAATTCATAATGCCCGTCATGGAGTTCCGAAAGCGGTCTTTGGAATGCCATCGGTTTTAATCTTCAACTGATGATATCCTAATCTAAGATCAATCTTTGAAAAGAATTTGGCTCCTTGCAACTGGTCAAACAGGTCATCAATACGAGGAAACGGGTACCTTTTTTTGATGGTGACACGATTCAACTCCCGATAATCAATACAAAGTCGCATACTTCCATCTTTCTTCTTCACGAATAGAATAGGAGCACCCCAAGGAGACGTACTAGGACAAATGAAACCGATGTCTAACAATTCCTGTAGTTAGGTTTTTAACTCCTGAAGTTCAATAGGAGCCATTCGATATGACGCTTTGGAAATGGGTTTTGTACCAAATTCAAGGTCGATACAAAATTCAATTTCACGCTCTGGGGGTAGGCCAGGAAGTTCTTCAGGGAATACGTCAGGAAATTTATTAACAATAGAAATATCATTCAAATCTGACGTATTTTTATTTAAATCCGTGACATGGGCTAAGAAAGCTTGACATCCGTTTTTCAATAAACGAATAGCTTTATGGCTTGATATGACAGTGATTAATTTTAGTGGTTTGGTTGCTTGAATTCGCATAATAGGTTGGTTAGGAATATGAAAGCTAACAACCTTACAAAAATAATTGATTTTAGCATGATGAGTAGTTAACCAATCAATCCCTAAAATCACATCAAATGCAAGTATTTTCAAAGAAATAAGATCGACAGGTAACGTGCGGTTACCGATTTGAATCAAACAAGACTTATAAACCGTGGATGTAATGAAGGTTTCTCCTAACGGAGTTTCAATCGATAAGTCAAAGTCTAATTTCTTCGGAGTCAAATTTAAGCGTTGAGCGCAAGTAGGATAAATGAAAGAATGGGTAGAACCGGTATCAAATAAAGTAAAAACTTCACTAGAGTTTATGATTAGCTTACTCGTGATCACCTCGTTCGTATTCCTCGCTTTTTGGGAGGTTACGACAAACGCTCTCCCTTGAACTACCGGTTTTTCTTGTCTGCGACACCCTTTGATGCCTCCATCCCAGCTGGACTTGACCTTGGTGCACAACAAAATCGAGCAAGGTGACCTTCTTTTCCACAATTATAACACCCTTTGGACTGCATCACGCAGCTTGGACTGATATGTCCCTCCCCTCCGCATTTGTAACATATGATCGGCGGTCGTTCTCCTTCCTTAACAACAGGTGTTAGTGCTGACGTCTTTCGATCCTTGTTGAATCTCCTCTTCTTAAAATGTCCACTCTTATTGTCATGGCCATGATTACCACCGAAGTTATTATCATTTCTGGCATGTTGATTCCCTCCACGTTTGTTGTCACCGCTTCGATGACTGCTACCACTGGTATTATCGACTTGTCGGTTGCTCTCTCTTGGTTGGGTTGACTCATTATTACGCTCCAATAACTGAGCCCTATTCACAACATCTGAATACAAACCCAGTTTATGAGAGATAAGGTATTGACGTATCTTGGGTTTCAAACCTCTTAGAAACATCCGCGTCATTCTCTCCTCATTATCAACCAAGTGGGATGCAAACCGAGATAACTTGGAAAACTTAGCTTCGTACTGCGCCATGGTCATATTATTTTGCTCAAGCTTGATGAACTCTACCTCCTTCATGTGAAGAATACTTTCAGGAAAGTACTTTTTGTTGAACAGCTCTTGGAACTTCTCCCAAGACATCTTCATGGTCGGGCAGTTGAGTCGCTTTCTGATTCCCACCAGTAATCTACCTCTGCACGCAACATGAAGGTGGCAAAGGGAACCTTTTGCTCCTCGGAGCATCCCAAGACATCAAATATCTTGTTGATCTGCTTTATCCATGTCTCCACCTTAAGTGGTTTTGGCTCTCCAAGAAACTCTGGTGGTCCCAGCTCCTTGAACTGCTTAGCGGTGACCGTCCGAGAGTTGCCAGTGTTTCCACCTACATTTTGGACAAGAGCCGCTCTCGCCTGATGTTGCATGAATTTCATAAAGCCTCTGACCATCCCATCGTTCACCATTTCATCGGTGTTATTGTTTATATGAGGATTATTGCCTTCCTGTTGCACATTACCTTGGGTATTGATCTATGGTGACTCAACGGTCTCATGTGCTTCATTGCTTATCTCAACATTTTCAGATGCCATTTTCAAATACTGCCACAAAACAAGGGTTAATTAACATATCACATAATATCCCTATACTATGACCAACCAATTAAATACCAAATAAACTTAGATAGGTCATACTAGCGAAAGAATTCTCTGTCTCTCCCCTCCTAGTTCTTGTCTCACATCTCAGCCAGGGATCATATCCCTAAGCTTTGATACCAACTGTGACGCCCCCAAAATAGGTATACATCACCCATCTTGAGTTGCCAAATACATGGTACAGAATACAAATACAAACTTAATTATACAACCGTCGTGTAATATACGACAAAACATAGTTGAGAGTTTAAACAGGAATATTGCCTTCTAGACAATATACATTCTCAAATAGAGTCCTCATTACATTTATTATCGCACTATTTTATTGAATAGTGAGGACTACTGATACATCATCTCGGACCATCACTCTGTTCCCCGACTAGTCCTGGCTACGTTCTCATTTCCTGAAGAGAACAATGAAAGAAAAAGGGTGAGCTCAACTAGCCCAGTAAGAAATATTATGACTAAGATAATGCAGAATAAATTATCATTAGTCTTCAACAATGTTAAACTGATAAAATACAATAGACATCAAGTTTAACTACAACGGAATAAGCAATCCATTAGAAGAGTCAAGTAGAGCATGATACCTACTATCTTCTATGATTTAAAATATTTTCATCAATTTTTATCGCTGAGACTCAGCTTAATAAATAAACCACATCATCGAATCACCCCTGCACTATGGGCCAAGGATATTCATTAAATCATTAATGGTCATGACTATACCGAATAATCACTGCTCATAATCATACCAAAAACTGTCCATCACTGCACTGCGGGCCACTGAGGACTTTTACCACGTCATTTATAACATTACAGGTCATGATTATACCAAATGATCCCTGGTCATAATCATACCGAGTCCATCTATGCACGTAAGCCAAAGATGACTTTCATCACAATATAAGCATGAGGATGATGACAATGACATAATAATTCAATAAAACAAGTTCAAGAATAAATTTTAAAGATTTATAAGTTAATTTATCCTGAAATCAATAACGTCCAAATTGTCAACATGATACTTCTTTGTGGAGTAAAATTCAAGAATGCTCGAAGAATATTTCCATGAAAAGATACTTTGAGAAGCACAAATATCCGTGATATTCTACTAATTTCATGGAGTATAGAATTCAAAACTTTAACCAATCGAGTATAATAGAATATATGAAATGCAAAATGGATTTTACGCATTGCTATGCAGTAATCCACGTAGACGGATCATTTCCATAATTTAATAAGGAATGAATACGAAGGATCATTCACCATGCATGTGGTAATCCACATAGATGTGTTATTCCAACGTAATAATAAAAATGGAATAACGAAAGAATTCACCACCATGCGATAGATCTTATGCCAAGCAAAGTTATTCTCAATGTAATAATAAAGAATGGAACTAGGTCATGCGTGTACGCATATACGTGATATTTCAATAGAATAATAAAGAATGAAATAACAATAGAATTCACCGTATGCGATAGATCCGCACAAACAAAGTTATTCCAATGTAATAATAAATAATGGAACCAGTCAAATGCGTAATATATGCATGCATGTGATATTCCAATGTAATAATAAAGAATGGAACCGTGTCATGCGTAATCCGCACAGCATGTGATATATTCCAACAAAATAATAAAGAATGGAATAACAGAAGAATTTCACCATGTATGTGGTACTTCGCATAGATAGGTTATTCCAACATAATTATAAAGAATGGAATAATAGAAGAATTTTACCATGTATGCGGTAGTTCGCATAGATAGGTTATTCCAATGTAATAATAAAGAATGGAATAAAAGAAGCTCTCTTCATGAATACGAAAGAAATAATACCCCTTACCTTAGAAGAAACTGGATATTGGAATAGTGAGGTAGCAGACTTCTCTTCTTCTTTCTCTCTATAATTTCTCTCTATAATAATTGCTCTAAACCTTTTGTGAATTGGTGAGAAATGAAGGAAGAATGAGCTTCTATTTATAGGAAAATATAGTTTCGATAATTGCACGTTTTGGGGCTCAAAATATTACAGTACAATACCTTTCACTTTTTCTTCATTTTTAATTTAGTCCTGCAAGTATTATCAAACTTGCACCACCTCCCCTAATACTAAATAATGTGAATCAATAGTTCAATCATGTGAATCAATGGTTATAATCATGTAAAAATACGAATTACAGTATAGTACCTCCATCTATACCTCCATTTTTAACTTAGTCATGCAAGTATTATCAATCTTGCACCAACTCCCCTAATAGTACAAGAATGTGAATCAATAGTACACACATGTGAAAAAATAGTTATATGCATGTGAATTAATAGCAAGTAATTGCTCATTTATCCGAATAATTACCCAACTGGTCAGTATAACTTCCAAACATCAATTAATATCGAAATAAATGTCGATTTCCACTAACACTAATAATTCTAACACAATGGAACTATCAATTTCATCTTTAATCAACACGAACTTATTCATCATTAATAATATAACTCACAATATTTAACAACCAGGTCATTCCCAGGAAAGAGGGGGCTTTCCGATAAGGATTTCTCTTTATTGGCGCGCAATTAGATGACCAAACCTCTCCTTGATAGAACTTCTAGACATTGTAAATATTGCAATTTAATAATATGATTAACTTTGTCATCTCAATTATTGATTTAATAATATAACATATTATGCAAATGATATTGTGACAATAATCGAAACAATAATATGAGAGATATGATGCAACAATTACTATAGCAATAATTGAGTATAACTGAGTGACTTCTCACGTAAGCATCAATAATCAATACCGTGTGCTACTATGCAACCACGCGTATTACTGTACTTTTACTACGGAGTAGTTTAATAGTTTTAACGGTAACATTTCCACCGTTATTTTTATAAAAAGATAATTCTGTCGTTTTCTTACTACGACAATACTTCCGCTGTGGGGTCCACTAATGATTGTGCCATCGTACGAATATTCCCTGTTAAAATGAATATTCCCCGACCAATCGAATATTATATAACCACTTGCTTACTTTGCAAAATTTATAAATATTACCCACAACTATAACATTATATTATATCCACACCATAATATTTAAAAATATATTTCGAGAGAAATTAATCTTTATTCATAAAATTTGGGGTCTTACATCATAAATGGTAACTCATCTAAAATCAACCTCTTCTTTGATTCCACATCATGGATTACTATTTTATTTAATAATTTAAATATCAAATTTCGAGTTTTAAAACTCTATTTTCCTTAATAGTTTAACCAACTATGAAATCTCCTTTACGGGTTTCTTACAAAACTCAAATATAAAGCACCCACTTTAATCACATATTCATTATTTACTTAAGTGATTCTTATACCCCTTCAAATTATATTATTCCATAATATAACTTCCACTTTAATATAAATTAACCAATATTTTTACTTGTTAGTTAACTCTCATAATTAACTAATTTATGCTTTACTATCTCAATCTATCCATGGATAGCTTAAGAACTAACTAAAACTCATATTACATCATACTAGTTACTAGTATATATATTCAAGAAAATGGTGATTATCCATCAAAGATATTTATTGTCACCAACTCACTATGATAAAAATAATTTTATAAATTATTTAATGTCGATAGATAAATCTTATCCATCTTCTTATTAATTCATCTCTATAATTTATAACAAATATATAGTAATGATATATATTTATTAAACACAACATCACTTATTACATAGATCATATTACTCTATGAAACACAATACTACATACCTCGTAACACATTTATATATTCTTGTTCGAACCCATTTCATGCTTTAAGAAGTTTCACTACAAAAAAATGGGCCTTTAGCAACGATTTTTCAGGCTTTATAAGTCGTTGCTAAAAGTATATGTTTAGCAACAAAATTTATCCTTCGTTGCAGATTGTGTCATGCTTTCACTTTTTGCAACGAAATTCATAACTCGTTGAAAAATTTCGTTGCTAATTTATTGGCGGGAAATTTTTTTGTTAGAAATTCATTGCAAAATTTTCGGCCACTTACTTTCCCGTCGGCGTGGGCAACGAAAGTTTTTTTGTTGCTAAAAATGGGGCTTTATCAACGATTTTTCATGCAAAGTCGTTGCTAAAAGTGTATGTTTAGCAACGAAATTTGTCCTTCATTGTTGATTGTGTCAGGCTTTTACTTTTTGCAAATTGAAATTCATAAGTAGTTGCAAAAGTTTGAAACAAAATTCGTTAGAAATTTGTTGCAAAATTTCTAACCACTTGATTTCTCCTCATCGTGGGCAACGCAAGTTTTTTTTGTTGCTATATTTCGTTGCCTAATATGGACCACATTCATTGGCAACAATTTTTATTTTCGTTGCATATTTTATACAACTTTTTACAACGACTATTAAAATGTTGCCTTAAATTAAGATGATGATGATAATAATAATAATAATAATAATAATAATAATAATAATAATAATAACAACAACAACAACAACAATAATAATAATAATAGTAATAATAATAATAATAATAATAATAATAATAATAATAATAATAATAATAATACTAATAATAATAATAATAATAATAATAATAATTATTATAATTATAATAATAATATTAGTAATAATAATAATAATAATAATAATAATAATAATAATAATAATAATAATAATAATAATAACAACAATAATAATAATAATAATAGTACTAATAATAATAATAATAATAATAATAATAATAATAATAATAATAATAATAATAATAATAATAATAATAATAATAATAATAATAATAATAATAATAATAATAATAATAGTCATAATAATAATAATAGTACTGAAACTCAAAAAGTCTTCTTAACTTTTGTCATATCAGTGATAAGAGCTTGTGAACAGGGTTCACTGTCAGATAGCTCACATCTAAATTATTCTTCATGAACTACTTTTGAAAAAGAAGAGAACCCCTGCTGACTTTCATATTCAGGCCTTGTCAGCTGAAGTTCACAACTGATACAACCGAAACTGTTGGAAAGAATCGTCCCAGTCGAAAGGGCCGGTGAATAATGTACACCCCTCAATGGAGGAATGGACAAGGTGAGAGTCAGTCGCCCCCTTTCAAAATATGTGTTGATAGTTGCCTTTTAAGCCAAAACTAGAGAAAAAGTGTGTTGGTCATTCTTTAACATATAGTACTTGGTATTATTTAGTAGTATTTTGGAGTCTGAAATTATTATTTTTTTGTTGGCAACTTTATTCAGTTCACCTGTCTCTTCGAATTACATGCCAAATTAGTTGAGCATAAAAACAAAACTATGATTGATGACTTTTAACAAACTTTTTTCTTTAAGGATCTCTGTGACTTTGACTGATTTTTCTAGGATCACTGGAACTTTACAACCACACAGAAAATGTCATCAGTGCTCTTCCTTGCAAGTGCCTCTTGGTAAGGTGTTTTGCTGCTGATCGAGCATCCTTAATGTGTTTGATACAATCCACGGCTTCTTGATTTGACAAAACCTGATACCACATGATAAATGTATTAAACCTGATCCAATAATTAAGAACAAAAGATGGTTTTAAAGCAGCCCACATTTATTGATGTTATGCCAATTAACTTAGTTACAGCAATCGTTCATGTTATCTTATTAGACTAATCCTTTAGCACTGATAAATACTACCTTCAAATGTAATTGCTTTTCTGTTATGTAGATACTACACGTGTATCAGAAATTGGAATTACATTAGAGTTGCAAATGTAAGTTGAGCTCTACCAATTAATCAATGAATATTTGAATAAACTTGCAATACATCATTAAAGTGAACACATTTGCAACTCTAGTTTTAATTTCTACTGTCAAATGTAATACTTAATTAGTATTCTTTAAGGTGCCATTCAAATATCATTTCAAGACATGCTTTTGCTTTTCAAGATAAAAATAAACTGGACTTCTTATCAAAATATAATTTCCTTTTTAATTCCATACTCTAGAATTACCACTGCCATCAAAACAACTCTCAAATCACAAATTTTCACTGTATTTTCTAACTTGTAAGTACAAAATGGATGATAATGGTGATTGATCAGCCATAAAGAGCATGGCCAAAAGAATCAGAAACTCAGGGATGAAATAAGAGAGTCACATATGAGAGGCAACTGGAAATTTATGGCAATTAAAAGTGATTGATAATGGGATGTAGACTTATTAAAATACATACAGCTGTAGACACACATCAAGCAAAAGCTACATCTGACCATAAGACATACTTGACACCCTTCGAAATGTTCCGTGCTTCATGCAGCATACACATGGCCCTGTGAATGTGAAGCATAGCCATCCCTTCAGTAGGAGCCACCTACAAAAAGTTGCATCATTTGTGTTAGTGAACACTGCTTAATCTACACTATGCAACTTACTGTAAACCTATAAGAATGCAGAACTATCGGGGGGAGAAGATAATATGGCTGAAAATATTGTAAAAAATAAGACAAAGAGTGTGTCGTGTGTGTGTGTGGTGAGAGAGAGAGAGAGAGAGGGAATTATAGATCTAAATCTAAATAGCGATAACATGGTGTAGTTTTAACTATCTAAAACCTAGCATTAGTATGGAGTTCAAATTTTAATAGGTGAATGATATCTTGAGTAATAGACTGGGTTAGGATAGTAGTGTTAGTAAACATCCTAGCATTGAGTTCCTGCCAAATTCTTTAGACAACAGCAAAACTAACGTGCAACAGGTACTTACCAAAATTGGGTCTGAGAGCATGATATGATATAATCAGTGATAGCTGACCATCCTATACTAATACTTTTGGAGGTTTGCCATCAGTTCCTCCCCCACATAAGCCACATCACCTTCCATCGGTCTTGGAATTTGGCTTTGCTGCCTCTGTGTTAGTCTCACTTGGTCTAGGTTCATTCTCAACCTCAACATCCACTTGCTCTGCAGCTTCATCTTTTAGGTCTTCCAGTGCAGCAATCTGATGTCAATCATCCCAAAAAAAATATTTACTAATAGATAATACCAAAGTTGTTGCTAGACCAAATTACAGAAGAATAGACCCAAATTCAAAAAAGGCCTTTAGTGGTCTTAGTACAGTACCTCATACCACATTGGTGTGTCTTAAAAGCAAAAATTAAATCAAACCATCCATTATACTACTAGACAAAACCCTTACTTGCAGCTTCAGAGTGGCAATCTCAGAGACATCAAACAAAGAAGGAGAGCAAAGGTTATACAAAGATTCAATGTCAATAGCAGATACACAAACCAAGTATTGATTATTTATTGAGAGGATTTCACCAAAAACTACCCAATTTGGCCTTTCACTAAAAGTTAGTAAAGAACATGAAGGATGCAAATTAAACATTTTTTCGGTCAATACTACTTCATAACTAAACCGATCATATCCGAATATATAGCTACATTCTCCGGAGGAAGAGAGTATGACTTTTTTAAAGTTCTATCATGCATGGATCTGACCAATGGATTCCAAATGCGATAAGTGGGGATAATGATATTAAGTTTATTTTTCGAGACAATTTTCCAGGTTCTTACACCATTTCCGGCATCTCCTCATGGATTTAGCATTTACACTATTATCCCAACACCAACTATTCTTCTTTTCACGAGGCACACTTTCCCACCTTGTACACCGAGAGCAAAGTAAAAGATCATCACACCATGGCGTAATTGCACCTTAAAGCGATCGATTTTAGCTTATCTTCTTTAGTACCAATTACAAAAATATGCTACTTGCATTTGTCATAACAACATAAGTACAAGCCCTCTCTACCCAAAATGATGATGGAAGCAGTTGAGTATTAATTTACCTGTAGACGAGGCTCAATGCCCAATCTGACCATATTCCTTCCATTTTCGGTTAATACATAAAAATCATTGTTAGATGTAACAGCTCCCAACTGAATTAGATTTCTAATGGCCATATCAATAGTTGTAGAACTAGGTGCATCAACAAAATCAAATGTCTGAACATTATTGATGCCCAAGGCAAGAATCTTCAGAACTGTAATGCCAAGATGAACCCTACGAATCTCAGGTTCATGTTGTAGAGGCATCAACACGAAATCATCTTCTGAGTAGAGTCTATAGCACCTTCCAGGATCGGTTCTCAAAACTAAAAGAAGAAAGGAATCATCTTCTTAGTTTGAAGAACTAAAAGAAGAAAGGAAAAGAAAATTTCATTTAAAGTTCATATATACTGAATCGGTAAGAACAGGCAGCCATCATAATCTTTTCCAATATAGTACATCCATCAAGTTTAAAGTGGGGAAGAATTGCCATAATGCCTTGCCTATTTTTTTTAATGAAAACTCGTGGAAGCAACTATGATGAACATCGTGACATGGTCAAACCAGAAAGTAACAAGTTCAATTTGAAAATCCACAAGTTTTGAATGGACTGTTTGCTGTGCTCCAGTGAAAAGACTATCAAAAACATGTTGAGAAATACAATTTTTAATTTAACAGAAGCGAAGATGCCTCAGAAAAATGAGTAATGTCAAAATGCATCAATGTGACAAACTAAGTGAATAAAACAGGGAAAAAAAACTCACAGCTAACCAATCAACCACCCAAAATACAGCAAAAAAATCTGAAACCAACTCAAGGGACACAGCACTACCTGTAAAATTATTCTCTCAGCAACTTTTTCAAAATACTATGAGAAACACACAAAAAATTTGGTGAAGCTAAGAGTATTAGTATTATGGCAACCAGCATATATGGGGATGAGCAAGTTAAAATTGTAAATACCTTCAAACCAACATCAGGATGTGAGGTAATATGCCACCAACAAGTTTGAGAGCTATTTACATATGATATAGAAGAGTCGCAGAACCTTCCTTCAACAGCAGTTTGAACAAGCTTATCACGCAAAGCCTCCGGATCAGCTTCAACAATAATACTAACCTGATCTCATGAAAAACAAGGAGCACATGAAGTAAGTCCACAAAAAAAAATAAGTGGTCACCGCAATAGCAAGTGACTTGAGAATTCATTGACACTTCTACTTACTATTTGTAATGCCTTAGCATGAATCACAAGTGAGTTCTTCTTTAAACTTGCCTGAAATAAGATACATGGTAATGTTGATGAACCCATATTCCAGCAATGCTAAATTTGAACATTTATGGGACCCAAGAGGCATATACAAGTTAAGACAGTCGAAACAAGTTAACAAATTCATAGCAAAACAGTCCAAACAACAAAAAACATAGACAAAACCAAGCAATTTTTGGTCTAAAACAAGTTAAGAACTATAACAATAGCAAACCATTAACTACAACAATAGATTAGCTAAATCAAATCTTTCCATTATATTTAACCAAAAATTGGAAAATCAAAATCCAAATACCATCCATTATACTATAAATTACTGATTAACCAAGTCTAACATAAAGTTCAACATTAATATCCAAAATATTAAGTAGTGTTCACAACAAAATTTTTAACAGTTTTGAATGTCCATAAATATCAATCAAGAGTTGTTTCCAACTCTTTCTGTCCCTGAGCTGCTGTTGACTTGAATTAACTATAGAAATTATGGATTGTCGGCTAACTTGTTAAGTAAATTCTCAAGATTGTCCATCTATTTTCCTTGTGCCTGAATGGTTGCTTCAAGCTCTTCATTTTTTTTGAGACGCTTCTAACTCTGCTGCCAATGTAACTTTTTCTTTATCGATAGATGAAGACTTCTCTGCTTGAGGTCCAAATCCAAAGCCAATCAATCTCCCTGCCTTCTTACCCAACACTCGAGTCATAATCTCCCTTTTGTCATTATTGTCAAAATTTCCAGATTCTGCGTTCATCTCGTAAGGTGCATTCTGACTCAAGTAATTTCATTTCATTCTATGAATTAATAACAAATGTAACTAATTCATTACATAATCCCAAATTTAAAAACAAGATAAGGTTTGTATAACTTACGATGCAAATTCATTTTCAGTTGTATCCAATCGTTTGTTTCCTTTTTTTCCGATGTGTGCTCTTGTAACCTTCGATTGGATCTCCCTAAAATCAAATTAGAAGAATTAATAACTTGAGCATTATTGTATAATTTTCTCAGTACAAGGAACATGAATTAAGGCTTAAGTATCCTGGTTTTCTAGTTTCAAGTATAGCTTGTCGGGTTGTGTTTCCAAAGTTGTGTTCACTATCTTGGGTCATTATATACCATCCGATTCTCGCAGTACCCATCTCCACCACAACCTACACAATTTCAAGTAAATCCGACTCCATAAAATCACTTGTTACCACAAAGATAAGGCTCAGTGGTCCCAAAGAATTTGCCTCAAAGCCAGTCAACCACCGCAATGCATACATCTTTACAGCCAGCTTTAGGCCCACATCACCGCTTGTTTAGTAGACCAGTTCAAATGCACAGCTTCCACCTCAGCATCTAAAGGCCAATTTGAAGCATAGCCAGGGGATGGGTACACTACTTCTTGATCCCAACCTACACTCTCCCAAGGAAATACGTACATGATGTATGATGGCAAAGGGGAAGGGCACATCATCTACCCCAGCCTCACTTCCAACAAAGTGTTTATTCTCATAATTAGCAACCAACTAGTAGCAGTAATCTTATCGGTCGCCCTCCATAGTTCATGTGCAACCATCCCTATAATGAACTGGTACTTTTCTCAAGTGCTTAAAAGGTGAGTATACCTAATACCTATATATTGTAGAACCTTGATAGCAATCATTAGTTATTCTAGCTACTACATAGAGCGCGCAGTGGTTGATTCTGTTGCAGTTAAAGAGTAAAATGAAACACTTAATGGCCTATTAGGCAATCTTAAAAGATCCTAAATTCTTAAAATAATAGGCAAGTTCACACAAGAATGATTTTGAACATTCATAATTACATACCTTCTCGGAATGATGAACGACAAATGGTTTTGACCCTCCACTATGAATGGCATTATTTCCTCGATTTTTCTTGTTTACTTCTGAGCAATGCTAGAAAAAAAATCATTGAACAAATAATAAAAATCTAATCTTTTAAAAAAAACTGAATATCATAAGCATATAAAAAACGATGAAAGTTAGAATAATCATACAATAAATTTTGGCGATGTCCAATAATCACACATTTCAGTCCACTTGGTAATATCAATGTTGTTTGGAGGATTTTTTCTAGCATCTTTGGTTGATTGAAAAGTTTGAATAATTTGTAAAGCTTACACCTCTGCCCTCTATTCCTATCCTTCATTATTCAAAGTGCAACACGCTTCACATGAGGTTTAGAAAGGTCGATATCGAAGCGAGCCTAAAGAAAAAAATAATCCAGCAAAATTAACTAGTTCATGAGACAAAAAACAGCAAAATTAGCTTATTAAACTCTAATCCATGAATTCAACTGTTACTCGCACCTTTTATCTAACAAATCATGTATCCTAATGAGTGTCATTCTCCATGGATTTATAGACAATGTATAAAACAAAAACTAATTTCCAATAAGGACAAATGCAGACTCAACTATGAATAACAATATTTGACATAATTTAATATTATGCATCTTACTTCAACCCTTGACAACGATTCTTCAATTACTCCCTCTGTAATATCCTTGAACTTGGTATTCATCGGGAGGTGGTGGCGGACCATCAATCCTATCTCTGACGACAACTTAGCTGATTCTGTAGGATCTATGGGCCTTCCTTTACTAGGTGACACATTGATAGCCAACTTCTTTCCTTTTGACTTGGTGAGTTTCTCAAGACCAATACTGCGAGTAGGTCCGCGATTTTCTTTCTTTCAAGATGAAGTTATTCAAAATATTAGATGTCAAAAAGTAAAAGGAACAACAAATTAACAAGAAAACAATAATTATATATATCATATATATATACACACACACACGTGTATAACATATGTCTACTAAATAGGTTTACATAAAACTCACATTGTGCAGACCCTTTCTCATCAGACGTCGGTGTCGGGCCACATTTTGTTGGTAGGGTAGAATTTTCACCAACTATAGTGTCATTAGTACATTGCATCGAGGTAGAAATGGGAGTACGCACTTCATTCACATAACCATCATTGGCATTCGGTGAACGTGCAATCATTGAACGTAATTTGCTTGTTCGACCCATAGGTGATGGTTGAGCAGATCGAGTTTGTGATCTTGTGAGTGAGCTTCTTGGAGGACTTGATGTCAGCAGAATTTGTGATCTTGTGATTGGGCTTCTTGGAGGACTTGATGTTAGCATAATTCTTCATTTTACACAAGGATTTGAACCTTCAGTTAAGTTTAGTTCAACTTCTTCATTATCCTCAAAGACCTCAACATTTTGCAAGGCTAAATATTTTCTTGTTTAAGCTGCTCCTTTCCTCTTAAATCCAGGGCCAGACATTTTGAAGTACCAATTATGCAAGATGGGTAAATTTCTAAAACTACATAATCAGATCAATTATATGTATTAGTAAATAAGACATGTATAGTACTAGAAAGTAATACTTAAGCATGTCATACATCTCAAAATCATCACTAGGTTCACCATACATGCCTAAATTCACACATCCAAAAGAAGCTAATTCATTTGTTAAAGTATATCAGCAGAAACCCAAATCAATTAGATAAAACGAGTGGAATATTCCACTACTTAATTTTCCTAACAACAACAATAGTTATGTCAAATCTAAAATGGAGTAGCTAAATGGAAATGTAAATCTCTTTTGTATTCAAGAACTATTAATACAGTCAAGTGAGTAAAACCTATATTTTACCTCCAAAAGCACATGAAGAGAAGTACATAAACTCATCAAGCTAGACCAAAATCAAAACATAAACCACATCGATCCATAAATAATCCATGATATTTACTCCATATTCAACATAATCACAAATAAACTGATTATAGAAACAAACAACAATATAAATCGAAGTCAATAAGAAGATACTTTCCTGACCTGCGAAAAAAACCCTCGCCAATTACGCTAGAGGAGACCTAGCCCTTATTTTGGGAATAAATGAATGAGAAGTGAATGAGAAGAAAGGGTAATATATTAATTGGAGCGAAATATCATATATATCTTAGCGCTAAATGATTTTTGGAGGGAAATATAATATATTGGAGAGAAAATTATAGCGGGGGATAAATTTATAATAATATTGTGTCTTAGATTAATTAATATCAGTGTCTCTTAGACTAAATATAAATAAAGAAAATTTTAACACTTTTTTTACATATTTGTAATATTAGAGATGAAAAATAATTTTTTTTGATCTCTAGACTTGTGATATACATGATATTTATTAAAAATACATAATAATATTGTTAATTTAATAGATAATTATTATTATTATTAGATAATTAGTACTCTTTGTCATATATTAAACGCCTTCATTTGATTTTGTTACGTGAAATTGACTATTTTTTAAATTATTTTTTAAAAAAAAAAAATAAAATATATGTATCAATTATGATCATAATAAATTATGGATAATTTACTACAATTGTCAAGATTCGTAAATTTAAAATTTATGTATAAATAATTTTAAACATATTTATTAGACCATAAAAGTCACATTATGGAGTTTATTAGAGTATTATATATATAATTATTTATACGCCTACTAATTTATAAATAATATGTTTTGCATAAACAATAAAATGGTAAAATAGTATCATTAAGAGACAATTTATTTTTTTAGTTATCAAACATTTTTTTAGATTCAGCCCTCATAACCATTGAGATGATCTAATTTATTAAGACATCATAATCATTCAGATCTTAATTCTTAGATTTATCAAACACAACCTAAGATAGAATAGTAATATATATGTGATTTCATTCTTTATTTCCTCTTATTAATGTACTCACATACGTTATTTAATATTGATATAAATTTATCATCATATATATATATATATATATATATATATATATATATATATATATATATATATATATAATAGTTATAAGTGTTAATAAGTATTAATAAGTGTTAATAAGTTTTAATATTGATATAAATTTATCGCCATTCTTTATTTCTTCTTAAAAATGTACTCCCTAAATCTTAATAAGTGTTAATTTTGTACTATTGTTGATGTAATATTAATAAAATTGTGATGATAAACTTAAAAATATTGTCATAAAAATTAAAACCATGTTATGAAACTTAAATGTTTGTCAAATATAAACGTGTGGTTAATTATATTAAAAAATTAAGACAATCGGAATTTGATTTACTTTATTTTTATTAATACTTATTGTACAAATATTTAAAAGACTACCTATGTTCCAAAATTTTAAATTTTTTCGTTCATAAATATTTTATACATTCCATTCCACTCCATATATAGAATCAAGTTAAATTTCATGTAATTCAAGAAAAAAAATATTAATTTCAACATTGATATATTATCTATATGACCGAATGATCTTATGTAGAAAACGTCTGTTTACTTATCATATCTCGATGCATATAGTTTTTGTATATTTTAAAATGATTGGGGATCATATGAAATTTTTACTAATTGAAACTTTAGGATTATGTTTATTTGAAAAAATATTATTGGGATTTGAATATTTATATTAATTTAACATTACTTATGAATATGTTCTCCCATTATATAAATTATAGTGAATATAAATTATATTATATATAAATGCATTAAATTTTAACAATATTAAATTTAATTTTAATAACACTATTTACGTAATTTACAAATATCGATTATGGACTATAATAATCTATAAAGTAAATATATTTCCACTACTTTAAAATTTAAAATTTCATACATTAACCATATCATAAAGAAATAGAAAAATACAATATGATGGTGGCGCTTTATGTGAATATAACACAAATAAAAAAAATATGTTTTACAAAAGAGTAAAGTTTGAGTTTATTCTTTAATTTATAATATACTACAATTCAAGTTGTAATGTAATTAATATTTTAATACAATTTTTATTCTTAATAATATTTTTTATGTAATTTAAATTATTAATTATATTAAATAGAATATTAACTTATAATAATTTAAAAAATTAAAAATATTGTTAATTGAGAATAAACAAAATTATAATAATTATTACTTTTTTTGCAGAACAGAGTATAAATATTTATTTATATTACTTTTTTTATTCTACAAAAAGAGTTATATTTGAGTTTGTTATAATTAATTTATAATATCCTAAAATTTAAATTTATTAAAATAATAATAATTTAAGGATAATATTCCTTCTAATTTTTTTTTTAAATAATGTTATCAAACTCTGTTTTTGGAACTGAATCCCTAACTTACCAAACAGTTTTTTGGTGTTATACGGAAGAAAGAGGCTAATTTGGGTTTCTCCTTTCTTAGCAAAACTTACGAATAGCAATTTCACAATTTGGGTTTATTCTCCTTCCTTGCGTAGTATAGCCAAAACTCACATCCATCCCATTCGTAGTTCACTTGCACTCATGTCCTCCATCACAGGCACATGTCCTACTTCTCTCCTCCATCCGTAGCTTCACTTGCACTCAAGTCGATCTCATCTGGGTTCTAGGGTTATTTTTCTTCTTCTATTCTCTTTCAACTTGGTAAGAAATCAAATCTCAGTTTATTTATTTCTTAATATCTGCACTTTGTTTATTCATTTGCACTTAATCAAATCTGAAATTGGGTATATGTGATGATCAAATCTGATACTGGTAATATGTCATTACCATTTGGCTATCATACATGTTTTATTTGGATGAAATACGTCCTATTTTTTAGTTGGATGAAAAATGTTGCTCTAGTCTTTGAATTTGTGGACATTTGTCAAATATTATGCACTTTTTATCATTTGATTTATTTTTCAATCTTGTTGTACTGATAAGGTTATGTTGATTTTAAATATGTGGAATATTTTACTTGCTAAATATTCTACTTGTTAAAACTGGGTAGTGCAGAATTCAAGTCAAAAGTGCAGAATTTAAGTGTAAAATTTTAATTCAAGGAAACAATGTGCTAGCTGTTATATCACGAACACAAAATAACAGAGCCCTGAGCAATTTGACGAAATGATTCTAATATCAATCTAATCGGTTTTATTACATAACCAAAACCCCCAATCATAGCCATGGTTTTAATAGATGAAAGTGCATTTGCCCTCATGTCTATGGTACTTCAACTTAAGAGATTTTATCAACTAGCGGTCAAAGAATTGCTATAACTTTGTCTCGCATCCACCAAAATAATAATGGCCTCACTTTTCCTCCCTCCCTCCCTCCTCCTCCCTCCCTCCCTCCTCCTCCAAACACCCCAAAACCACTGGGTTCCCAAATCCTTCCAAAGAAACTGACATATTTCAAAAGATTTCTTGGTCATGTATGTGTAAGGAGATGATGTACTTTTTATAGAAGTGGTGACAGGATACAAAATACCATGTCTGAAAATATCAAGGTCTCCCCCTTGATATGAGAAACATTAGTCTGAATGAAATGTGAAGGAACAATAGAAACATTCTTCTTCTCTCCTTTTCTCAAGGCTTTCACATGTTTCAGTTTGTCATCCTGCACATCTCCGTTATCTGCCTCCCTCTGCGTGGTACCATTGCTTGAATGTACCAATTCTATAAAAGCTGCAATAAGGGAAATACAAGTGATTGAAAAAAAATTATTTAGAGAAGCTTACAATTATTTAAGATCATCAAATATATACTAAAGTTATAACGAGAGAATAAAAACAGAAGGAAAACTACTAAAAACAATAGTTGGACCAGATTCTAACTTTCGTATAAAATAGATGTATTTTATTTACTCACACTACACATCAAGGCATTCATGCCAAGGCTTATCATATAATTAACTTCATGTTTGCTGGATGTTAACAATTTATTTACAGTTTGCAAATATGAAAGGGGAAATACAGATAATCACTCCAATATCACAAAAACTTTAGTCTTTTGATATTCCAAACAGTTTCTCTGGTGTTGGTCTTATACAAGTTCAGATTTTCTGATTGTGTGTCTCAACTCTTAAGCATGTTGTAAAAACATAATAATATCTTATTAAGTTACCTCACTTGCAAATTTGAAAGACACACGAGTAACAAATCAAGCTTTATCGTAGTGAAGAAGAACAACGTATGGACGAGGAAGAGAAAGATGATTAGAACTAGAATCAAATAAGGTATGCCTTTCATCTTATCAAAGTTGAAACATTTGAATGATGCTTAATTATTTAGTTTAGTCAGATTGTCATTCTGGTTCAGGTGTCTGAACATCTCATTCTACTGGCTCCTTAGAATAACCTTTGTTTGCCCGTTCTAATACAGCTGGCCATCCCAATTTAGGAGTCAAGGCAGTTCCTATTATACCTCAAAGCGTAGCTTTATCACTTGGGCTAAATGCACCTGAATAAAACTTATAATTATTCTACTTCTTAACTTTGATTTATTGACTTAAATATGTTATTGGTTTATATTATTACAAATTCTGGTCCTCTAATTTTCTGGAAGCATGATGTTTAGATAAAACGATATTCCTTTTCCTCAACCTATTTGTTCATATGCATGACTGCCAGCTGAGTAAATTATCTACAATTTCAAAATTTTAAAAATCATCTACATTTATAAACCAGAACACGCCTTGATGGTATTCAGAGGTGTATCGGTTGAAAGTTTTAATGCTTTTTCAGTTTCTTGATGTGTGATTGACAAAAACCTTATTTTGCAACTCTACCAGTATTGGTATAATAAGTTGTAGAGTTCCAACTCGATCATGTTTCGCTTGATTAATGATCTCATATGACATTTAATAGTAAAATTGTAAAGAAACAAGTCCCCGTGAAATGTGAGTTAGTTGTGGGTGAAAAAAAGCGTATTTGTGCATCAACCTAGTTTCAAAGGATTCAAATATGTCATTTTCATTTTTAAATTGTATTGTTTTGGCCGTAAGTACACAAATGATATACTTTGTTATTCTTTTGGTTTATTAATCTTGAGTAGTGATTTATATGGGTGCTTATTTGGTGGAAATTTAGTGATGATCTTGAAATGCTATAATATTATATTATGTGCAAAAGACATTATTATTATAGTTGTTTATTAAAGTTTAAATCGAGGGTAGTGATGCTTGGTGCGGTCAATCCTCACACCCATCACCGCTATGTGATTTTGGGAGTGCAAAGATGTTGGTAAGTTTGTTTTCAAAAAAAACATGGATTTATGTTTTTGTGTGGTAGTTTTGAAATCCATTGGTCTTGTTGCAGGAGCCTTGTGAACCGAATATATCATACATCTGTTCACGGTATTATAGAGCACTAGAAATGATCTTTGGGGCTACAGAATACACTACTACAATTGATACATGTTGAGCTTTAATGGAAAAAAAAGAGGTCTTCTTTAATACTGCAAGTTATTTGTCGTCGGAAGAGTTGTGGAATTGGTTCCAAAATAGGCAGTATGCTCTTAGAGCAAAAGCAGCTAAGAATCTTGGGAAATTAAATGTGTCATCTCTCGCTTCAGATGATTCAAATTTATAGCAAAAAGTGTGCCTCGAGTCCCTCAACCAATACCACTCCATCAGTTGACTTGATTTGGGATTTCGTTTGAAGTTACACAACATTGTACATCAATAACTCTGTTTGGTTGTTTGCAATATTTTTTGTAGTATTTAGTTCTAAGTTATTATCCTTCATTGATTCGATTCATGGAGAAATGTGCCTCAAGCCCCTCAACATCCGTCTCCGCTCCTGCGCAGTGAGATTAAATTTTGTCATGTTCAAAGTTCTAATTCACTTCTCTTTTTAAAATGTTTGGCATAGGCAGTGTCAGTGGCAAAAATTTTCTCTACTTACCTGTGATGAGACATAAAGCATCGATCTCCCATTCTTTTTTGCTCTATATAGTCGAGATTCATTAGCTTTTGGGATAAGACGATCGAAAGCAAATTGTCCGTTCTGACTAGGTTGAGTAGCCTAAGAATTTATTTATTACATTTTAATGTGTTTGGTTCACTATATGATTGGTTTCAATACATTTTGACTCTGATAATTATGAGTTCTTCACTGATTAATTAGAGTGGAGAGAAGTCGAACAATCTTTACAATAAAGAAGCAAATATACTTGACATTTCCTCTAGGATATTGCACTTTGCTGGTGATTCATTAGTTCAAAAATCTATCAGTAAGGACTGTCTCAAGGGTGCCAAAGTTCTTCAACAGATAGACAAGAAATATATTCCAGGTTGTCGTTGGTGGAGTACTTGCTATTATTATCGACTGTATACTCACGAAAAATACCTTTTAGCTCGTGTAAACAATAGTCTTTTTTTCGCATCAATCATTGAGGAGCACAAGGAATAAGAGTTGAGTCTATTGGTAGAGGACTAGGAGTAGTGATTATAATAATAACAGTTTCTTTGATGAGAAATCAACTAGAATATTATATGGTTTAGTCAAAAGAAAAATGTGTCAAAAGTCTTCAAAACAGAAGCCTAAAATATATGTGCATGAATAAACATTTATGCTTCTGTGGCGATTGCTCATGTGAACACACATGTTAGCGAGGCACTAAATATTTGTACTATATTTTTGAGTGTTGGTGGGGGGAATAGTTGTATGGATGCAGGGTCAGAGTTACTTGTGCCTTGTTATAACACTTATCAGTTTCTTTTGGTTTACGTGCTTTGTTCATATGTTTGCTGACTTGACTATTTCTACTCGTAAATGTTGTGAAGTTGAGCTACCTGTTGAGCTGGATTTAGAACTACTACCAAATCTGTATTCTCTATATTGTTTTTATTTCCAGCAAGGAGGACTGTCTCTAAAGTAAAGTTAACATTCCAGGACAATTTTACCATGTAAATAAATTTATTAGAAATGTGGCTTAAGTTTGGTCTGTAATCCAAAATCTAAACCAGTCTTTAAATCATTCCACTTGGAAATGATGAACCTAATAAAAGAATATTTTGAAATCCTTCTTTTGTAGGAAGTGGCTTATGCACTTAAGCTGGAATAGAGCCCATAATATATATACACCATGTTGTACTCCTCAAATTGTCAAAATTTGTTGTTCCATATATAGGCACATCCGAAATATAATCATGGATTATACTTCTTTTTGTTCAACTTCTTATTCTTCCATCTAATAGTTTGTAGAACTTTTAGCCCCAATGTGAATCTTGACTTATTTGTTGTATTAATCAATAATTTGCGTCACCGGCTTTCCTTATCTACGCTTGGAAACGATCTTGTGGGAACTTTATAACCGGAAAAAGGCGGCTGACGAGGGATATTTCATTTTTAGGATACCTCTCAAAACTTGCATTGGCCCTAATTTTTCATTTTATAAGTGATCCAATTACTTCTATGATCGAGAGTATTGAAACTACACTTTACACTATTCGAGCTTTCTACTCGGGGATAATGGCATACGCCTGCTCGAATCTTACGATGTATCATGTCGGTATCTCGTTGTACTTGCTATTGTCGAGGCCACGCCTCACTCAACTTCGATGGCGATCAACCTTATCTTCTTACAATAGCAGCTCTAATTGGCTTTCCTGGCCGCCGAGGCTTCATCTCCGAGCCTTTCCGTGCTACATTTACAGAAGACAAGGGACGAAATTATGAAGTGTACTCACTCTATATATTTAGATTGTGACGCCCTCAAAATAGGTATACATCACCCATTCTCGAGTTGTCAATACATGGTGCAAAACAAATACAACTTTATTATTACAACAAGAAATCAGTAAGTTTGAATACAAATATTATCTTCTAGATAATATCTATACTCAAATAAATCCTCATCACATTTATTGATATATTATTTTACAAAATGGTGAGGACTACTAAACAACTCTCTAGAACCTTCATTCCATACCCCAGGCTGTGTACTTTCATTTATATTCTCGCCTCCTAAGAAGAAAAATGGAACAAAAAGGAAAAGGTGAGCTCAACTAGCCCAAGAAGAATATTATGACTAAGATAATATACAAAAATTATCGTTAGTCTCCAACAGGAAAAAATCTAATAGAATACATATAGACAACAAGTTTTAAATCAATTTTCATAGATGAAATAATAATTCATTAGAAGAGTTAAGTAGAGAATGCAACCTACTATCTTCTATATATGAATTTAAAAGTTCATCGTCTATCTTTTATCCCCGTAACATCAATCAATATATATCCGGAATCAAATATTCATCTTTGCACTACAGCCAAAGATATTCATCGATTAGTCATGTTCATCTAAACACTGCTCATCTTTGCACTACGGGCCAAAGATATTCATCGAAATCATTCATCTTTTGCACTATAGGCCAAAGATATTCCATAATATCATCATTTAAGACCGAGGATGATGAAAATATTTTTAAAGAAATGAATCCAAAGAAACAAAATGACAAGGATTAAGGATTAAGGATTCAGTACTTTGTTTTATCCATGTCCAAAAATACCTCAAAAATAATCATAGTGGTGTAAAATTCAAGAATGATCAAAACATGGATACAATCAAAGCTAGTATCCACAATAGATATTTTAGGCGAAAAGGAAAATTTTTATTTTTCGATGAATAGTGTCGATATCGTGAATAGTCTTAGTATACGTGAATAGTAACTCAAACACCAAAAATTCCAAATTTGATAAAACTTCAGATCAATATTTCAAAGATAATGATATTGAAAAATAATATCATTACTGAAAAAATAATATCCTTACCTCGAAAGACAAGATTTCTAGTTGAAACACCGGATATAAAGCTATGACTTGAACTTGCACCGTAGCAATACTCAAAGTATAATCAAAATACTCACAAGAATACGCTCGATAATATAGAGAGAAAACTTCAATTTCGTGTGATTTTAAATTCTAACCTAAGCACCTATATTTATAGGAAAATGCTTAGAACACCAAAGTAGAAAATTTAATAAAATATTAATAAATTTATATAAATCATACACAAACTTGGAAATTCTGATTTCAGCATATTTTGCAACACATGTGCCCACCAACCAACCACAAAAACGTTTTTCTTTTAAAACAAATTTAAAACTTTTAAAAAATAATTATTTCGAAACTTCAGAACTTCAATAATTCATAATAAATAGCCCTTTTATCAGAAAATTCGAATCTCGCGTCTTTTTATATGAAATTCAATTCTCTACAACTTTACAGGAGAAAGTTTTTCCAAATTCCAAACAGAAATTGACCGAAATCCTCAAACGGACGATTTTACAGGCTATAATCAAATTTCACTCAAGAAATGGGGTCCACCGACATGTTTAACATGTTTTAAACATTTATTGCAACAAAAATACTCTTTCTCCTCAGATACTCATATATCACACATTCATTGTAAAAATATCACCATTATTATATTATGAAAAATATAATAATATATTTAAATGAATTATTTTATCGAAAAAAGATAAAATTTTAATTTTCAACAATTGTCACATTAAAAATTTTCTCCATCTATATCCACATAAAATCAATATTTTCCTCATCATATAAATCAATAATTAATTATTCACAAATAATATTACGTAATCACAATATTGACAACCGTGCGCCTCTGTGAAAGAGGGGCTTTCCAATAAGAATTTCTCCTTCATGCTACAAGCAATTAGGTGACCAAACCTCTCCTTAGATGTAACTTTCTAGACATTGCCAATAATGTTATCTAATAATATTATCCAGATAATATGAATTATTGCTTCGATAATGAAAAATAATGTGTAATGACAATTATTGAAACAACAAAGAATATAAAATATATCAACGCAATTATTAAATCAATAAAATATCGAAGCAAGAATTACATCAGAACCATTATTGAGTAGTGCCTTCTTACGTAAGAATCAATAATTGGTGCAATACTGCAAAGTTCTTGTGGAACAACGCGACATCGTGTTTTAACCACCGGGTATTCCAACAAAGGTAAAATGGTAATAACTACGCCTGCTTATTTTTTAAACAACTTATATTTGTCGCTTTCTTCCTCCAATCGCTTTCCGTTATGGGGCCCATATATGGCATTTTTACCGTCGCATTTAAAAAATCCCAACGAAGATTTAATATTCCACGACCAAACGAATATTCCACGACCAAACGAATATTCCCCGATAATAATGAATATTTTATAACCATTTGCTTATTTTGAAATACTTGCGTATTTTACCCATAACTATCCACATTAATCAAATCAACCCTTACTATTTCAAAATAATAATTAGAGAAAATTAAATTTTATTTATTAATTATTTGGGGTCTTACATAGATATATACTTTGATTGAAGAATTGTGGTAGCTTTAGATGGTTAATTGTAAAGATAATGAACGATTATGTAGTGGATGATTTTATTAAGTTAATAATATTTTAGTTTTTTGTATTTTGTAGTTTTTCCATTATTTATTATGGGGACATTGAGCCAGCTAGGTACACAAAAAGAATGTCAAATTTTGATTTGGCAACAATATAATTCGTTACAAAAGTATTGAACAAGATTTAATATAGCAACAATTTTTTATACATTTAGCAACAAATTTTCGTTGCTAATGACATTAAAAATATAATATTTGGCAATGAAAAATTAACATAATAACAACAGAGAGGATATTGTTGCTAATACTAAAATAAAAAGGCAACATTTTTAATCGTTGCAGATCAAATCAACTTTCATTGCACATATAAAGAAACAGCAACATATAATGTCGTTGCTAATCGACGACTTTTGTTGCTATTGAAAAATAACCAACAACAAACATTTGCGTTGCTGATTCAGCATAATGTCGTTGCCACATAATCTAATTAGCAATGAAAATCGTCGTTAAAAAGTTTACATTCCGCAACGAAAGCAAGCTTAGGCAACAATTTTCACAATTTACTGCAACAAAAATGTCATTGCAAAATGGTGTCAATTGCAACGAAAATACATGGTCGTTGCAAAAAAAAAAGTTCATTTTGTTGCCAATTAGAAGGCTTTTGCAACGAAATGGGCTTTTTAGCAACGAAATGTTAATTATTCTGTAACAATATATTTGTTGCTAAAGGATTGATGTCTCTCTACGAAAGCCAAATTTCATTGCAAAATGTATTACTTTTGGCAACGAAAAAAATACGTTCATTGCAGAACAATTAGCAACGCTCATTGCGCAACGAAAGACGCAACGACAGTAAAGTCGTTGCCAATACCCTTTAGCAACGAAATTTGGCACCTTTAGCAACGAAAATCAGTTGTTGCTGAAGCCCCATTTTTTTGTAGTGCTTATCTACTAAATTCTTATTTTAATATTTTCTGAAAAGTCAGGTTCTTACGTCCTTCATGTGATGAATACTTTCGGTAAAGTACTTGTCGTTGAACAGTTCTTGGAACTTCTCCCAAGACATCTTTAGTGCAGCAGGTTGAGTATGTTTTATAGATTCCCACCAGTAATTTGCCTCTCCTCTCCACATGAAGGTGGAAAAGGGAACCTTTTGCTCCTCGGAGCATCCCAAGACATCCAATATCTTGGTGATCTATTTTATCCACGTGTCTACTTTAAGTGGTTCTGGCATTCCCAAAAACTCTGATGGTCTCAACTCCTTGAACTGCTTAGTAGTGACCATCCGAAAGTTGCCAGTGTTTCCACTTGCATTTTGCATAGGAGTCTCTCTCGCCTGAGGTTGCATGAATTGTAAAAAGCCTCTGAACATTCGGCCATTCATCATTTAGTCAGTGTTATTGTTTACCTGAAGATTATTTCCTTCGTGATGCATATTATCTTGGTTATTGATTATCGGTGACTCAACGGTCTCATGTGGTCCATTGCTTATCTCAACATTTTCAGATGTCATTTTCAAACACTGCCACAAAACAAGGTTTAATTGACATGCCACAAATTATCCCTATATTTTGACCGACCAATTAAATAACAAATAAGCTTAAATATGTCATACTAGTGAAGGATTTATCCGTTTCTCCCCTCCTAGTTCTAGTCTCACATCTCAGCCAGGGATCATATACCTAAGCTCTGATACCAATTATGATGCCCCCAAAATAGGTATACATCACCCATTCTAAGTTGCCAAATTTATGGTACAGAATACAAATACAACTTCATTAATACAATACGACAAAACGTAGCTGAGAGTTTTAACACGAATATTGTCTTCTGTAACGCCCCGGAAAATCGAACAATTGTAAATACTTTTAATAATGAATAAAATAATATTATTTATTATCATTACGTGTTGATAAGATGAATTTCGTTCTATAACCTAGAAATGTCGGAATGTCGTAGTATTTTAACTACGTGAATGAATTAAAGTGTTTGAATTTCTAAGACGAAAATAAAAGCTTTCCGAGAAATTTTTTGAAAAACACTATTCATCAATTTCTACTCGGGAATTATTTTTGAACTTTCGAAAAATACGTAACGTTATAATATCAAGGCGATATTGATTATGTAATAATAATCTAAGTATAAAAAACGTAATATTTTGCATGTGGACCTAATTTGGGAACGTTAGGTTTATTAAGCATTAAGGAAATAAAGTTGTGATCATATAATGTGTATACATTATATGAAGTAATGGATGTAAGTATAATACGACGTATTGTACTATTATGTATGAAGAATGAAATAACGTATATTACGAATTAATATACGAGTTAGTATATGAAGATTATACGTGGGGTATAAATGTTAAGTTATGTAATTTAAGGTAATGGACTTGTAGGATTAATAGCCTAATATAGAAGTCCAATATAATGTGACAATCAAGCCCAAGTGTTTGATATATCATTAGTCCAAACTATGTAGCACAAGCCCATTAAGAAAGTAGTTAGATTAATTATCAAAGCCCAATGAAAAGCCTTGATCCATGGGTCAAACCAAGTAGAAAATGGGTAAGCTTGATGGGCAAGGTTTATGTGTGGTGACCAAGTGATGTGATGAGCAAGTGTTGTGGCTATCAAGTTAATTAATGGCTAGGTTATGAATAGTAAGGAGGTGGAGGATGAGGAGGTGGAATAAGGAGGTGGGATGTTTTAAAGTCTAAAATGCCCTAACCTTTGGTGGCCTATAAATACAAGCCTCATTTTAAATTTTTGTTGGTTGTTATTTCATCCAACATTCTCCTCTCAAATATAAGCTACTTATTTGGTAGAGCAAATAAGCACTTTTAAGTCAAAGTTAGATTTTCCAAGAAGAAGAAGTTAGACTTCAAAGGTAATGATCTTGTGACCAATGTTCTTTCATCTCTATTATAATAGGATGATAAGGGAAGTGTTATTAATGAACATGTATGCTAAGATCATGTAATAGGTTAATAAGGAATGAACTTAAGTCGAATAATTTGGATAAGCAACTTAAACATTAATTAGTTGCTAGAACCATGAAGAACTTATTATATGTTGTCATATGTTGATTAGTATGTTGAATATAGCATAAGAACATTGATTAGTGGACTTAAGTTATTAATAAGTCATGAGCATGAAGATTTATAGTTCATAAGTTGAATAAGTCAATAACTTATGAGAATAAGTCAAAACCTACTTTATTTATAAGTAGGTTTAATAAGTAACTTATAATGATCCTTTGTTGATTAAAATCCATTTAGAATCATTAAGAATGTAGTTTTTCCGGAATTCACACGATTGGACGATTATCGTCGAATTCGTAAAATTCTCGGAATGAAAGTCGTATTTTGTGTTTAAGGTCGGAAACATTGGTTTTCGATGGAGACAAGTCATATTTGGCATTATAGAGTTACGGACTCGAAAATGACCGAATTCTGACTTAGAACGAAGAAACGAGCATTGAACGTCCACGAACGTTTATCGTTTTCGTTAAAAATGAACTCATAGGTCAAATTTTAGCAAACGAAGTTAAATAGATAAAATTCTTGTATGAACACATGGAGTACATAATTTATGAACCGTAGGCTTTTGAACGAGCTAATTCGGACTTATAACGAAGAAGTTATGCGTCCGGGAAGTTTACAAAATTCAAAATCTGCAAAAAAAAATTCTAAGGCATAGAGTTGGCGCCGCGGCGCCAACCCAAGGCCAAAAGGTGGCGCTACAATGTTTATAATGATGTCGAGGCCTCATCGTTAACTCTCACCGCATGATGGCGAGATGAAGAGTTATAGGTGGCCGTACAATACCAATCACAAGAAATTGCTAGAAAAGAATGTCTTCAAGTATAGAATGAAAGGGGACTTGATAGTAATGAAATAAGGTATATGCATAACGTTGTTAAGACATTGTAAGACACTAATGAATGATGATTAAGAGTTAATAATCAAGCAAAGATGAACGTAATGTGAATGACATAATGAAAGCCGAAAACCCATAATAGTAGATCTAAGTCAGGATTTACATTGAGATGAAGGGTAAGATATAATAGTATTCATACTTGATTATGTATGACCTAATGTGGTACGTTATATGATCATGTGTTGTAGAAACGTAAAAACTTAAAGTGTACAATCGTTAATCGATGGCGATGTTTGAGGCAAGTATTCTAACCATTGTTTCAGTTCAGTCTGAACAAGTTTTGCAATTCATGTATTCTTTCGCATGAAGTCTTGAATGATGAAGTCTTAAGCCAATTCTTTCGGCTAGACTTGTATTATGATTCTGTCAAGCATGATTTATATTTATCGAGTTATATTGGTATGGTTTTCAATCGAAGACCAAGTATGCTAAAATGATTTTGTCGTTTAACGACAGGCACGTGAGGTTGCCACAACTTAAACGTACACACGTTTAATGAATGTAGTGTTGATCAACATAGAGTACTATGAGCTGATCACTCAAACGTGCTCGTAAGATATGTCGGACTTACGGACTTAGTGTCGGGTTGTCCTTTTCAAAAGAACTTATGAATGCTCACAGTCTTGAGCCATAATTGATATTCCACTGAGTATGGTTGTTGTAAAATGTTTTGAAGGAAAAGAAGTGCTATTTTGATTTATCGATAGTACTTCGTAATTATTGTTCAGTTACAGAAGATATATGAGTTCTATGTTTCAAGAATGTTGTTTATTAGAATTGTAGTACTTGCTGAGATAGTTATGCTCACTCTTGCTTGAACCATATGAACACAGCCAAGATCGAGCGGACCGAAGGCTCAGGCAAGGACAAGGGCAAGGCGAAGACGAACCCTTAGATTACTTATATAATAGGATAGTTGAACGATTTGTAATATATTTGATATTATGACAAGAACAAACGAATGGGTTACAAAGAACCTGGGAAATGTAATATTATTTTGGATATATAGGAGTTATATTAGTCCTTTTGAGACTATTTAATTGAATGAATGAATGAATGGTAGTACCGTGTAGCACCATCTGTCGGGTTGGAAGAGACCCGGATTTGGGGGCGTCACATCTTCTAGACAATATCCAAACTAAAATGGAGTCCTCATTTCAATTATTATCACACTATTTTATAAATAGTGAGGACTACTATAGCCACCTTCTCAGACCATCACTCCATTCCCCGACTAGTCCCGGCTACGTTCTCATTTCCTGAAGAGAACAATGAAAGCAAAAGGGTGAGCTCAACTAGCCTAATAAGAAATATTATGACTAAGATAATATAGAATAAATTATCGTTAGCCTTCAATAGTGTTAAACTAGTAGAATACAATAAACAACAAGTTTAATTCTAGCGGAACAAGAAATCCATTAGAAGAGTCAAGTAGAGCATGATATCTACTATCTTGTATAATTTAAAAAGTTTATCATTAATTTTATCGCTAAGACTTAGCTTGATAAATAATCCACATCACTTAATTATTCATGCACTACGGGCCAAGGATATTCATTAATATTACATCCACGAATTATCCATGCACTACGGGCCAAGGATATTCGTGTTATCACTAATGGTCATGATCATGCCAACAACTGTCCATCAATGCACTACAGGCCAATGAGAACTTTTACCACATTATTTGTAACATTACAGGTCATGATTATACCGAAAAATCTATGGTCATAATCATACCAATCAACAGTCCATCTATGCACTACGGACCAAAGATGACTTTCATCACAATGTAAGCATAAGGATGATGACAATGATATAAGAATTTAATTAAATGAGTGCAAGGATAAATTTGAAGGATTTATAATTTAATTTATCCAAAATTCAATAATGTCCAAATTGTCAACATGATACTGCTTTATGGAGTAAAATTCAAGAATAATATTGTATCAAAAATGATTTGGACAGAAAAGAAATCAAATTTTGTCATGAATAGTACCCCGGGTGAATAGTACCTGAGTGAATAGTACCCCATGAATAGTACTTTGGGAATAGTACCCCGACATGAAAAGATTAAAAATTATCAAGAATGTTCAGAATAATATTTTCGTGAAATGATACTAGATGAAGCACAAATTTCAAGGATATTCTACTAATTTCATGGAGTATATAAGCAAACTTATTGAAACAATAGCAATATAAAATATCAACGCAGCAATTATTAAATCAATAAAATACTGAACAGTAATTACTGTAACCATTATTGAGTAGTGCCTTCTTACGTAAGAATCAATAATTGGTGCAATACCGTAATGCATCTTGCGTACAACCAGACATCGTGTTTTAACCAACGGGTATTCCAACAAAGGTAAACGGTAACAACTACACGCCTGATTATTTTTAAAGAACTTATATTTGTCGTTTTCTTTCTCCAATCGCTTTCCGTTATGGGGCCCACACATGGCTGCGCCGTAGTACGAATATTCCCAGACAGTACAAATATTCCACGACCAAACGAATATTCCCTGACAATAATGAATATTTTATAACCATTTGCTTATTTTGAAATACTTGCGTATTTTACCCATAACTATCCACATTAATCAAATCAACCCTTACTATTTCAAAATAATAATTAGAGGAAATTAAATTTCATTTATTATTTATTTGGGGTCTTACAACCTCCCCTCCTTATGAAATTTCGTCCTCGAAATTGACGTACGTAACTGGTGTTTCGAAAAGATGAGTATACCTCGCTTTCATTTCCGTTTCCAACTCCCAGGTCATTTCCTCAATAGCATGATTCCTCCACAAAACTTTAACTTGTGGTATAACCTTTGTGCGTAGGACATGCTCCTTCTTATCCAAGATCTTGACAGGTACCTCTTCGTACGTTAAGTCTTCGGCTATCTCGTCCGGTTCTAACTCTATAACGTGGTTCGGGTCTTTCACATATTTACGAAGCATGAGATATGTGAAACACATTATGAACACGAGACATACTTTGAGGTAACGCGAGTCTATAGGCTACATTTCCTACTCAGTCAAGAATTTGAAATGGACCAATAAATCGTGGATTGAGCTTTCCTCTCTTCCCAAATCTTGTAACTCCCTTCCATGGAGCAACTCGCAACAAAACATGATCCCCTATACTAAATTCCACGTCCTTTCGATGAAGATCCGCATAACTCTTTTGTCGATCTTGTGCCGCTTTGTATACGTTGTCGAATCATTTGGATCTTTTCAAGAGTCATATCGTTTCTAACTCCTCGTCCCAACAATGTTGCTTCACCCACCTCATCCCAACATATTGGAGAGCGACACTTTCATCCATATAATGCTTCAAATGGAGCCACACCTATACTTGCTCGATAATCATTGTTGTAGGAGAATTCCACCAATGGTAAATACTTATCCCAACTGCCCTTGAAATCTAAGACACAGAGTCTTAATAAATCTTCAAGAGTTTGAATAGTCCTCTCTGATTGTCCGTCCATTTGAGGATGGTATGTCGAACTGAATCGTAAATCTGTGCCCATAGCTTTTTGCAAGCTAACCCAAAATCTTGAAGTGAATCTTGGGTCACGATCCGAAACTATGGATATTGGCATGCCATGCAACCTCACAATCTCATTTACATACATTTGAGCAAGACGTTCAAGGGAATAAGTCTCCCGTATCGGCAAGAAATGAGCAGACTTGGTTAATCTATCAACAATAACCCAAATGGCTTTGATGCCTTGAGAAACCGTAGGAAGACCCGTAAACGAAATCCATGGTAATGTGTTCCCACTTCCATTTCGAATCTCAAGTGGTTGCAACGGACCCTTAGGTACTAGATGCTCCGCCTTTACACGCTGACAAGTTAAACACGTTGAGATAAACTTTGCAATCTCTCTCTTCATATTGTTCCACCAAAATGTATGTCAAGATCACGATACATTTTGGTACTTCCAGATGGATTGCAAATGGTGTATTGTGTGCCTCCATCATAATCTTGTACTTCAAATCGTAGTCGTTAGGAACACAAAGTCCGGAGGGACTCAAGTATTCCTTCTTCATCAATTCTCGCCCTAAATAGCACCTTCTTGTACTTTCTTCTTCATACGCATCAGCTCGGCCTGCGGCTTGAGCAACCTTAACTTTTTCTATTAAAGTTGGCTCTATCGTATACTTGACATCATCGCACTCATTCCCGCATATGATCTTCTACTCAACGCGTCAGCTACCACGTTCGCTTTTCCAGGATGGTATTGAATAGCGTGGTCGTAATCTTTAAACAACTCAAGCCAACGTCGTTGTCGCATGTTGAGTTCCTTTTGCGTGAAGAAATATTTAAGGCTTTTATGATCCGAATATATCTCCACTTTCTCCCCATATATAGATAGTGCCTCCGGATCTTTAAGCAAAAACGACTACTCGCCAACTCTAGATCATGAGTAGGATAATTCCTCTCATACTCTTTAAGTTGTCGCGAGGCATAGGCTATGACTTTCCCACGCTGCATGAGAACACATCCTAACCCTTTACACGAAGATCATCAGAGATAACAAATCCATCCGAACCAGATGGTATTGTTATCACAGTCTTAAAATAAGTCTCCTCTTAAGCTCTTGAAAACTCTTCTCGCATTCCTCGCTCCATACAATTTTATATCTTTCGAGTCAAATTGAGTTAATGGAGTAGCGATTCGAGAAAATCCTTCCACGAATCTCCGATAATAACCAAATAAGCCCGTAAAGTCGTGATTTCTATCACCCACTTCAGATTGCTCCCAACTTTGTATTGCTTCAATCTTCGCTTCGGATCAACAGATACTCCATGTTTCGACACCACGTGCCCAAGGAATGCTACCTCCTCGCCGAACTCGCATTTCTTTAACTTGGCATAAAGCTTGTTTTCACGAAGCCTTTGGAGTACCAAATTTCAAATGGTGCTCATGATCTTCACTACTTTTGGAATATATGAGGATGTCATCAATAAAGACAACAACAAACCGATCCAAATATTCCTTGAATACTTTCGGTTCATCATATCCATGAAAGCCATAGGAGGAGCATTAGTCAATCCAAAAGACATGACTATGAATTCATAATGCCCGCATCGAGTTCTAAAGGCGCTTTTGAATATCCTCGCCTCTAATCTTCACCGATGATATCCGAATCGAAGATCGATTTTTGAAAAGAATTGTGCTCCTTGCAATCGGTCAAACAAGTCATCAATATGAGGTAAAGGATACCTATTCTTGATAAAGGACATGGTTCAATTCCCGATAATCAATACAAAGTCGCATACTCCCGTCTTTCTTCTTTACAAATAAAACAGGAGCACCCCAAGGAGATGTACTAGGACGAATGAAATCGATGTCCAACAACTCCTGTAGTTGGACCTTTAACTCCTGAAGTTCAATAGGAGCCATTCGATATGGGGTTTTAGAAATGGGCTTTGTACCAGGTTCAAGGTCAATAAAGAATTCAACTTCACGTTCTGGAGGTAGACCGGGAAGTTCTTCAGGAAATACGTCAGGAAAGTCAATAACAACAGGAATATTATTCAAATTTGACGTGTCTTTATTCAAATCCATAACATGGGCTAAGAAAGCTTGACATTCGTTTTTTAATAAACGAATAGCTTTATGATTAGATATGACAGTGATTGATTTTAATGGTTTAGTTGCTTGAATTCAACAACGGTCAAGTTAGGAATATGAAAACTAACAACCTTACAAAAACAATCAATTTTGGCATGATGAGTAGTTAACCAATCAATCCCTAAAATCACATCAAAAGCAAGTATCTTTAAAAAGATAAGGTCAACAGGTAAGGTGATGGTGCCAACTTGAATCAAACAAGATTTATAAATAGGTCAAAGTCTAATTTCTCCGTAGTCAAGTTCAAACGTTGAGCGCAACCAAGAGAGATAAAAGAATGGGTAGAATCGGTATCTAGTAAGGTATAAACTTCGCAAGAATTATAATTAACTAACCCGTGCTAACTTCGTTCGGGTTCCTTGCATTTTGACCGGTCACGACAAACGCTCTTCTAGGAACCGTTGACTTTGACTTTTCTGGGACATCCTTTTGAGTCACCATTCCCGCTGGACTGGGTTTCGATATCGTACAATCTCGAGCGATATGTCCTTCTTTTCCACAATTATAGCATACCATAAACCGCTTGTGGGCGGCTTGGGTGATATATGTCCCTCTTTCCGTATTTGTAACATACGACCGATGGTCTTTCTCCTCCTTGGAACCATTTACTCACTTGGCGACGCCTTCACATGGTCGTTGTTGAATCTCCTCTTTTTAAAATCTCCTCCCGACTCGCTTCTTCTATTTTCATGGCCACGATTACCACCAGAGTGGTTACCACCTTTGTCCGTATTCTTCTTTCTCCGCTGGTTATCGTTATTCTGATGACTGCTATCTTCGGTATGATCCTGGTTATGGTCCCTCGGTTGAATGTACTCGTTATCCCGCTCTAACAACTGAGCCTTGTTGACAACATCCTAATAGAGAGAAATTTATGAGAAATGAGATCTTGACGTATCTGGGGGTTTCAAACCTCTCGAAACATCCGCGTCATCGCTCCTCATTCTCCACCAAATGAGGTGCAAACCTGGATAACTCCGCGAACTTCGCCTCGAACGGGACACCGTCATGTTATTCTGCTCCAGTCTAATAAACTCCACTTCCTTCATATGACGAATACTTTCAGGGAAGTACTTGTCATTGAACTGCTTCAAAATGTCTCCCATGACATCTTTGAGTGCAAATGGATGGAGTACGCCTTCATGATTCCCACCAAGAATCTCCTTGTTACGGAACATAAAAGTAGCGAATGGAACTTTTTGTTCCTCCGCATCCCAAGATATCGAATATCTTGGTAATTTGTTTGACCCACGCTCCGCCTTTAATCGGATCCGGCTTCCCCGAATTCGTGGTCCCAACTCTTTGAACTGCTTAATGTGACCACCCGTGAATTGCTATCATTTCTCCTCAGATTTTGAACACGAGTCTCCTCGTCTCGATTTTGCATGAACTGCAAAAAGCTTTTAAACATCCCTCGCTCATCATCTGCTTTCGATTGGTGTTGTTCACAAGAGGTACATTGCCCGACTGTTGCACGTTATCCTCGTTGGTAAAAGTACAGCATCTCCACGGTCTCATTTACTCCAATCATAATAATATTCTCGATCGACATTCTCAAATCTTCACATAAAAAACAAGGGTTAATTAAGCAAATCAATATATCACATAATATCCCTATATACTAACCAACTAACAAATAAGTTTAGGTAGGACACACTAGCGAAGGATTTACTCGTCTCCCCTCTCCTAGTTCTATTCCCCGATCTCCGCCAGAGATCATATCCCTAAGCTCTGATACCAACTGTGACGCCCCCAAAATAGGTATACATCACCCATTCTCGAGTTGTCAATACATGGTACGTAAACAACTACAACTTTATTATTACAACAAGAAAAGCAAGTTTGAATACAAATATTATCTTCTAGACAATATCTATACTCAAATAAATCCTCATCACATTTATTGATACATTATTTTACAAAATGGTGAGGACTACTAAACAACTCTCTCTAGAACCTTCATTCCATACCCCGACTACTTTTCGCTATATTCTCGCCTCCTAAGAAGAAAAATGGAACAAAAAGGAAAAGGGTGAGCTCAACTAGCCCAGTAAAGAATATTATGACTAAGATAATATACAACAAATTATCGTCAATCTCCAACAGGGAAAAATCTAATAGAATACAATAGACAACAAGTTTTAAATCAATTTTTGCAGCGGAAATAATAATTCATTAGAAGAGTTAAGTAGAGAATGCAACCTACTATCTTCTATATATGAATTTAAAAGTTCATCGTCTATCTTTTATCCCTGTAACATCAATCAATATATATCTGGAATCAAATATTCATCTTTGCACTACAAACCAAAGATATTCATCAAAAATCATTCATCTTTGCACTACAGGCCAAAGATATTCCATAATATCATCATTTAAGACTGAGGATGATGAAAAATATTTTAAAAGAAATGAATCCAGTGAAACAAAATGACAAGGATTAAGGATTAAGGATTAAGGATTCGTACTTTGTTTTATCCATGTCCAAAAATACCTCAAAAATAATCATAGTGGTGTAAAATTCAAGAATGATCAAAACATGGATACAATCAAAGCTAGTATCCACAATAGATATTTTAGACGAAAAGGAAAAATTTTTATTTTTCGATGAATAGTGTCGTATTCGTGAATAGTGCTTGATATCGTGAATAAGTAATCTCAAACCAAAAGTTCCAAATTTGATAAAACTTCAGATCAATATTTCAAAGATAATGATATTGAAAAAATAATATCATTACGAAAAAATAATATCCCTTACCTCGAAGAGACAAGATTTAGTTGAAACAGGATATATAAGCTATGACTTGAACTTACAATCGATATAGCAATACTCAAAGTATACTCAAAATACTCACAAGAATACGCCGATAATATAGAGAGAAAAACTTCAATTTCGTGTGATTTTCTATTCTAACCTAAGCACCCTATTTATAGGAAAATGCTTAGAACACCAAAGTAGAAAATTTAATAAAATATTAATAAATTTATATAAATCATAATGCAAACTTGGAAATTTCGATTTCAAAGATATTTTTGTAACACATGTGCCCACCAACCAACCACAAAAACGTTTTTCTTTTAAAACAAATTTAAAACTTTTAAAAAATAATTATTTCGGAACTTCAAAACTTCAATAATTCATAATAAATAGCCCTTTTATCAGAAAATTTGAATCACACAACTTTTTATCGGAAATTCTATTCTCTACAACTTTGCAGAAGAAAGTTTTTCCAAATTCCAAATGAAATTGACCGAAAATCCTCAAACCAGGCGATTTTACAGTGCTATAATCAAATTTCAAATAAGAAATGGGGTCCAATTTACATGTTTAACATGTTTTAAACATTTATTGCAACAAAATACTCTTTCTCCTCAGATACTCATATATCACACATTCATTGTAAAAATATCACCATTATTATATTATTAAAAATATAATAATATATTTAAATGAATTATTTTATCAAAAAAGATAAAATTTTAATTTTCAACAATTGTCACATTAAAAAATTTCTCCATCTATATCCACATAAAATCAATATTTTTCTCATCATATAAATCAATAATTAATTATTCACAAATAATATTATAGAATCACAATATTGACAACCAGCGCCTCCTAGAAAGAGGGGGCTTTCAATAATAATTTCTCCTTCTCAAGCAATTAGGTGACCAAACCTCTCCTTAGATGTAACTTTCTAGACATTGCCAATAATGTTATCTAATAATATTATTCAGATAATATCAATTATTGCTTTGATAATGAAAAATACCGTAATGACAATTATTGAAACAACAAAGAATATAAAATATCAACGCAACAATAATTAAATCAATAAAATATCGAATAATAATTATCGTAACCATTATTGAGTAGTGCCTTCACGTAAGAATCAATAATTGGTGCAATACCGTGTCATCTTTGTGCAACAACGCCAGACATTGTGTTTTAACCACCGGGGTTTTCCAACGAAGTAAATTGTGTATAACTACGCCGATTATTATTTTTAAAGAACTTATATTTGTCGCTTTCTTTCTCCAATCGCTTTTCCGTTATGGGGCCCACACATGGTCTGCGTGGTCGCATTTAATATTCCCCGACAAAGACAAATATTCTACGACCAAACGAATATTCCCAACAATAATAATGAATATTTTATAACCATTTGCTTATTTTGAAATACTTATGTATTTTACCCATAACTATCCACATTAATCAAATCAACCCTTACTATTTCAAAATAATAATTAGAGGAAATTAAATTTCATTTATTAATTATTTGGGGTCTTACAACCTCCCCTCATTATGAAATTTCGTCCTCGAAATTGACGTGACGACGAATCGGTGTTTCAAAAGATGAGTATACCTCGCTTTCATTTCCGCTTTCCAACTCCTGTGTCATTTCCTCAATAGCATGATTCCTCCACAAAACTTTAACTTGTGGTATAACCTTTGTCAAGTAGGACATGCTCCTTCTTATCCAAGATCTTGACAGTACCTCTTCAGACGTTAAGTCTTCTACTATCTCGTCCTGCTCTAACTCTATAACGTGGTTCGGGTCTTTCACATATTTACGAAGTACGAGATATGTGAAACACATTATGAACACGAGACATACTTTGGAGGTAACGCGAGTCTATAGGCTACATTTCCTACTCGACCAAGAATTTGAAATGGACCAATAAATCTTGGATTGAGCTTTCCTCTCTTCCCAAATCTTGTAACTCCCTTCCATGGAGCAACTCGCAACAAAACATGATCCCCTATACTAAATTCCACGTCCTTTCGATGAAGATCCGCATAACTCTTTTTGTCGATCTTGTACCGCTTTGTATACGTTGTCGAATCATTTGGATCTTTTCAAGAGTCATACGCATTACTAACTAACTCGGGTCCCAACAATGTTGCTTCACCCACCTCATCCCAACATATTGGAGAGCGACACTTTCATCCATATAATGCTTCAAATGGAGCCACACCTATACTTGCTCGATAACTCGTTGTTGTAGGAGAATTCCACCAATGGTAAATACTTATCCCAACCGCCTTTGAAATCTAAGACACACGTAGTCTTAATAAATCTTCAAGAGTTTGAATAGTCTCTCTCGATTGTCCGTCTGCTTGAGGATGGTATGCCGAATCAATCAGAAATCATGCGCCCATAGCTTTTTGCAAGCTAACCCAAAATCTTGAAGTGAATCTTGGGTCACAATCCAAAAACTATGGATACTGGCATGCCATGCAACCTCACAATCTCATTTACATACATTTGAGCAAGACGTTCAAGGAATAAGTCTCCGTGTCGGCAAGAAATGAGCGGAACTTGGTTAATCTATCAACAATAACCCAAATGGCATTGATGCCTTGAGAAACCGTAGGAAGACCCGTAACGAAATCCATGGTAATGTGTTCCCACTTCCATTTCAGAATCTCAAGTGGTTGCAACGGACCCTTAGGTACTAGATGCTCCGCCTTTACACGTTGACAAGTTAAACACGTTGAGATAAACTTTGCAATCTCTCTCTTCATATTGTTCCACCAAAATGTATGTCAAGATCACGATACATTTTGGTACTTCCAGGATGGATTGCAAATGGTGTATTGTGTGCCTCCATCATAATCTTGTACTTCAAATCAGAGTCGTTAGGAACACAAAGTCTAGAGTGGACTCGAAGTATTCCTTCTTCATCAATTCTCGCTTCCGGAATAGCACCTTCTTGTACTTTCTTCTTCATACGCATCAGCTCCGGGTCGGTGTCTTGAGCAACCTTAACTTTTTCTATTAAAGTTGGCTCTATGCGTATACTTGACATCATCGCACTCATTCCTGCATATGATCTTCTACTCAACGCGTCAGCTACCACGTTCGCTTTTCCAGGATGGTATTGAATAGCGTGGTCGTAATCTTTAAACAACTCAAGCCAACGTCGTTGTCGCATGTTGAGTTCCTTTTGCGTGAAGAAATATTTAAGGCTTTTATGATCTGAATATATCTCCACTTTCTCCCCATATAGATAGTGCCTCCAGATCTTTAGCGCGAAAACGACTGCTGCCAACTCTAGATCATGAGTAGGATAATTCCTCTCATACTCTTTAAGTTGTCGCGAGGCATAGGCTATGACTTTCCCACGTTGCATGAGAACACATCCTAACCCTTTACCTGAAGCATCGCTGTAGATAACAAATCCATCTGAACCAGATGGTATTGTTATCACAGGTGCCGAAATAAGTCTCCTCTTAAGCTCTTGGAAACCCTTCTCGCATTCCTCGCTCCATACGAATTTTATATCTTTCAGAGTCAGCTGAGTTAATGGAGTAGCGATTCGAGAAAATCCTTCCACGAATCTCCGATAATAACCAAATTAAGCCCGAAAAGTCACAGACTTGATCATAATCGACTTCAGCTGCTCCCAACTTTGTATTGCTTCAATCTTCGCTCGGATCAACAGATACTCCATGTTTCGACACCACGCGTGCCCAAAGGAATGCTACTTCCTCAAGCCGAACTCGCATTTCTTTAACTTGGCATAAAGCTTGTTTTCACGAAGCCTTTGAGTACCACTTCAAATGGTGCTCATGATCTTCACGGCTTTTGGAATATATGAGGATGTCATCAATAAAGACAACAACAAACCGATCCAAATATTCCTTGAATACTCGACATCATATCCATGAAAGCCAGCAGGAGCATTAGTCAATCCAAAAGACATGACTAGGAATTCATAATGCACGCATCGAGTTCAAGGCGCCTTTGAAATATCCTCGGTTCTAATCTTCAGCTGATGATATCCAGAACGAAGATCAATTTTTGAAAAGAATTGTGCTCCTTGCAACTGGTCAAACAAGTCATCAATACGAGGTAAAGGATACCTATTCTTGATAGTGACATGGTTCAATTCCCGATAGTCAATTAAAAGTCGCATACTCCCGTCTTTCTTCTTTACAAATAAAACAGGAGCACCCCAAGGAGATGTACTAGGACGAATGATACCGATGTCCAACAACTCCAGTAGTTGGACCTTTAACTCCTGAAGTTCAATAGGAGCCATTCGATATGGGGTTTTAGAAATGGGCTTTATACCAGGTTCAAGGTCAATAAAAAATTCAACTTCACGTTCTGGGGGTAGACCGGGAAGTTCTTCAGGAAATACGTCAGGAAAGTCAATAACAACAGGAATATTATTCAAATTTGACGTGTCTTTATTCAAATCCATAACATGGGCTAAGAAAGCTTGACATCCATTTTTCAATAAACGAATAGTTTTATGATTAGATATGACAGTGATTGATTTTAATGGTTTAGTTACTTGAATTCGAACAACAGGTTGGTTAGGAATATGAAAACTAACAATCTTACAAAAACAATCAATTTTGGCATGATGAGTAGTTAACCAATCAATCCCTAAAATCACATCAAAAGCAAGTATCTTTAAAAAGATAGGGTCAACAGGTAAGGTGATGGTGCCAACTTGAATCAAACAAGATTTATAAACAGTGGATGTGATGAAAGTTTCTCCTAACGGAGTCTCCATAAATAGGTCAAAGTCTAATTTCTCTGTAGTCAAGTTCAAACGTTGAGCGCAACCAAGAGAGATAAAAGAATGGGTAGAACCGGTATCTAGTAAGGTATAAACTTCGCAAGAATTATAATTAACTAACCCGTGCTAACTTCGTTCGGGTTCCTTGCATTTTCACCGGTCACGACAAACGCTCTTCCAGAAACCGTTGACTTTGAATTTTCTGGGACATCCTTTTGAGTCACCATTCCCACTGGACTGGGTTTCGATATCGTACAATCTCGAGCGATATGTCCTTCTTTTCCACAATTATAGCATAATTTAAACTGTTGTGGGCAGTTTGGGCTGATATGTCCCTCTTTCCCGTATTTGTAACATACGACCGATGGTCTTTCTCCTCCCTTGGAACCGGCCACTATCAAGCGCCGACGCGTCTTCACATGGTCGTTGTTGAATCTCCTCTTTTTAAAATCTCCTCCCGACTCGCTTCTTCTATTTTCATGGCCACGGTTACCACCAAAGTGGTTACCACCTTTGTCCGTATTCTTCTTTCTCCGCCGGTTATCGTTATTCGATGATCGCTATCTTCTATATGATCCTCGGTTATGGTCCCTCGGTTGAACGTACTCGTTATCCCGCTCTAACAATCGAGCCTCACTGACAACATCTCAATAGAGAGAAAATTTATGAGAAATGAGATCTTCGACGTATCTTGGGTTTCAAACCTCTCGTAAACATCCACGTCATACGCCTCATTCTCCACCAAATGAGGTGCAAACCGGATAACTCCACGAACTTCGCCTCGTCTTTGGGACACCGCCATGTTATTCTCGCCCAGCCTAATAAACTCCACTTCCTTCATATGACGAATACTTTCGAAGAAGTACTTGTCATTGAACTGCTTCAAATGTCTCCCATGACATCTTTGAAAATAGCACTAGATGGAGTACGCTTCACGATTCCCACCAAGAATCTGCCTCGTTACGGAACATAAAAGTAGTGAATGGAACTTTCTGTTCCTCCGTGCATCCCAAGACATCGAATATCTTGGTAATTTGTTTGACCCACATCTCCGCCTTAATCGGATCCGGCATTCCCCAGAATTCTGGTGGTCCCAACTCTTTGAACTGCTTAGCTGTGACCACCCGTGAATTGCTATCATTTCCTCCTGTATTTTGAACACGAGTCTCCCTCGTCTGATTTTGCATGAACTGCAAAAAGCTTTTAAACATCCCCTCGTTCATCATCTGCTCAGTGGTGTTGTTCACAGGAGGTACATTGCCACTGTTGTTGCGCGTTCTCCTCGTTGGTAAGTACAGACATCTCCACGGTCTCATTTACTCCACTGTTAATATTCTCAGTCGACATTCTCAAATACTGTCATAAAACAAGGGTTAATTAAGCAAATCAATATATCACATAATATCCCTATATACTGACCAACTAACAAATAAGCTTAGGTAGGACACACTAGCGAAGGATTTACTCGTCTCTCCCCTCCTAGTTCTATTCCCCGATCTCCGCCAGAGATCATATCCCTAAGCTCTGATACCAACTGTGACGCCCCCAAAATAGGTATACATCACCCATTCTGAGTTGTCAATACATGGTACAGAAACAACTACAACTTTATTATTACAACAAGAAAACTCAGAAGTTTGAATACAAATATTATCTTCTAGACAATATCTATACTCAAATAAATCCTCATCACATTTATTGATACATTATTTTACAAAATGGTGAGGACTACTAAACAACTCTCTCTAGAACCTTCATTCCATACCCAGACTGCATACTCTATATATTCTCGCCTCTAAGAAGAAAAATGGAACAAAAAGTAAAAGGGTGAGCTCAACTAGCCCAGTAAAGAATATTATGACTAAGATAATATACAACAAATTATCGTTAATCTCCAACAGGGAAAAATCTAATAGAATACAATAGACAACAAGTTTTAAATCAATTTTCGCAGCGGAAATAATAATTCATTAAAAGAGTTAAGTAGAGAATGCAACCTACTATATTCTATATATGAATTTAAAAGTTCATCGTCTATCTTTTATCCCTGTAACATCAATCAATATATATCTGGAATCAAATATTCATCTTTGCACTACAGGCCAAAGATATTCATCAGTTGGTCATGTTCATCTAAACACCTGTTCATCTTTTCACTACGGGCCAAAGATATTCATCAAAAATCATTCATCTTTGCACTACAGGCCAAAGATATTCCATAATATCATCATTTAAGACTGAGGATGATGAAAAATATTTTTAAAGAAATGAATCCAGTGAAACAAAATGACAAGGATTAAGGATTAAGGATTAAGGATTCGTACTTTGTTTTATCCATGTCCAAAAATACCTCAAAAATAATCATAGTGGTGTAAAATTCAAGAATGATCAAAACATGGATACAATCAAAGCTAGTATCCACAATAGATATTTTAGACGAAAAGGAAAATTTTTTATTTTTCGATGAATAGTGTCGTTATCGTGAATAGTGCCGATACGTTAATAAGTAACTCCGACACCAAAAGTTCCAAATTTGATAAAAACTTCAGATCAATATTTCAGCATAATGATATTGAAAAAATAATATCATTACGAAAAAAATAATATCCCTTACCTCGAAAAATAGTACTTCTAGTTGAAATACCGGATATAGGCTATGACTTGAACTTGCACCGTATAGCAATACTCAAAGTATAATCAAAATACTCACAAGAATATGCTCGATAATATAGAGAGAGAAAACTTCAATTTCTGGTGTGATTTTCTATTCTAACCTAAGCACCCTATTTATAGGAAAATGCTTAGAACACCAAAAGTAGAAAATTTAATAAAATATTAATAAATTTATATAAATCATAATGCAAACTTGGAAATTCTGATTTCAAATATTTTTGCAACACATGTGCCCACCAACCAACCACAAAAACGTTTTCTTTTAAAACAAATTTAAAACTTTTAAAAATAATTATTTGAACTTGAACTTCAATAATTCATAATAAATAGCCCTTTTATCGTAAAATTCAATCTCGCAAGTTTTATATAAAATTCAATTCTCTACAACTTTACAGAAGAAAGTTTTTCCAAATTTCAAATAGAAATTGACCGAAATCCTCAAACGGACGATTTTACAGGGCTATAATCAAATTTCAGTCAAGAAATGGGGTCCACCGACATGTTTAACATGTTTTAAACATTTATTGCAACAAAAATACTCTTTCTCCTCAGATACTCATATATCACACATTCATTGTAAAAATATCACCATTATTATATTATGAAAAATATAATAATATATTTAAATGAATTATTTTATCGTAAAAAGATAAAATTTTAATTTTCAACAATTGTCACATTAAAAATTTTCTCCATCTATATCCACATAAAATCAATATTTTCCTCATCATATAAATCAATAATTAATTATTCACAAATAATATTATTAGAATCACAATATCGACAACCAGCGCCTCTGTGGAAAGAGGGCTTTCCAATAAGAATTTCTCCTTCATCAAGCGCAATTATTAGGTGACCAAACCTCTCCTTAGATGTAAACTTTCTAGACATTGCCAATAATGTTATCTAATAATATTATCCAGATAATATGAATTATTGCTTCGATAATGAAAAATAATGTGTAATGACAATTATCAAACAACAAAGAATATAAAATATCAACGCAAATTATTAAATCAATAAAATATCGAATAAAGAATTACAAAACCATTATTGAGTAGTGCCTTCTTACGTAAGAATCAATAATTGGTGCAATACCGCAGTGTCTATCTCTTTGTCTGAACAACGCCAGACATCGTGTTTTTTAACCACCGGGTATTCCAACAAATAAACCAGAATAACTACGCCAAGTTATTTTTAAACAACTTATATTTGTCGTTTTCTTCCTCCAATCGCTTTTCGTTATGGGACCCACACATGGTTGCACCGTCGTACGAATATTCCCCGACAGTACGAATATTCCACGACCAAACGAATATTCCCCGACAATAATGAATATTTTATAACCATTTGCTTATTTTGAAATACTTGCGTATTTTACCCATAACTATCCACATTAATCAAATCAACCCTTACTATTTCAAAATAATAATTAGAGGAAATTAAATTTTATTTATTAATTATTTGGGGTCTTACGTAGATATATACTTTGATTGAAGAATTGTGGTAGCTTTAGATGGTTAATTGTAAAGATAATGAACGATTATGTAGTGGATGATTTTATTAAGTTAATAATATTTTAGTTTTTTGTATTTTGTATTTTTGCCATTATTTATTATGGGGACATTGAGCCAGCTAGGTACACAAAAAGAATGTCAAATTTTGATTTGGCAACAATATAATTCGTTACAAAAGTATTGAACAAGATTTAATATAGCAACAATTTTTTATACATTTAGCAACAAATTTTCGTTGCTAATGACATTAAAAATATAATATTGGCAATGAAAAATTAACATAATAACAACAGAGAGGATATTGTTGCTAATACTAAAATAAAAAGGCAACATTTTTAATCGTTGCAGATCATATCAACTTTCATTGCACATATAAAGAAACAGCAACATATAATGTCGTTGCTAATCGACGACTTTTGTTACTATTGAAAAATAACCAACAACAAACATTTGCGTTGCTGATTCAGCATAATGTCGTTGCCAAATAATCTAATTAGCAATGAAAATCGTCGTTAAAAAGTTTACATTCCGCAACGAAAGCAAGCTTAGGCAACAATTTTCACAATTTACTGCAACAAAAATGTCATTGCAAAATGGTGTCAATTGCAACGAAAATGCATGGTCGTTGCAAAAAAAAAGTTCATTTTGTTGCCAATTAGAAGGCTTTTGCAACGAAATGGGCTTTTTAGCAACGAAATGTTAATTATTCTGTAACAATATATTTGTAATAACCAGATCATTCTCAGGAAAGAGGGGGCTTTCCGATAAGGATTTCTCCCTATTGGCGCGCAATTAGGTGACCAAACCCCTTTCCTCGACAGAACTTTCTAGACATTGTCAATAATGCAAATAATAATATAAATAACTTTTTCGTCTCAATTATTGATTTAATAATATAAAATATTATGACAATAATTGAATAAAACTAAGTGATTTTAATTCTCACATAAGCATCAATAATTAATACAGTGTGCTACTATGCAACCATGCGTATTACTGAACTTTTACCACTGGGTATTTTAACAGTTTAACGGTAAATCTTTCGCTGTTATTTTTTATAAAAAGATATTTCTGTCATTTTCTAACTCCGACAATAATTCCATTGTGGGGTCCACCAATGATTGTGTCGTCGTACGAATATCCCCTGTTAAAACGAATATTCCTCGACCAATCGAATATTTTATAACAACTTGCTTACTTTGCAAAATTTATAATGATTACCCACAACTATAACCTTATATCAAATCCACACCATAATATTCAAAAATATATTTCGAGAAAAATTAATCTTTATTCATAAAAGTTGGGATCTTACATTTTCCTTTCATCTGTATGCACCTGATAGGTTGTAAACCTAGCCAACTCTTGAACTTCGTGGCATATTATGGCACTGACATGTTGCCCTACTTCAACTCCATAAATTAAACCTCCATCTGGTTCTAAGAGCTCGTTAGGAAGTACATCTCAAAGAATATCTCCTTGAACCTATCCCATGTGATCACACCCTGTCCTCCTCGAACCTTGTTCACCTGCCACCAGTAGTTGGCCTTTGACTTTAGCATAAAGATTGCGAAGGCGGTCTTTTGGTCATCGTTGGCCCTCGCAACATCAAACACCTTCCCAATCTCCATTACCCAATTCTGGGCTTCGATTAGACTCATAGAACCCTTAAACTCTGGTGGTCCTACTGCCTTAAAGTCCTTGAACGACGTTGCTTGTAGAGCTTGTGGCTGATTCGCAAGTACTCTCGTTAACAGGTTCACCAACTGCTGAACAGGATTGGCTTTGGCATTGTCGTTGTTATTTTTGTTGTTGTTGTTGTTGTTCATGGATCCTTCCTGAGCTTGTTAATGGGTTTGGCATCTTCTTAGCGGCATCTTTCTGTTTAAGATATACACTTATTAGATCATTACTTAACATTTAAGTATTTAAGACTTAACTTAAATATTTTAAGATTGTCACTTAACACATAACATCTTTAATAAATTCTGATATTATTCATTCAAAAGTTTAAACAAAGGAAAGATAACATCACTGCTATTTACATCAACTATCCTGAGATAAAGAATCTTCAAGATTAAATCATCATATTCTGTTAGTTCCCAGTAGGCATACAATAGATCTAGAAGGGGGTTGAATAGATCCTTTTTATTTTCAAATATTTTTGCTATTTAGTTTGTGTTGCTGATGAATCAAAATATTAAAAACATAAGAATCTTTTCAAGCACAACTAAATAAGTAAAAGATCCCCTTCATTGATATATTCATGAACATACACACATTGTTCGTAGAGTTAGTTAAGTGGTAAGCAGTTAATACATACATAGTATTTATAGTATTTAGGTACATAAGGTAAATGACAGAAAGTAAATGACAGAATATAAAAGACACAAGAGATTTTAAGTGGTTCAGAGACTCAAGCTCCTAATCCACTCTTCTACTTTAACTAGCAGGAATTCCACTAAGGAAGGGCATCACCCTGAATCATTAAGATTCCTTCAAGGCCAGCAGCCTTGGAACTTCAGTTCACTAAGAACTCTTAAAGCCCAACAAACTTGGAACTCCTCTAGTTCCCTAGGAACTCTTCAAGCCCAGCAGGCTTGGATCTTCATTTAGTCCCTACGGACAAGGACCCCTCAGGCCCTGGCTTCTTGTTGGTGGTGGTGGTGGTGGTGGTGGTGGTGCCTTGCTATTAAGATGTCTTGAAGCTTGAACATCTTATGTACTTAGCATCTAGGTATGGTCCTCTTTGCATTCTGCATAGAGACTGGACCATTTCTTCTTTGGTGCAACTGATCTTCATTCTATTTTGCTCATCTTCATCTGATGTCAGCTGTGAACCATCACCATTTTGGCTTGCTAAGTATTAGAGCTTTTGTTAGACTTTGTCTGACACTTAGAAATCCCTGAACCCTTCTTAAATGATTTGCAGACATGGTTCTACAACTGTTCTATTTCAGCTTTTGGTTCATGGTGATTTATAGAGTGGCTCTCTAGATCTTCTTTGTGCTCTGCCACTTTTTTGAATGCTATCTTCTTGGCCTTCTCGGCTCTTAGCTTAGCTTCCATCTTCAGTGGCATTCTCATCCTTGTTGAGTGAAGCTTTTAGTCTATTTGATTCCTTCTTCAAAGTTGCTTCATTTCCACCTTTGTAGTCTCACTGTCACTGAGACTTGTTCTGTTTAGCTCTGGTGGAACTCGTAGAGTCAATAGTATAGCATTCCATCAACTCAACGATCCTTTTACAGAGCAACACTTGATCTTTGAAGCTCTGGATAATATATACTCTTTCCAAATCTTTTTGTTGGAATATAGCCATTAAAAGCTATTTGAATTACTTCGTAGATCTTGAGTTATTTTGGTGCAGACTACTTGATGTGACGTGATAGCTCCTTTATGACTTTACTGACACATCAGTCTGCTATCTTACCTACCGCCTTAGAGTTGTCATCTTTTCATGTCAGGCAGGTAGTCATCTTTATTTCTTCTGTCTGACTTCTCGATTAGAACATCAGAAGTTATCCTTTTGCATCGATGCTCTCAACTAGCAATGTTCAAATATCAGTCTTCAGATTGAACTGTTGTCATGCTTCAATCTTTAGATGATCGAACTCTATGATTCTGATGTATATGTTCTTGGACCTGATCGTATTGTGTCTTGTTGAATTTTTCTCATTGACTGGTTGAGATAACACTATGATCCTGAAGAGTGTTCATCGGATCTTCAATGTAGAACACATCTTCCTTCATTTGTGCAGTGCTTCAACACTTCTATTTGCCTTCTACTGATCTCAGGAACTGATAGCTTGACTCCTTATTCTGATCTCTTCTGAATAGCTAGACACCTCAGATTTGTGGCATGCCCAGCTTGCTTTCTCCTTGTGATCTCCCATTCTCTTATCATCAATAGCCTGACCCATGCTTAATCACTTTAGCCTTGTTCTTCAGAAGCTGGCCAGTATCTCTATGTAAACTATATCAGTTCTTTCTTTGTTTGGCAAACACTATGATCCTGGTTGACCCCAAGATCGTTGTCTTCTGTTTATTTGACAGCTGCTGCACTTGCTGACTTTTCCTTAGTCAGTCACATTTACTGAAGTCTTTTTTTGATCTACTTGTAGAAGACTTCATCCTGAATAGCTTTACAACTCAATCTGGATGCTGATTGGGTTGGTGCTTAGATATTCTATTAGCTTGTCAGTCATTCATTGAGTTCTATGTGGTTTCCTTTAGGTAGAGTGTAACTTTGCAGCTCTGATCAGAGGCTTCATCCTTTGGATATTCTGGGAGTGCTCATTTGTTGCGAATCGTATTTACTTTACGATTTTGCCTTGGCGTTGTGAGCACTTCTGTTGAAGCCTTAGTTCTATACTCTATGATTTGGCTTGGGTTCTGCAGACACTACGACTTCGAGATCAGATCTTGACACTCTACAATTTTTTCCTTTAAGCTTGCTATCTTCATTTGATCTGGCTCGACTAAGATCTCTGCCTCTTATTTGATCAGTAAACTCTACAACTCCGAGTGTGGTCTACGATTCTTAACTTGGCTTTAGCAGATGCTCGGTCGGCTCTTAGACAAGCTGTCTCTACGATTCTGAATAGGACTTCCTCAACAGACTACGACTTTGAAGAAGTTCCACTCGACACACTAAGATCCTTCCTCGTCTCTCCTGGCAGTCTACGAACTCCGAGATTTACTATCTTGTAGACTATGATTCCTCCTTGATAGTTCTCGAGCTTTCCTTGACTCTCCTGGTAGACTACAATTTCTGGTGCAGTGCTCGACAATCAAACATGCCTATCTATTACATTATAAGATCAACCTAACAAGTTTGATCTTTCTATATTTATAGTCCTTGTACATCATTTATTCTTAAGGACTTTACAAAACTATTTTGTTTATGTAGGATCAACCTAACATATTTGATCAATTCTTTCTAAGTCCTTGTACATATGTTTCTATTATCTATCATAGGACTTTACAGCTTTTCTTAATGCAAGTATACTTGTATATTCATTCATTTATAACATAATCAAATCATATAAAAATAGGAATATCATTCACATGCTTATTCTTGAAAATCTCCCCCTATTTGATTATGACAAAAATAATTAGTGCATATGCATGATATGAATGAATCTTATATACAGTGAGCAACTGTATTTCTAAAACAGATAATCATAAATGTCATTGATAATAATATGGAATTATATAAACTATGACACTTTACATTCTGGATCCAGAATATACCTAACTAGATAGAGACGTACTTTTTGGCTTCATATGTGTTTCCAGGATGTCTGTTGATCAGCTACTTTATTACTTAGTCTTGTTGCTCCTTCTCCCCCTGAGATGGTGACTTTATTTCTTTTCTCTGCTCATTCTCAGATTCATGCTCATCTTCTTTTTCTAGCTCCCCCTTAAACTCTGCATTCATGGAATCATCATCCTTTGACTCCCCCTCAGATGATGATTCTGCTACTGCTGCTGTTATCTTCTTCTTTGCCTTCCTCTTGGCTTTCTTATCTTCTTTTCTTCTGATCTCCTTGCTCTTTCTTAAGTTCCTTTTTCTATGCCTCTTTTTCTCCCACTTTTTATCATTAATCACTTGTGAGAGCTGCTCTATTTTGGACATAAGTTGCTCCATCAAGTAAGATAAATTACCAACCTCCATCCTAAGTTCTTGTTGGCCCAGCTCAATATATAGGGAGAGAGACTGATTTAGATTGTCAATTTTGTCAAAGAGGGATATGATTTGTTCTTTATTTGCCTTCTATGCTCGTAGAGCTTCTTCCTTTTGATCAATCATAGCCTTCAAATAGATTTGATCTCTCTCTTTGATTTTGAGAGATATATCAGTCATAGGGGCTTAAAGTCTGTCTTGAACTGCATTGCCTCCTGCTTCGGTCAACATTTTGGCCTCTTCAGTGATGATAGACATCTTCTCAGCCAATTCATCAGAATTCTTCACTAACTCCTGCTCCATAGGGGTTTGGTCATGTGGTTGGGCAGGCTTTTGTTGACCACCAGATTGGACTCCATAATTTTCATTTTAGACAGTTTTTCGAAAGCAGTAACAATCTGATAAATCATTGAGTGTCATTCACTGTTGGAGGATGAAGGGATATCAGATAATTGTGCTTATGCAGAGGGAAGCTTCTCAACCTGAACTTGATCATCTTTAATGGTAGAGTGAAGGGACTCTACGATCATCCACTTGGGCATACTCCTTCTGCCATCAGAACCCACTCTATAATTGTAGGGAATGTAGTGGTTACCAACATGTCTGTAGATTTTGAAGTGAGTCTGTTCTTTGATCATTTTGGTTGTAAACTTATTTACTCTTGGGAAGTTTTGTGATACCAGCTCCAAGTTTGGAAACTTTGAGTAACACCAGCTAAAGTAGCTCTCGTCTTTATCAATATATTCTTTTAACCAAAGCATCCAACGGAAGAACCATCTCATCAGAAGATCATCAGGATTGTATAGTGTTGTTATGCAGTCTAACTCCATGTTTTTTCAGTTGTCAAGCCCTTCGTCTGTAGTCATCCTTATAACTCTGAGTTGTTCATTTCCATGGCTTATCCATCTTGCTGAGGGTTCATCTGGTGGTTCATCAAAGACTTCCACCACTATTCTTCTGCGACTTCTTTCTGGAGAGAGGACAGGATAATAGTCTATTAATTCCTCTTATTCCTCCATCTCTTCACCTCCTGAGATTGAATCATGCTGACTTCTTTCATCAGATTTATCAGTGTGTTCCTCTGATTCCTGGTTTATAGAATTAGAATCTTTTTCCATCTTCTTCTTCTTCAGCATCTGCTTCCGTGGATTCAAACTCATCATCACTCAAATCAATAACAGCAGTGGAGTGTTCTCCTATCCTTTTTTAGATAGATTTAGCAAGCAGTCTGTTGCTTTTTCTTCTCCTTGGAGGTTCAGCTATAGGAGAGTCAGAATTTTCTTCTTCTTCAGAATCTGAAGCCTCTGAATCACCAGATGAGTTTCCTTGATATTCATTATTAGTAGTCCTTCTTCCTCAGACTCAACATCTCTTGAGCCATCATATGAGCTTGTTGGAGCATTTGCAGTTGGAGATCCAATTATTTCATCTTTCACACTTTCTTCAGTAACATAGTGGCTACTCTGAGGATTGTCCATAGGACTTGTACATTCTTCTTCATTATCAGATTTGACTCTTTCTTTCATAGACTCAGTGTTGAGTAAAATCTAGTTACACACAGCACACAAGTATACGTGGTCAACAAGTAATAAAGTGATAAGTTGAGTATCGTTCCCACAGGGAATTCTAATTAATAAATCCCAACTACTAATACTATATCAATTCTATTTTATTCAAACAATGATAAATTATGATTTTCTGAATTATTAACTCAAAATTAAACACTTAAAGATACTGTACTAAGATAAGCGAATAACTAATCTACTACTTGAGTGAATGACTTCCGTAGGTAATTATTAAGACTTCAATATCCCCAATTATGAACTATAAATCGCTTATCTAATCATCCCAATTATTATGTCATTCGGATTATTAACAGAATTCTTAAATGCCCAAAAACCCTCTTCCAAGTGATCGATTGACTTCTATTTAATCCAGATTAATCTTGCTATATTCCTATGCAAAACAATTGAATTAAACTCTTTCCAATCCCAATTCCTTATATGTTACATGCGGTGAACAGATATTTCCATTCAATTCACAAACCTAATTATTCACCGTCTAACCTGATCCCAGCGTCTTTAAGCTTGTATGGAGCGCCGGGGCGCTGGACGGCAGAATCAAGTGAGATGGTCTGCGCTTGTAGGCGCCTGGGCCTTGTTTTCGCCGGAGCCTAAGCGGCAGGAGGCACTGTGATCCTTAGTGATGTGGGCGCCGGGGTGCTAGACTTCACCTGTGTAACGAGCATACATGGACCAGTTTAGGAATTAGTTTAGTAAACTTGGATTCTTCTCTACTAAAAGATAACAGTAAAAATAAGAAAAGTTTAAATCTAAAAGAAATAAAATCAAATAATAAGAAAAATTATGGAACTTAATGGGTTGCCTCCCAAGAAGTGCTTGGTTTACAGTCGTCAGCCCGACTTTTCGGTGTTGTTCAGTTGTCCACTGGGTCAGAGAGGTACTGGACCGTAGCTTGACGTTCGATTGGTCCGCTCCAATAATGTTTCAGACGTTAACCATTGACCTTGAATGTACGCTTTGAGTTCGGTTCCTCAACCTAAATATTTCTGTGTGGAGTGACAGATATAACTACAAATGGTCCGGACCACCTAGATTTCAATTTTCCCGAAAATAGACGCAAGCGTGAGTTGAACAGTAGTACTTGATGGCCCGGTGCAAATGTTCTATCGAGAATTTTTTTATCGTGCCAAGCTTTGACTTTCTCCTTGTAGAGCTTAGCGTTTTCGTAGGCGTTGAACCCGAATTCATCCATCTCGCTCAACCGCATGAACTGCTTTTCACCGCCGCTTCTAGATCAAAGTTTAATTTCCGAATGGCCCAAAGTGTGCACCGTGTGTTCTAGCTCGACCGGAGATGACACGCCTTTCCAAATACCATTCTGCGGGGACATGCCGATCGGATTTTTGTGACACTGCTCGATAAGCCCATAGAAGCGTCGTCAAGACGCAATGCCCAATCTTTTCGTGATGATTGACTACTTTTTCCGGATCCTCTTAACTTCCCGATTCGACACCTCTGCTTGGCCATTGGTTTGTGGGTGATATGCAGCTGCAATTTTGTGATGAACTCCATACTTTACAAGCAATTTAGTGAACTGCTTGTTACAGAAGTGAGTTCCCTCATCACTTATTATAGCCCGTGGTGTCCCAAATCTGGTAAAAATGTTCTTCTTTAAAAATTAGATGACAACGTTGGCATCATTCGTGGGTAACGATGCGGCTTCTACCCATTTGGAAACATAATCGACTGCTAACAAGATGTAATGATTATTAAGAGAAGATGGAAACGGTCCCATAAAGTCGATACCCCACACGTCGAATAGTTCCACCTCTAAAATTGTGTTAAGTGGCATTTCATTGCGCTTGGAGATATTACCTACGCGTTGGCATCGATCGCATTTCAGCACAAAGAGATAAGCATCTTTGAATAAGGAAGGCCAGAAAAATCCCGATTGTAGTACTTTGGGTCAACTTTGATCATCGGAATAATGACCTCCGTAATCTGAGGAGTGACAGTGGCCTAATATACTATCCATTTCTTCGTGAGGTACACAACGTCTTATCATTTGATCTGCACATGCTTTAAACAGAAATGGTTCATCCCAAAAGTACTGCTTCACATCGTGGAGAAACTTCTTTCGTTGCTGTGAGGTCAACTCCGGCGGTAACACTTTGGCAACCACATAGTTGACATAGTCGGCATACCAAGGCAATATGGTAATTACCCGGAACAGTTGCTCGTTCAGAAATTTTTCATTAATCACTGAGTTATCTTCTTTCTATTCCTTTTTATTTTCCAATCGAGACAGATGATCCGCCACTTGATTTTCTGTACCTTTTCTGTCCCGGATCTCCAGATAAATTCTTGTAACAACAGTACCCACCGTATTAATCGTGGTTTAGCATCTTTCTTCTCAATCAGATATTTAATAGCTGAATGATCAGTGTAGACAATTACCTTAGTGCCGAGGAGATAAGCTCTGAATTTGTCAAAAGCAAACACCACTGCAAGTAATTCCTTTTCGGTTGTTGTGTAGTTCAGCTGGGCATCCGTCAATGTCTTACTAGAGTAGTAGATAGTATGAAAAATCTTATCATGACGTTGTCCCAATACGGCTCCCACCGCGTAATCACTGGCGTCGCACATCAATTCGAATTCAGAAAAGACCAATCAGCGCTACAATGATTGGTGCGAGACCAATTTCTTCTTTAATACCTCAAATGCCTCGATGCATGCCCGATCCATCTTAAACGGTACATCTTTCTCCAAGAGTGAGCATAGGGGTTTTAGATCTTTGAAAAATCTTTAATAAAACGTCTATAGAACCCTGCATGTCCCAAGAAGCTCCGAATGCCTTTTACAGATGAAGGAGGAGGTAGTTTCTCAATTGTATCAATCTTCGCTCTATCCACCTCCAATCCGGATGAGGAAACCTTATGGCCCAGAATAACCCCTTCTTGTACCATAAAATGACATTTTTCCCAGTTAAGCACCAGGTTAGTCTCCACACATCTTTTTAACACCAAGATCAGATTCTTCAAACACGAGTCAAAACTATCTCCGAACACGGAGAAATCATCCATGAACACCTCTAAATTCTGTTCGACCATATCGGAGAAGATTGCCATCATACAACGTTGAAAGGTTGTCGGCACATTACATAAACCAAAGGACATACGCCGGAATGCAAACGTACCGTATGGACATGTGAACGTGGTCTTTTCTTGATCTTCCGGCGCTATGGCAATTTGATTGTACCCAGAATATCCATCTAACGAGACAGAGAATTGATGTCCCGCTAACTTTGTCCAACATCTGGTCAATGAGCGGCGGGAAAATGATCCTCTGCGTGTGGCTTTATTCAACTTATAGTAATCCATACATACTCTCCAACTCGTAATGCTTGCTTCTAGTGGGATGAGCTCATGCGCTTCGTTTTTACCACCGTCATGCCCCTTTTTCTAAGATACACCGCATGCGGGACTTACCCATGAACTGTATGAGATTGGGTAGATAATACCGGCATCCAACCATTTTATAATTTCCTTCTTCACCACATCTTTCATAAGGGGATTTAACCTTCTTTGCATCTCAATGGTTGGTTTTGATCCCTCTTCCATTAAAATATTATGCATACAAAAAGATGGGCTAATACCTCGAATGTCCGCTATAGTCCACCCAATCGCTGTTTTGAACTCGCGCAGAACTCGTAGCAATTTTTCTTTTTGGGTGTCAGTTAACGTTGTCGAAACAATAACTGGTAGAGTCGAGTCTTTCCCTAGGTAAGCATATTCAAGATGAGAGGGGAGTGGCTTTAATTCCAACACCGGTGGCTCTTCTATCGAGGGTTTGCACTTTTTACCTTCCGTTTTGGGCCTATCAAGGGTGTCGAATGGTTGATTACTTTTCCTAGAGAATGATGGTGTGTCTAGCCATTTAACTCGCTCATTGTGCGCATCAAGACTATCGTTGTCTGTTCTAACCATCATGGATTCTATCGGATCCTCTGAGTAATTACCGCAAATCTTGTGATTAACTATCTCCTCCATTAAATCCACCCGCAAACACTCACCTTTTTCCTTTGGATAAGACATTTCTTTAAACACATTAAAAGTGACCTGTTGATCGTCAACTCTCATTGTCAATTCTCCTTTTTGCACGTCGATTAACGTTCTCCCCGTTGCAAAGAATGGTCGTCCGAGAATGATGGGAAGTTCCAGATTCGCTTCACAATCCAAGATAACGAAGTCTCTTTGGAAAGATGGATTTATCCACCCTTACTATCACGCTTCCACGATACCTCGTGGATATGTAATCGATCACCGCCAACGATGGCCGATATTTGTTTTTTGGTGCTTGGAGCCCGAATTGACGGTAGACTGATAATGGCATCAAATTAATACTGGCCCCAAATCACACAGTGCTTTCCCAGAAAACTGATTACCAATGTCGCACGGAATAGAAAAGCTACCTGGATCTTTCAACTTAGGAGGTAACTTGTTCTGAATAATTGCGCTACATTCTTCGGTTAGTGCCACTGTTTCAAAATACCCCAGTTTCTTTTCTTTGATAGCACATCCTTCATGAACTTAGCGTAACTCGGCATTTGTTCTAAAGCTTCGGCGAATGGGATGTTGATATGCAATTTTTTAAAAATATCCAAAAATCTTAAAACTGCTTATCTAACTTGGATTTCTGAAATCTCTGCGGATATGGTATGGGTGGCATTGTTGTAGATGACCCTGGTGCATTTTCCTCTCCTATTTCCTATTTATCTTTCCGGTTTTCACAACTTCTTCTATTTCGTTTGTTGCGTTATCCCCTTGTCCTTATCCTTAATCGCTTTTGCAACTCCTTCCCACTTCAGAAGATTACCGCTTTAAAGGTGCTCATTTCTACCAGTTTTATTTCTCGTATCACTCGGGAGCGTTCTGGTGGACCAGTATTCAATCGTGTGCTATTTGCCCCAATTGATTTTCCAGATTCTTTAACGATGCCCCATGGCTTTGCAAAAGTCATATCTAATTGATTCAATTTCTTATCTTGTTCCTCGTTCTTTTTTGTCGAGGCTCTAATGAATTTTTCCAAGGTCGCTTCCCAACTTGATACCCTCTGCGGTTGTTGAGGTTGATTTTGGAATCCGGAGGTGTGTTGTTGTCTAGGTGATTGAGTGCAGCTTTGATTGTTACTCCATGAGAACCTCGGATGATTCTTCCAACTGGATTATAAGCATTTTGAGTCGGATCCGTTTGAGTTGAGCGATTATAATTTCCTACTTAACTATCTTTGATTACAATTTATGGCACATTGATCCGTAGCATGACCCCCAAAGACACAACTCACAAACCATCGTTACTGCATTGTGTGGCTTGTGGGACGCCATATTTCTATATATGCTATTATTGCGCATCACTTGTCTTTGTTAATGTCATTAAGCAGCGTCCACTTCATATTTTCCTGATGCTTTTGGATGGTTGGTCCTCGTCATGGGCCACTGATAGTTATTGGTGGCCATTGTTTCTAACAATTGATATGCCTCATCAAAATTTTTGTACATAATCGCTCCTCCCGCTGCTGCATCAATACTAGACCTCGTGGATGCGTGCAAACCATCACAAAATATCCCTAATTTCATCCACTGCGGGATTCCATGATGAGGGCACTTACGGAGCATATCCTTAAACCTTTCCCACGCCTCATATAATGATTCTGACTCAAGTTGTGCGAAAGTATGAATGTCGTTCGTAGTTTTGCCGATTATTTGGTGGGAAGAACTTAGCTAAGAATTTTTGAGCTAAGTCATCCCATGTGGTGATTGAACCAGAGGCAAGGAGTGTAACCAGACTTGCGTGCTTTATCTTTTAAAGTAAACGAACATCCTCAACCTTATATAGCATCTTCCGATACATTGTTAAATTTGAAGGTATCGCAAACTTCCAAGAAACTCAAGATATGTTCATTAGGATCGTCTCATCGAATTACCCCCAAACCGGCATGTATTCTCAGAAGCATCCGAATTGATCCGGCTTTATCTCGGCTGCTCGCATTGATTGCTTGGTCTCTTAATCTTTGGATCAGAACTCCGTGACATTTGGCGGGGCCAAATCCTAAGTGATTTCTCGCTCTCTTCCATGTTCACGAGTAATTCTTGGGTTGTCGGTTCTTCTTCCAAATGTATAACCTCACTATTCAATCGCACCGTTCGGAACTTCTTCTCAAGGTTGTGCAGATACGTAAGAAGTTCCTTTCTAGCTTTCGATCTAGTGTGCATACAATTCTCGCCAATCGAAGAAGAAAGATTAATTAGCGTTCAAATTAAAACCGAATTGATTATAACTAATATGAAATTAATATTAATAAAATTCCCGAGAATTGCGGCGCTAAAAACTTGTTGAGTAAAATCTAGTTACACACAGCACGCAAGTATACGTGGTCAATAAGTAATAAAGTGATAAGTTGAGTATCGTTCCCACAGGGAATTCTAATTAATAAATCCCAACTACAAATATTATATCAATTCAATTTTATTCAAACAATGATAAATTGTGATTTTCTGAATTATTAACTCAAAATTAAACACTTAAAGATACTGTACTAAGATAAGCGAATAACTAATCTACTACTTGAGTGAATAACTTCCGTTAGGTAATTATTAAGACTTCAATATCCCCAATTATGAACTATAAATCAGTTATCTAATCATCCCAATTATTATGTCGACTGGATTGTTAACAGGAATTCTTAAATGCCCAAAAACCCTCTTCCAAGTGATCGATTGACTTCTATTTAATCCAGATTAATCTTGCTATATTCCTATGCAAAACAATTGAATTAAACTCTTTCCAATCCCAATTCCTTATATGTTACATGCGGTGAACAGATATTTCCATTCAATTCACAAACCTAATTATTCACCGTGCAAATAACTAAGTCACATGTTATCATGTCACGTTACTAACCACTAGAAGTCTTTTCCCAATTCCTTCTAGAGTAACACGGTAATTATTGGCCAAATAATTAATCAATAGAATCAAAACATGATAAACAATCCACTTCAACATAAATAATTAGAATGAAAGAATAACTAAATTATAATCATAAAAGGTTCAATTGAAATCTTAATTAAAGAATTAGTTCATCACGGAAATAAGAACCATTAATTGTTGACAAATCATCCTTAAAGAATTACAAATTGAAAATAAGGAGAAAAAGAAGAAACTCTGTAGCCAATCCTGAATCCCCAAGTAATCTTGTGTAACCTTCAATGGAAGAACTCCTTCAATCCTCTAAGAATAATAAATCCAATTCCCCCTTTTATTTCAGCAATTAGTTTCTTTTTATAGCCTCCCCCAATCCTCATCCAATTAGGTTTTACATTAGCCCCCAATAGACAAATTAAGTCCAACCAGAAGTCAAACGCGCTAATCCGGTCAAAGCCGGTAGAGGCTCGGCGCCCGTGCAACAGAGGTAGTACATTTTCCAGTACTTTGCCACCGACTTCTTCTTTAAAATTACCCAATTGCCATTAAATGCTTGAATTTCCCATAATTGCCCCTCCAGCTTCCAGATCTGCAAAACAAGATATAAACACAATAAAAATGCTACTAAATACTTTAAGAATGAAATAATTTAAGTCTAAATATATCCAATTTATGGGTATACTACCCATTCATCACTCAGCTTCTTCTTCATTGCTAGAATTGTTGTTTGATGATTTTTTCTTGAGACTTTCAGATCCCTTCTCATTTTCTGACTCTACTTTTTCTCTTTCTTCTTGAGTAGATAAGCTTCCTTGAGGACCTTGAACTGACTTCTTCATCACCTTTGTTTTATTCTTTGGTGGCCCTTGGAGTAATCTGTTACTCCTTCTTCTCTTTGGGATTCCTGCAGTTAAACCTTTTTCTTCTCCTGCTTCATGCCTCTTCTTGTCAGTGGAGAGACGGCTTGATGGTGTCTTTGAATTCTTCCCATTCTTAGACTTCTTCTTTACTGGTGTGGCTGCTACCGATACAAAGTCATCAAATTGAGAGCTTTCCACCTCCTGTGCCTTCCTCTTCTTGACAGAGACCTTGTTACTGCTACCAGATGTCATTAGCCTTTTGTTTTCCTTGGGATTTTTCTTCCAGTTTTTGAACAACTGTGGGGATATCACTTTATAAACATTTAGTGGTTCTCCCTCATCATCCTTTATCTTGCTTCCCAGTTTCTTCTTCAGCACAATGCTTAAGAGTCTCCCATAAAATACTTTTATGAGAGGTTTATCTGTAGACTTCTTCATTTCAGCCTTCTCCACCCATTTGGTTACCCAATCAATTCGAAGGGCTCCAAAGTTTATTTGTTGTTTCATGACGATTGCAGTCATGATTCTCAGTTGTAGATCACTTATTGTATCATATGCAGTGTCTTTGCACAAGGTGCATTTTCCTGTAATCTCAACCAGAAATTCAAACTCTTCTGGAAACTCCTTCTTCTTTATGTCCTTCAGATTTACGTTCCTCTTGTAATGCATTAACCTCTTCAATGTCAACCTCATCGAGGTTTATTAGACCTTGGTTGGGAAACCCTAGACATTGGTTGAAGTCTGATGCCCTTATCTTCAAACTTGCTCCTCTGACCTTTATTGACAGAAACCCAGAACCTATTGTTGTATTGGAATAAAATTTCTTCACTAGCTCGGTATAAACTGGAGTGTTAGCTTCCAAGCACTCATAAAACCCAGCATTCTTTACAAGCTCAAGTATATCCTTGAACTTCTTTTCTGATCTTTTGAATTTCTTGAAGCCGAGTTGGATTCTGGTTATAACAAGTCATTCTTCCATTTTTAGAGTTCAAGATGTATGGGTATTTAGTCTCAGACCTTCTATGAGAGATTGTTGAATGCGATTTGGCCGAGTCTAGCTGTTTAATGGATTTGGGTTTTGAAGAGGATTTTAGGGTTTGAAAAAGGGAGGGAGAGAGGTTCGATAGCTTCTGATAACTGTTTTGAGATTTTAAATTTGTTTTTATGATAGTTCCTTCTGACTCTACATAAGTTGTGATGTGTCAACCAGTCATTGGTTGCACGACGCCCAATAAGAAACTATAACTCCCCATGAACTGAATAGCCTCTCAGTTTTAATTTCCTTTTAAGAAAATAAGCATTACTGACGTAGATTGACTATTGACCTTTTCAGTACGTAGAGTGGCTTGCAGACTACGGTTTTCTTTGTCGACTCAACGATCATTTTCTAAGAGATTCTTCAGTGGATGATTGGACATTAATCCTTATCTTGAAGTTGTATAGCTTAACCACTGATGTAATTCATGATAGTTTGGTCACTGAACTTGTGAGGTGAGTCTGCAGGGCATCATTCCAAACTTATCTCTACACCATCTGAATAGTTGATCATGTGTCTAGTTCTTCTGAGCTCCCCATAAGCTAGTGTATCCTCTAGGAAGACTACGATCGTCAAGCCTACTCTACGATTGTTGAGGTTGCACTGCGGTTGTCGAGTTCACTTCAAAATCTACTCTACGATTGTTGTTTGTCCTGGTCCTTGAGATGAACTAGACTAAGCATTCCTTCTGGGTTAAGGTAGCTCAGGAAGGGCCAACCTCTTAGAGTGAACTAAGGGTCAGGTTTGTCCCTGAGGCGATTTTCAGATGAAAAACTTTAGACGTGATTAGCACTGATATCTCATTTGATCTTTTCTGCTGGGAAGTTCTTCTACCAACTTTAGACATTTGCATTGGCTGTAATCGTGGTGTCCTCCTGCTCTTACACTACGATCAGATGTTTGATCGTAGGCACTCCACAATTTGAGTTGGGTGGTTGATGAGGTTATTAGTAGCACGTTTTGAGACGTTCCTACTGACTATGGATCTTCATTTGGTTTATCAGCCACAAATTTTTGGGACTTTGTAACTGGTACATTGCTTCGTAGTGTATTTCTGATACTTTCAGTGATGCTTTTCCTTAACAGATCACTGCTCCCCCATAGGTTATATTATCTTCTTAGAGGAGTGTGAGATCTTCTTCTTCATGTGCATCAGAAGGTAGCCTTGCATATCTCCTTCTGACTAAAGTCATCACAATAATTTAAACCTCCTTGGATCATAGAAGAAGGTATCTTCAGGACTGATCACTCTACGATAGTTTGACAGAACTATGAACGTAGTCTTCTTTGACAATTTGTACTTGTGGAGTTCTGCTTTTAGAATGAGTTTCTCGAGGGTTCTTCTCAGATGATATGCTTTGGATGATTGAGCATATAAGACCCTTTTTATCTTCGGATGAATGGTCTGCTTCCATATATAGATCAGCAACCATGTGAGCTTCATTCATGTTAGCTCAGCAAGTCTTCAAGGACAGGCTTTGACAAATAAAGATTCAGTCAAAAACATTTCTGAAATGTCTTAAGCCTTCTGCTGGTTGAATCTTCTTGACTGAAGTTGTGACGCCCCCAAATTTGGACTGCCACTTGATCACTCGAATTTGGTTCATCACGTGCTCATGGTAATACAATAATAACTAAAATGACACATTCACAGCTGAAGATTTAATTTAGAATAATATACAATGATTTATTATAATTATTCCCCCAAGTCTCGCAACCTACAGTACTTAATAGATTACATAATAATATCGGATAAAGACTTATTACATAACCCTACTTAAGCTTAAACATAGTCTGAAAACAGTCTTAATATAACATAATAATTTTAATCCATAAAGGAACAAGCTATTCGGTAGCCTTGCCCTTGCCCTTGTCTTTCCCAGAGATACTTCCCTATTTCACCTTAACTGAAAGGTTTTAAATAAGCAAGAATGAGCACAAATTTCCTAGCAAGTAATATACAACAAGGGTGATGAGTATTAAATCACGAGTCATATATATCAAGGCAAAGTCTCAGAGTCTTAGAACAATATCATGAACAATGAGTATCAACAATTCTCAAATCAAATCTTTAGGATATGAAATGATAATTCAATATAGATTAACAGATATATATGAATTCAAAGGCTATCAACGTATCCAACTGGATACAATAATTTATATTGAGCAGTCACTAAGGACTATTGAACATCTACTAGAATTACCAATATTAAACTGATAACCCAAAAGAATCAAGGACTATAGATGATCAATCTACAATACTCTATGTTATGCATAACACCACAGTAATATCCACTCATGTGTTGGGGTTTCCAACAACATACACTCCCCTTAGCATAAGGGTTGTTCAACTCAGTTTTCAAGATTTCCACATCAGTCAATTGGTTTGGACAATTTTTATAAACATGCATATAGTCTAGCCGAATCAATGGCATAGAACCTTTCCCAATATTCAAGAACAATACCAAGTTCAACATGAATAATAGTTTTCACAAGAGTTTAAACATACTTGTTCAATTGAACGAATAAGTATGATCACTTGCATTCAAAATGTATAAGGTTTAGATACTTTCTTACGATATCATTGAATAAAGTAATCTGAGGTTTAGGATACTTGCCTTAAGCGTAGTTTATCCACGTTAATAAATCAACACTTTTGAATCCTATTTATAGCGTATTATAAGTACAAGATGCTCATTAGCTAACACATTCTTTATTCAAGTTTGACATGATTCAAGTATGTACATATGGTACAAAATCATCTCATAGGTTTATCATGAAATCAAGTACCTAGTTACTTTATAAGCAAATTCATAATGCTCAAGGTTAAGACCTTTTTACCCATGGACTTTCCTTATACAAGGAAAATACTATCATAATACTTAATCATCACATATATACATGTATCAGTAGGGTTTAAACCAATTTTAGCAATATACGCATCATATAAGTTAACTATCCAAAATCAGATTGCATGATCCCAGATTCGGATCATGCAGTGCACCATGGCTAAGCTTTAGGGCCAAAGATAACCACGCAGACCTCTCTGCCAAGCCAAGACTCAGATGTTGCCTTGTGGTTTCTATCCGGATTGCACACAACATTCATACATAATATATTATTATGCCAAAGTTCCTTCCTTTCATACTCCTCAAGTCAATCTAGGTTTCCCACTTTCATAATATAATTCTAAGTTAACCATTTCAACAAGTTAAGGCCATTCAAGGTCATGAAACCACAAAGTCTAACATGTTTGCCTTCTAAACAAACAAGGTAGTCATATAACTCATATTTGGCATGCTTGTGAGTATTCATAACACATATGTGTAATTAGCATTATTTTGGTTAAAAATATGATTCGTTTATGCTTCACTTAAATTACGATACTTAAGCATGGTGTATATATATTTATGCTACATGAGTGAGTCTAAGAGTATCATTAAACATGATCACAAATATCAGATTCTAACTCTCAAAGTAGTTTGTTAATATTAACGTTCAAAATTCGTATTTTCATTTGTAAAGCTTACTAATAATTTCCACATGTTCATGCACCCTTACTAATCATATAAACACAAGTTTACGGGTTATTCATGCATTTCTAAATCATACCAACATGCTTGCAAAGCCAGTATATAAACATGTCATTCATACTCATCAAGTTCATTTCTAAAGTGCTATATTCATTTAAACTATACACTTTGTTAATCATGTATGCTAATTTAGTAAAGCATGCTCACATTAAGTTAATATACTTGTATATACCCATTACACATGCTTGCATGCTATTTTAAGTCATAGTAATTGACCAACACTGATCAGATTTGAAAACAAAAAACAAAAACTGAATACGAGGTGCATGGTGGTGGTATCTTTGCGCCTCGATGTTAATTCTTGCATGCAATTGCGCCATGTCTAGTTCGAGCCGAGAACAATTCATTTTACGTAACTTCATTGAACCACGAAATTATTCATGAATTCGATTCTAATTACTCATATATCAGTTTAAACATGCTTATATGGTCATATAACAACTATATAACCATTACCCAACCCCGTTATCATCCAACTCCACATAATCAAGAATTTGAAATTCAAGAACTCAAGAACTCTTTTTGGCAGATAATGAAATGGAAAGCAAAGAAGAGGGATTATGCCTCTGTAATGTGAAATGAACTTGCTGCTAAATGAACTCCCAATTTCTTAGAATACTTGTATGCTCTCAATTTCACACTTAGCAATTCTCAGCAATGGCAATTGGAGAAGGAGAGTCCATATTTATAGAAAAACCAATACACAGACAATGCAATCCCCCACTAAATCAAACCCATGGATTGAAGGATTTCATGAAGGTTATCAAAGAGTTGTTAGATGTTAGTTGAAGATCATCATAACCACCACTCCCCTCATAATCATCAGCTAGAAAGAGCTTGGAAGAAGAAAAAGAAAATAGGCCTTAGCCTTTATGTGTTACACGTGACTGAGAAGTGAGGAGTAATTGGACGCTAAATTTGGGACAAGCCAAATAACTCAGCATTCTTGCAACACTTGTACAAATTCCTACTCTTATGTTATATTTTATACACATATCATCCATACATGGGTTATATCCTAATGTCACAATATAGTTTATATAATTAATATTTCAAGGTAGTAGATGTTATGCAACATACATATAATCCATGTACATTTTATTTTAATGTATACCTACATACATATTGTCACATAGACATTTCATAATGTATTTATAACATATAGTTCCAATATGCTCAAGCACACTGCTTCATACAATATAGTTTAATAAGACTTAATATAGGGTTGTTATATATAGTATAGTCACATAAATGTCACACTAAACTATATAATATAGTTGTATTTTATATTTTTAATTATTGCACACTTGCACATAACAGTCAATATAATCTTATTATATTAATAACTTACTTATTTGTCTTATGTCAAATAAATAAATTATTCACTTTCTCAGTTTCTAGAATACACAGATATTTAATCATTTCTGTAATACAATTGCATATGATTTCACTGTACTACTAGGTACCTTATCTTAACATAATGTACTTTTATCCTAAGTTTTATTAATGTCACACATATAACAAGAGTGTTCCATTTTATTTCTAAAGTAGAAAATTAATTATCTCCAATCGATCACTAAAGCCTTGATTCTTGATTTATCTTCTTTTGGAGGGCGCTATGACTGCTGCACCACAGCGTTACCAAACTAGTTTAGCTTCCAGGCCAGTTTCAACATCCATCTCCACAACATGAATTAACTGTCATATTGGTGATATTACCAGTTTAAGAGTGTATTCCTTATATGGAATCACATAATTATTAATAACTATCAATTGTTTGCATTAACAATTCTTTCGTTAATTAATCTAATCACTACTATTTCTCATCATGGTGCCACACAAGGCATTTCAATGAGTTTGTTACAACTCCACATTGATCACTTTAATATAATTGAGTTAATTCGTCTCATAACACGAAATCATTTATTTTCAAATAGATATTTATTCCCATTAATATATTCATAAGACGTAGAAATTCTCGGGTATTACAAAAGTCTTTTACTTCAGCATTCTTTAGTGTGGTCAGATAGACCAAGCACCTACAGGTTAGATAAGTTTCTATTTTTGGTACCCATGGTTAAATGGATCCTGCCAGGTTAGCTTTCAAAATCCATGTTCCTCATAGATTTGAATTTTTAACATATTGATCACCAAAAATCATATTCATGCATGTATCCACTTTAGATGTGACATTTTAAGATGCATGATGATGAGTGTGTGTAAGATTAACCAATTTAATAAAACACTCTTTTTCTTTGATAGTTTCATCATTTGCTTAGTTATGTTCACAAGGTTTAAATGTTCTCAGAGTGAGAATAAACTCTATCACTTATTTGTATCTGGTTGATTCATAGAGGTGATCAGTTTCTACGAATCTTCAAGATACTCTTTATAGAACTGATCATACTCTATGTGTTATCAAAAACTTAGAACATAGGTTTGTACATACTAACCCATTAGCAAAGATTACTCCACTTAAGATTATTTAGACCTTGATATGATTATGACTTATTTCAGACTTCTTTCAAGATGTTATCTTCAACCTAAAACTTGGATGGAGAGAAAGTTTGTTAGCATTTGAGTTTCCAACCTCAGTGTACTTTCTCTCTTCCCCTTTTTAGGTAGAGTATGGTCTCTTGATAGAATATTGTTATAGTGCATAAGGTGGTGTAACATGATGTACACATTTATACTAATGAGGAACCGTACCTTTACATTGTCAGTTTCTTGGCGGTCATTTTTCTTGATATACTGAGGTTAGGCATTGATGTGCATAATTTTTCATTCACTCCTGACAGCCTGTTACTCCAGTTGTCCTTCGATCAATCAGTCATAGTCTTGAAGATGTAAGCTAAGAGAATCTTGGTATCTTTAGTTCTTTGACAGCCTTGAGTCCTCAAGGTTCACATCCAGCTTTCAGGATGGTGGATGCTTGACTCTTTGCTATTAATGTCTCTTGATCTCCCTTGTTTGGTCTTCAGACTACAAGATTGATTATGGCCAAGGATTGGTCTGAGCAGCTTCAGGTGTATATACACATTTACCTGTACACAATATTTCCAATGTGTGAGCTCATCTGCATTTACAAGTGACTTACTACTAAATAAAGTTTAGAACAATGTTTGTGCCTAGGATCAGACTCAAAGCGATTATCTTTTGAATATAGAATGAGAACCTGCTCTGATACAAATTGTTAGTTCATAGTAGGCATACAATAAATCTAAAAGGGGGGGTTGAATAGATCCTTTTTATTTTCAAATACTTTTCCTATTTAGTTTGTGTTGCTCACGAATCAACATATGACAAACATAAGAATCTTTTCAAACACAGCGAAATAAGTAAAAGATCCCCTTCATTGATATATTCATGAACATAAATACATTGTTCGTAGAGTTAGTTAAGTGGTAAGCAGTTAATACATACATAGCATTTATAGCAGTTAGGTACATAAAGTAAATGACAGAAATTAAATGACAGAATGTAAAAGACACAAGGGATTTTAAGTGGTTCAGAGACTCAATCACCTATGTTAGTTCCCAGTAGGCACAATATAGATCTAGAAGGGGGGGTTGAATAGATCCTTAGAATTTCAAAATACTTTTACTCTATTAAGTTGTATTGCTCATTAAGTAGCTCATGACAAACTTAACAATCTTTTCAAGCACAACGGAATAAGTAAAAGATCCCCTTCATTGATATATTCATAATCACACATACATTGTTAAGTAGAGTTACTTGATGATAGCGCTAAAACATACATAGCGATTATAGCGGTTAATGTACATAATGTAAATGACATAAATTAAAAGACACAAGGGGTTTTAAGTAGTTCGGAGACTCAAGCTCCTAATCCATTCTTCCGCTTCCAACTAGCGAGATTTCCACTAAGAAGAGGCGGCAAGACACTGAATCACTAAGATTCCTTCAAGGCCGCCACCTTGGGACTTGATTCACTAAGAACTCTTCAAGGCCAAAGCCAGACCTTGGAACTTCTCTAGTTCCTAGGAACTCTTCAAGCCCAACAGTTGGAACTTCATTTAGTCCCCTTGAGACAAGGACCCTCGAGCCTCAGCTTCTTGTTGTTTTGTTTGTTTGTTTGTTGGAGTTGGTCTTTGAGTTGCTAAGATGTCTTTAAGCTCTGAACATCTTCTCAGCTTTAGCGACTTGGCTTGATCATCCTTGAAGTGCGATTGAGTATTGCATGATGCTCGACTTTCTTGATTCTTTCAACCCCTTTTGATGATCCCTTGATGAACTGCCTTGAAGATCATTCTTCTAGATACTTGATGGCTGCACATGATGGGTTTCTAAGATGACTGTGAGCTCTTCTGCTAGGTACTTAGAAACTTTCTCATACTTGACACCAAGATGGCGTTGGTGATTTTCATTCTTAATACTTGAAGCCTTCTCATGATGGACTTGCTAAGATGATTGTGTGCTCTTCTCTATGGTACTTAGAGTCTTCCCATGATGGACATCAAGATGACATTGATGCTCTTCTTTCTCTCGGCAGTTCAGAACACTCTTCTTGTAGTAGAACTCTCACTTCTACATTGTAGAACTCTCACTTCTACTTCTTTCTCTTTTTTTTGTCTCTGAGTGTTCTTGGTGGATCGTAGAGTGAGTCTTCAGACCTTCATTGGTCACTCACTATTTATGTTGGTTAGATTAGTCCACCATCTCTCCAAAAATCGGTAACTCTAGCAACCTTCGATCTGTGAAGTTCTTGCTGATTTATACTCCTTCCCAATCCTTCTGTTGGAAAGTAGCCATTGAAAGCTATTCAAATATCTTCATAGATCTCGAGTTGACTGAGGTAGACTGCAGATGTGACATGTCAAACTTTTCTGACACTACAGTCTACTGTTTCACCTACCCCGTCAAAGATGTTATTTTAATGTCTTAGGCAGGTCGAAGACTTTATTTCTTCCTTCTGATTTCTCGATCAGAGGTTGTCCTTTTGCATCGATGCTCTCAATAAGCTCTTGTCCGAATATTAGTCTTCTGATTAAGCTGTTGATAATGCCTCAATCTTCAGTTGTTCGAACTTTACGATTCTGATTCATATCTTCTTGGACTTGATCGTAGTGTCTTGTTGACTGTTGCTTCTTGACTTGTGGAGTTAGCACTACGATCTGGAAGAGTGTTTATTAGATCTCCAATGTGGAACACCTCTTCCTTCTCTAGTGCAGTGCTTCAACACTTTTGTTTTCCTCGACTGTTCTCAGATACTGATGGCTTGACTTCTTGCTCTGGCCCCTTATGAATAACAAGACACTTCAGATTTGTGGCGTGTTCAGCTCACTTTCTCCTTGTGATTTCCCGTTCACTTATCATCAATGGACTGACCCAATGCTTAATCACTTTAGCCTTGTTATTCAGAGGCTAACCAGTATCTTTGTGTATACTTCATCAGTTTCTTCTTTGTTTGGCAAACACTATGATCCTGGTTACTTTCAGGATCGTTGTCATCTTTCTTCTTGACAGCCACTGCGTATGCTGACTTTCCTTAGTCAGCTACTAAAGTCTTCTTATGATCATCTTGTGGAAGACTTTACCTTTAATGGCTTCTCAACTCAATCTGGATGCTGATTGAGTTGATGCTTAGATCTTCTATTAGCTTCCATGTCATTCGTTGAGTGCTCTCTGGCTTCCTTCATGTGAGATGTATCTTTGCATTACCAACTAGAGGCTTCATTCCTTTGGATATTCTGGGAGTGCTCAATTGTTGAGAATCATGTTTGCTCTACGATTCTACTGTGGCCTTGTGAGCACATCTGTTAAGGTCTTAGCTCTGCACTCTACGATTCAGCTTCGACTGTGCAGACACTACGACTCCGAGATCAGATCTTGACACTCTACGATTTCTGTCGTTGTGCTTGTTGTCTTCATCTGATCTTGCTCGACTACGATCTCTGCCTTTGATACGATCAGTAGACTCTACGATTCTGAGTGCAGTCTATGATTCTTGAATTGACTTTGACATTAGTAGACTCTACAACTCCTAGTGTAGTCTATGATTCTTGACTGGCTTTGGTAGATGCTCGGTCGGCTCGTAGGCAGGCTGTCTCTACGATTCTGAACATGACTTCCTCAGCAGACTACGGCCCTGAGGAAGTTCTCCTTGACACACTACGATCCTTCCTCGTCTCTCCTGGAAGTCTACGAACTCCGAGATCTACTATCTTGCAGACTACAATTCTGCCTCGATAGCTCTCGAGTTTTCTATTACTCTCCTGGCAGACTACGATTTCCGGTGCAATGCACAATGATCAGACAAGCCTATCTATTACATCATAAGATCAACCTAGCATGCTTGATCTTACTATATTTATAGTCCTTGTACATCATTTCTTTTTAAGGACTTTACAAAGCTGTTTTACTTATGTAGGATCAACCTAATACATTTGATCAATTCATTCTAAGTCCTTGTACATATGTTTCTATTATCTATCAAAGGACTTTCTGACTTTTCTTAATGCAAGCATACTTGCATATTCATTCATATATATATATATATATATATATATATATATATATATATATATATATATATATATATATATATATATCATAATCAAATCATATGTAAATAGGAATATCATTCACATGCTTATTCCTGACAACCTAATCTACTCTTCTGCTTTAACTAGCAAGAATTCCACTAAGGAAGGGCAGCACCCTAAATCACTAAGATTCCTTCAAGGCCAGTAGCCTTGGAACTTCAGTTTACTAAGAACTCTTCAAGCCCAGCAGGTTTGGAACTCCTCTAGTTCCCTAGGAACTCTTCAAGCCCAGCAGGTTTGGATCTTCATTTAGTCCCTCTGGACAAGGACCCCTCAGGCCCTGGCTTCTTTTTGTTGTTGTTGGTGGTGGTGGTGGTGCCTTGCTGCTAAGATGTCTTTAAGCTTAAACATCTTATATACTTAGTAGCTAGGCATGGTCCTCTTTGCATTCTGCGTAGAGACTGGACCATTTCTTCTTTGGTGCAGCTGATCTTCATTCTGTTTTGCTCATCTTCATCTGATGTCAGCTGTGTACCATCACCATTTTGGCTTGCTAAGTATTTGAGCTTTTGGTAGACTTCGTTTGACACTTAGAAATCCCTGAACCCTTCTTGAATGATTTGCAGACATGGTTCTGCATCTGTTTTGTTTCAGCTTTTGGTTCATAATGATTTGTAGAGTGGCTCTCTGGATCTTCTTTGTGCTCTGTCACTTTTCTGAATGCTATCTTCTTGGCCTTCTCGGCTCTCAACTTAGCTACCATCTTTAGTGGCATTCTCATCCTTATTGAGTGAAGCTTTTGTCTGTTCAGTTCTTTTTTCAAAGCTGCTTCACTTCCACCTTTGTAGTCTCACTGTCACTGAGACTTATTCTGTTTAGATATGGTGGAACTCGTAGAGTCAACAGTATAGCATTCCAATAACTCAACGATCCTTTTACATAGAAACACTTGATCTTTGAAGCTCTGGCTAATATATACTCCTTCCCAATCTTTTTGTTGGAATATCGCCGTTAAAAGCTATTTGAATTGCTTCGTAGATCTCGAGTTATTTTGGTGCATACTACTTGAGGTGACGTGACAGCTCCTTTATAACTTTACTGACACATCAGTCTGTATCTTACCTACCACCTTAGAGTTGTCATCTTTCCGTGTTAGGCAGGTAGTCATCTTTATTTCTTCTTTCTAACTTCTCGATTAGAATATCAGAAGTTATCCTTTTGCATCGATGCTCTCAACTAGCAATGTTCAAATATCAGTCTTCAAATTGAATCGTTGCCATGCTTCAATCTTTAGATGATCGAACTCTATGATTCTGATGTATATGTTTTTGGACCTGATTGTAGTGTGTCTTGTTGAATGTTTCTCATTGACTGGTTGAGATAACACTACAATCCTGAAGAGTGTTCATTGGATCTTCAATGTAGAACACCTCTTCCTTCATTTGTCTTGATGCTTTAACACTTCGCATTTTGCTTCTCTGCGATCTCGAACGGATAGCTTGACTCATTGTTCTAGTCTCTTCTGAATAGCAAGACACCTCAGATTTGTGGCATGCCCAGCTAGCTTTCTCCTTGTGATCTCCCGTTCACTTATCATCAATGGACTGACCCATGCTTAATCACTTTAGCCTTGTTCTTCAGAAGCTGGCCAGTATCTCTATGTAAACTATATCAGTTCCTTTTTTGCTTGGCAAACACTATAATCCTGGTTGACCCCAAGATCGTTGTCTTCTGTTCATTTGACAGCTGCTGCACTTGCTGACTTTTCCTTAGTCAGTCACTTTAACTGAAGTCTTCTTTTGATCTACTTGTAGAAGACTTCATCTTGAATGACTTTATAACTCAATCTGGATGTTGATTGGGTTGGTGCTTAGATCTTCTGTTAGCTTTCCAGCCATTTGTTGAGTGCTATCTGGTTTCCTTTAGGTGGAGTATAACTTTGCAGCTCTGACCAGAGGCTTCATCCTTTGGATATTCTGGGAGTGCTCATTTGTTGTAAATCATGTTTACTCTATGATTCTGCCTTGGCGTTGTGAGCACTTCTATTGAAGCCTTAGTTCTGCACTCTACGATTTGGCTTGGGTTCTGCAGACACTACGACTTCGAGATCAGATCTTGACACTCTACGATTTTTGCCTTTAAGCTTGTTGTCTTCATCTGATCTGGCTCGACTACGATCTCTGCCTCTTATTTGATCAGTAGACTCTACGACTCCGAGTGTGGTCTATAATTCTTGACTTGGCTTTGGCAGATGCTCGGTCGGTTCTTAGACAGGTTGTCTCTACGATTCTGAACATGACTTCCTCAACAGACTACGACTTTGAGGAAGTTCCACTCAACACACTACGATCCTTCCTCGTCTCTCCTGGCAGTCTACGAACTCCGAGATCTATTATCTTGCAGACTACGATTCTGCCTTGATAGTTCTCGAGCTTTCCTTGACTCTCCTAGCAGACTACGATTTTCAATGCAGTGCTTGACGATCAGATATGCCTATCTATTACATTATAAGATCAACCTAACAAGTTTGATCTTTCTATATTTATAGTCCTTGTACATCATTTATTCTTAAGGACTTTACAAAACTGTTTTGTTTATGTAGGATCAACCTAACATATTTGATCAATTCTTTCTAAGTCCTTGTACATATGTTTCTATTATCTATCACATGACTTTATAGCTTTTCTTAATGCAAGTATACTTGCATATTCATTCATTTATATCATAATCAAATCATATAAAAATAGGAATATCATTCACATGCTTATTCCTGACATATTCCATTGTTTATATCCACACTGGAATTTATATTATTAATTACCATAGATATTCATATAACTCATATTGTTCCTATCACGGCCTACAAAGACGTCGAACAGCTTCTCTACGCTCTTCTTCTATAATACGAAACATCGTCTTATACCAAGGTAAGTCCTTGAACTGGATTGGATAGTAAATAACTCGATCCTAAGCCCAAATAATTGTTGTATTAAAAACATAGTCCATCTCACTCATCTTAGCCTTATTTGCCTCCACCTCTTTTTCAGCTACATCTGTACGTTGGGAAGCCTCCTCGTAAGCATCTTCAGCTCTGGCTCGCTTAGCGGACTCCTCACTCAAATCACCCTTCAACATCTCATTCTCAACCAATAGTTACTCCTTCTGACTCTCTGCCTGAACTAAATTCCACTCCACATTCTCAAGATGTCCATCAAGATCCTGGATTTCCTCATCTTTCTGATCTATAATGGTATAATGTTCATCTTCCAGCTCCTCCAACTCTCTAACTCTATCATGTAGCTCTGTATTACGGTCGTATATCTCATCATACATCCCAACTGTAATAGATTTTAGTGGGAACTCTTTTTCCTCCTCTTCCTCATCTATCTGTGGTAGCTCCACAAGATCCTCCTCATATGTCTCTATCTCATCCTCCTGATCAAACTCAGGCTCATGCTCCTGGCCCTCGATAGTGATCAACGGAGCTGGCTCCCTCCGAATCAACTGCTCCTGGACGACATAGATGTCTCGGGGCTCCTCCCCTCTAGACACTCAAGGTTCCTCCTCCCCAGCCCGACTAGATCCTCCAATATCAGTCATCCTGACAACAAATTTTTTAAGTTTTAATTACTAATCGATACTCGCGAGCACATAAGTATATCACATAAGCACATAAAATCTTTTATTATCTTCAATGAATTCCTTAATTCATTCCTTAGAACTCAACAAGAGTTTATCACCACCATGTTCTCAATCTTCCATAAGGCTACTACCTAAGGTTTTCCCCCACCTAAGGTTTATAACCTCTGGCTCGATACCAACTTGTGACATCCCCAAATCCACGGTACTCAAATTTCCCACGATTTGGTGTTTACTCTCCGAATAACACATCTAACTACCCATAAATAAATAAACTAATAAATGAAATAAAAATCCTCCCAATAAAGGGTTACAACATCTTAAACAGATCAATCCCAAGTTATCTAATCTTAATACATCAAATACGGAAACATCATAAACAAATAAGTCTTAAACATAACACCATAAGTCTTAACAATAACATTCTCAAATAATAATAAACAAGTATTCATCACTTGTTTGCTTTGGCTTTGCTCTTACTGGTAGATGACTCATCAAACCTTTCAACCTTAGCTACAATGTTATCATGCAAGAGTGAGCATCAATTGCCCACAAGTATAACAATAATAATAATGATAACATGTGAGTAAACAATGGATAAACAATAATAGATATTGGAATCAAAAACAAGAATCAAAAGTACATCCGAGGGTCACTTTTGAACTATCCCAAGATATCAAGTATTTCTATTTTAAACCTTTAACATATATGGACATTACTTCTCATTTGGGGGATCAACCTTAGACCAAGAACTATGTCTCAAGTTATCAAGTATTATAATCCCCTAATAAAGGGTTGTTCATATCGCCTTTAATATTATAGTCCGACCTTACTTTGGTTTGGATTAACTTTGAGGGTATTTAGAGTCCAATAATCATCAACTAAGGATTAGTCGAATCAATGGGGATTAACTAGCCTTTCAAGGTTTCAACACGATAATGCAATCGATATTTAAATCAAAGATTGAATTTTAACTCTATACAATTGAATGAGCATTGTATAACAGAAGTAATACTTCAAAAGATATAGGACATTTCATTTGAAATCATGAACTTGAATGATTAAGTTTGAACATTTCAAAATGAAACTTGCTCAACAATAATAAGGCTTAAGAACTTGCTCAATGAAAGCTTAGAGTTATAGAACTTGCGTAATTGTAACCGAGATAGAGTAGAAAACTTGCATCGTGCGTAAATTATACGTTTACTATTCGCGTTCCTCAATTTAATCCTACATATCATTTATATTCACAATACCAATTAATCATAACATATCTCTAGCATCATGAGTAAATTCTCTTTTAACTTAACTTAACTTTAAGTCTGATTATCTTAATCAAATCACAAACATTAGTCCTTAAACACATCATTAAACATCACAATTAACGAGTTTAAACACATATACAACTCATCAATTAATCACGTAAAACCATCATTGACATGTTTTTAAAATAATAATCTGTTTTAACATTTCATTACATGATCATTACATTATCATGTTCATTAGGTTAGGTTTGAATTACCTTTTCTAGACTTATACAATTAAATAGAATTTTTTGAAGCATTTATGCTAAGAGTGGCCGGCTTACTTCCTGAAATGAATCGGAAGTCGGCATGCACAGTACTGACGAACTACGTCAGCGCACCAATTAAGCCTACAACAGCGTTGCGAACTCAAGTCTGGCGTTGCGGCGCTTCTTATTTATTCTCTGAATGCAACATCTGCGGCCACGACTCCACGTCGCATCTGTTAGGGCCTACGCAACGCCTTGTTTCTTCATGAAATAGGCGTTGCGCACACATGACATTGAGACAACACAAACATAGCTCGCGAAGAACACAGAAAAAGTTAAATTAGGCCAAAACTTCACTCAAACAACAAATTTAATACTGCCCATAAGTTCTGAACTTTACAGAAATGTCTTACAACAATTGTAGCATGATTTTAACAACATAAATCATATAAACAACAAAATTTAAAGCCATAAATTCAATGCTTTTGTGAAAAATTCCATTTTTGACATTCTTAACGAAATCAACTGCTACGAACTCGTTTTTCAAACAAATCAATCCATACAAGTTTCGTTCTTTTCGTTTTTACATATATAAACATAATCAACCATCAATTTACCGTTTAACACACAATTTAGGCATTAATTTTTGTACATATAGGCCATATTCAAATATATTTATTTGTAAACTTCAAAACTCTAATTTAAACATAATTTCATGGATTAACTTGCCCAAAATCGTTTATAAACATCATATATTAGATTATACATGCATATTAATGATTACAAATAATTTTTCAACAATTTAATCATGAAACTCAATTAATAGAGAACTTAAATATACGTTCATGGAGAAAACTTAAGAAACATAAATTGAAACTTGGGATTAAGAAATTACCCTTGATTGATTGTTTAGATTAGTAAAAGATGATAGAAACTCCTTTAATTCTCCAACTTCTTCTTTAATCTCACAATTCTCTCAAATTCTCTCCTTTTCTCTCTGTTTACTTCTCTGACTTGTTTTCAAAATGACTGACAATTGAATAATATAAATATACATATATATTAACTGATACAACATGGGTGCCAATTAACTTAACTGCTCCAATGTTCATAAGGCCACGTTTGGCTATCCTTAAAAGGCTCTTCTCCCTTTATTTTAATTAACTTGTTTATTATATAATTTATTTGTCACACTTTAATTAATCAAATTATATTATTTAAATTCAATTAAAAACAAAACCAATATTACTCATCAAATCACCACATAATTAAAATTATTATTTATTAATTATGAAAAATCATTAAATTTCTAATTAATTATTAAATTAATTAGAACAACACTATAATTATTAAACAATTCATTTAATTTAATTCTCCCAAATAAATTCACACTTTGAACTATAAAATTAACCAACATTAATTTAATTAATGTAACACATTTAATTAAATTAATCTACCACAATTCCATCAAATATTTATTTAACTCAATAAATAAATCAACAAAAATATTTATTTACTTTAATAAATAACTAAAATAAATTATAAAAATTTCATTCGTCACACACTATAAGAGTATAATGATCATTTTTTCATTTTACTCGAAAAAGGAGAGTAGTTTTTTGGAGTTTTTTAATAGAAAAGAAAAGAAACTGAGAAGTTGTCTAGTTTAAAAGTAAATAGAGAAAAGAGAAGAAAGTGAGCAAATAAGGTTGACCATTAAGCAAAAAAAAAAAAAAGTTTGACAAAAAAAGTGAGCCTTTCACTTCTTTCAACTAAAAAAACTTCGAAACTCAGACAGTGTCCCAACCCGCGCGAGTTGCACCCTTGTGTATGAGCCGTTGGCTAAAATGCGGCAAGCACCACACAAACACAACATACCTGTTGTCAACAAATAATGCAAAGAACGAAGACCCCTTCTTCTCACCTGCTATCCCGCCACCTGACTTTTGTAATAAAAGCCCATCTCTTTCCCAGTACCAACCAGTCAAAACAATTCTTGATTGATCAGCTCTTATCTCTCATCAAACAATGTGTTTCCACCAAAACCTTACAACAAATTCACACCCAAATGCTCATTCACTCCATACACAAACCCAATCACTTGCTTTCCAAACTCATTGATCTCAAAGACTTGAACTACTCCTCTCTCCTCTTTTCCCAAATTCTTGAACCCAATGACTATGCTTATAATGTCATGATCCGTGGCCTCACCACCACATGGAAAAAGTTTAATCATTCTGTACAATACTATTATGAAATGAAGTGTTTAGGCTTGAGGCCCAATAATTTTACTTACCCATTTTTGTTTATTGCTTGTGGGAATCTTTTGGCAGTTGAACATGGTAGATTAGCTCATTCAATGGTTTGGAAACTTGGGTTGGATGTGGATTGTCATGTGAGGCATTCTATGATTACAATGTATTCGAGGTGTGGGGAAGTGAGTTATGCCCGGAAAGTGTTTGATGAAATTCGGGAGAGGGATTTGGTGTCTTGGAATTCGATGATATCGGGGTACTCGAGGATGGGTTTTGCCGGGGAAGCTGTGGGTTTGTTTGGGAGAATGAGGGATGAAGGGTTTGAGCCTGATGAAGTGAGTTTAGTTTGTGTTCTTGGGGCATGTGGGGATTTGGGAGATTTGAGTTGTGGGAGGTGGATTGAGGGATTTGTCCTGGATAATGAAATGGAGCTGAACTCCTATGTGGGGTCTGCCTTGATTGATATGTATGGAAAATGTGGGGATCTGTTATCGGCTAGGAGTATCTTTGATAGGGTGATCCATAAAGATGTAGTCATCTGGAATGCCATGATTACAGGGCAAGTATATCTTCCTCTGGTCTGTCTTCAAATTATAACTATTTTAGTAGGAAATTGATATTTCCACAACACTTTTTAATATTTCTACATGAAAAATGTCGCTATAGATGTATAACAACGGTGAAAACCGTCGCTATAGGATCTATAGCAACAGTTTTCATGTGGAAATATCATTTTCTGTTGTGGAATTATCAGTTTCCTTTTTAGTATTTCTCTCTTTGTCAATGTCACTTTTTGAGATTATAAAAAAGAAAAAGAAAAACGATCCTTCCTTTACCAACCTATCTACTTGTGAATATTTCTTGTTAATTAGTAATTAAATTTGCTTCTGTGTGTCCTAATTTTTAGTTTGCTTTTAGATATTGTTGCACAACAGCGCAGGTTACTTCAAAACTCATTTTCTTGAGTAAAATTAATTTTTATCAGTTTGAGAAGCTGATCACAAATCCTTTCTTCTCAATTTGCACATCTTCTTAAGGTAATTTATGTGAGGAGCACTATTGGTTCATTTTAAAGTAAGAATGGGGTTCAATGGTACTGAATCAACTATATCAAGTCAAGAACACCAATACATTTAAGTTGGTTTGCATTTCAAACATATTTTGGCATGGATTTGAACTGAACATATAGAAGACCAGACTACTTTCTTCTTTTTCTTCAATTTTTTTCACTCAAAAACTAACTTGAACAGAGCTATGCGTCTAGGAGATTGGTACTGGGTCTGGGCTGTCCAGCTATTTCTGGTGGAAAAGTTTGGCATATTTGATTAAAAATAACAATGTAAAATTGTTGTCATAATGCATCAGAAGTATGTTACTTCATCCAATCACCCGCCATGACTTAGTATGGATTAATTATGACATAGAAGAATTACAAAATAAAGGTGTTTCTTCTGAAGTATGGCGGTACTCTTTTGTTTAGACACTTTTAGGTCACTGTCTGATAGAAGGAATTTGTTGACAATTTAATCACACCATTCATGATTTGTAAAGCAACTAATGTTTAATAACTCTACCTATGGCAGATATGCTCAGAATGGATTTTCAGATGAAGTAATCTCATTATTCAAAAGCATGAGTAAGGCAGGGGTTAACCCCGATAATATCACATTAATTGGAGTTCTCTCTGCTTGTGCCTCAACGGGATCACTTGATTTTGGGAGTTGGGTTGAGGCATATGCATCACAAAAAGGCTTACAACATGATATTTATATTGCTACAGCCTTAATTGACATGTATGCAAAATGCGGAAGTTTGGACCAAGCATTTAGAGTTTTTGAAAACATGCCCCTGAGAAATGAGGTCTCTTGGAATGCTATGATCTCTGCATTTTCTTTCCATGGCCAAGCTCAAGAGGCCTTAGCACTATTTAATCGCATGACAAAGGAGGGTGTTGCTGCTTGCCCAAATGATATCACATTTATAGGAGTACTTTCCGCATGTGTGCATGCTGGATTGGTTAATGAAGGCCGCCATTTCTTTGACTTGATGAGCTCGTCTTTCGGATTGGTACCTAAAGTTGAGCATTACTCTTGTATGGTTGATCTTTTGGCACGTGCAGGACTAATATATGAAGCATGGAACTTTATCGAGAAGATGCCTGAAAAACCGGATGAAATTGTATTAGGTACATTACTTGGTGCCTGTCAGAAAGTTGGAAATATATATGTTAGTGAATCGGTAATGAAGATTCTTCTGGAGATGGAGCCTTCAAATTCCGGAAACTATGTAATTTCATCAAACATATATGCAAATTTCAAGAGGTGGGATGATTCCGCAAAGATGAGGTTATTGATGAGACAACGGGGTGTCACAAAAATTCCTGGTTTTAGCTGGACTGAGGTGAACACTGAAATTCATGAATTTCACTCTGGTGACAAATTACATGTTAATTCAGAAGAGATCTATCAAGTGCTTAGCATGCTATATGATGAAATGAAGATGGAAGGTTTCATTCCAAAGGTTAATCTTGTGCAGATGCAAGGGATAAGAAACATGCATTGAACATTGCTGAATTCTTGTAGGTACTGGATCTTTTCAGGTTGGTGGTTCTGGCTCCTATGTCACTGTTGGAATAAAGAACGTTGTAAGAAGAAGAAGAGTCAGCCAGTTGAGCTTCAGTCCACTTCTTAGCATCAATATCCATTGCTGAACCCGTTTCCAGGTTGGTGATAACAACCTTAAGTAGATTTATCACTACCATTTGGCGTGTTCTTGTTCTATTTAGTTCTTCCCTTATATGGTACTCAAGGCGCTCTCCAAACGTACCATACTACAATCACTTAAGAGTAGTTCCAATCCCTCGAACTAAATAACTTGTTGAAGTTGAGGTGACCTAGCTATTTAGCAATCCAGCTAATATAGTCAGACGAAGATCGTCCAAGCCATCAACACATTTTCGTGGCACTAAGAGGGTTCAATTTTCATTTTGACATCATTGTGTTGGTGATATTCAGGCGTGAGTACTCCTGGACAAAAGGTTGACAAAGGCCAGTTGCATCAAACAATCAACTGTATGAAGCACATCATATCACAAATTCAAGTCCACATAGCAAGTGCGTAAGACTTCAATCTACAATGCAATGTGTGTGATCATAACTTGTGAAGATGCACCATTTAGTTCCTGTGCAAAGATGATGATTAAATTTGAAACGGTATGCAATGATGTCAAACATATTAAAAATTGTCACTTTGCATGTCCTGTTTCAGTCTAATAGTCGTTTTCCCTTCTGCTACCATGCCTCCTTGCATGTCTTCAAACAGTTTTAACAATTCAGTAATTGGTTTATCTCTCCAAGGGCTATCCAACTTTTCTCTCTATAGTCTTTTCTATCTTCAGGTGTCTCGTGATAAAAAAAATCAACATAAGCATGGTGCAACTCAGCCAGAGGAAAAAGATCTTCAAAATAATTACTGGTCTATGTGATTTTAATGGTTCCCAGCCCATACACCTTACAATTTCTTGGAGGTGATCTACATAAACATAGCTTTGGCATGACCTATCCATCTTGTTCCGGTGGAAAGAGGGTTAAAACTTTCCCTCGTTTCTCTACTCTACTTTTTGCTTCTTGTTGTGAGTAGAAGGGCTGAAAATTGTTTTGTTATTGTCCCCTCAGAAACTATCATTGTTGTTTCATCTCTCATCTTTAGGTCAGTAAATACATACCAACCATCTTCCCGCTCTGTATTTCCTAATCTATTTATCCTGTACAATATTTGATCCTACATATTTTTTTTGGACACGAGAATTATGCTTGATGCTCACCAAGGTCCTCGATCATCTAGCACCAATATTCTGGCATGTAACTTATTATATTTTTAGTCTTCGAAGTGATTCTTGGAAAGAAATATCTTCATGTGTATGGATCTTTTAATCAACTTAGTGTGAAACAATAAAAATTGTAATTTCCTTATATAACCAACGCATGTTTTCCCCAGCTCAATACAATAGTAACAATTTCAATACTTAGTAATTTTATTTTAATTTTTTGCAAAGATAAGAATTTCTTATTATTATATTTAATTTTCAAGTTTTCCTCCAATTTATTATTCGTTATTTATAAATTAGTGAGTTAAATATCATTCTCACCATTAATATTTTTGGTTCAAGTGTTATTGATATAGCATTGTAATACTTTTAAAGCATATTTTACAATAAGTCAATAACATGATGCAAAACCTGCTATGGCAAGTAAAAATAATGAACCGTGTTAATATCACCAACTGTGAATGAAATGTTCTGGTATGCTTTTAAGGAAATACTGCAATATTCCGTATGCATTTTTTCATTTGGATGGATCCCCCTTCTTAATTAGCTGTGTGTATGCTGAACAATTTGTTTGCATCCTTTAGTGTAGTTAACGGCTATGTTACACGGACTCAGATGCAATATCCGGTTGGACACAGTATTTTGAAGAGTTTGACATGGGTACTCCTCAATTTTGTCAATTTTTTACGTGTCCAGTACTCGTACTCTTGTTTGAGTGTCAAGTGTCGGACACGGGTACTTTAGGGCAAAGTGAAGAGTCCGTGTAATGTAGGTTAACGGGGAGTTTAGGTATTGAATCAGTCAATGATGGAAGTGAATGTCAGAGTGAAGGTAGCAGAAAATTATCAGAATAAATGGCGAGTCCATTTGCAGTTGCTTGTGGAGTATTACGTTTGCTATCATTGCTAAAAGTTGTTTGTGTTTCACATTTTTTATGGCTAGCTCTAGCAGCGGTTGCAATTGGCATCCTTCCAATTCTTTTGAAAGTGTAGTTGCTGCACAATTTTGAACTCGGCATCAACATTCTTATGCTACTTGGCACCTGCAGGTATTTAGTACTTTCTAATTTTACAGAAATTTTAGAGCAGAAAAACGAGAAATAATATCAAGACACTGTACCAGAAAATCTAATTTTTGGTTTATGTCCCATGGACATGAAATACTAAATTTTCTTAAACTTGACATGTAAAGAAATTGTAATTACACCATTAGGCATTAGCCGTCGATTTGTGTTGAAGGATATCTTGAGTTGTTGAGAACTTGTGCTGAATAGTCCTTTAGAATTTTCAGCAGAAAGTTTTAGTAATTTTTTATGACTTAATTGTCAATTCTCTAATGAAGTTAAGAGAAACATGTACAATCTTACAATGTTACTGTTACCATAAAAGAAGTAATCGAATAATTTGATATGCTTATATTAAACAGGATGTTCAAATTTGTTTTCATGGCAACCAAAAGTAATCATGTTCTTAATTATATTTAAGTTTTTCATATCACTGCACTAGCATTTTATTTTTGATCAAGTATAGCAAGTGGGCTGCAGCACTTGTTGACTATGCATGGTTACCTTCACTTGAGCAAATATCTGACAAAATGGAGGATTTTCAAAATTTCCCTGGAGAAGGGATTCACAGAGAAATTAATGGTAAAGACATCTACATTGGAACCAAAGATGGAGCAAGATATGAACTAGTTGGAAAGCTTCATTTAATTTTGTTTCCCTGTCGAAAGACATTTGATTTCATTCTAAGTTCTGGTTAGTTCAAATCATAAACACCTTTTAACTTTTTCACTACCAGTATCAGCAGGTGATGGTAAAGAAGGGAAATCCATTGGGCACATATTCTTGGGATCATCTCCTGCTGGAATGTTCAATCTCTCTGATGATAGTCGAATCGCGGCTGGAGAAGCAATCAAAGAGGTGAAATTGATGGCCTAAAAACTGCTATCTTATAGAAGACTGTCACACGGCAGCTATGGATGCACAAGCTCAGGTGAATATCTATTTTTGGCCCTGAATTTTGCATAGATTGGTTCTGTGTAGGAGCTGACTATTTATCTAATAGATTACAACTAATTCACCATTCCTCTGGACAAAGCAAACGTTTCTGGATCAGTCAGTCAGATTCTGGACTTCTAGTTATGAGTAGTTTTATGTGCACAATAGACAGTTGTACACAAATAGAGAAAAAAAAATTGTTTGTGGATCCTACCATTTAAATTAGTGATAAGATTTATTAACTTTTACATCTTTTTTTACCATTCAATACATGGGGTTAATCAGGTTTATACACAATTGTTTGTGCGCAGTTTGTGTACATAGAATTACTCTTCTAGTTATTGGTGCTCAATTATTCCTTCTCTCAATAAAAACACTTTATGAGGTCTTCTCTGGGTAGCCTATTTTGGCGTGGAAATTAGAAATTTGACTTGGTCTTCTTTGGTTAACCTTCTTTCTCTTGTGTTACTGAGGTTCAGCTTATCGTTAGACATTTGACTGAAGCACAATACACTATGTTGGGTAGGAATGGTGGTTATCACTTATAAGTATAAGTGGTCTCCAGGAACGTTGATCTACTAGGAACGTTATCAGGTACAAGTAGACCTGACAATATAGTTAGTTAACTGTTGGGTCAAATCATATTAACTAGAATCAAATGGGTTGGTTAATCATTTTTATTTATTCAGGTTGGTTAAAGTTTGGACCCATATTTTTTAAAATAAATATAGGTTAACCATTTTTCAACCCATATTCTCTTCCGACAACGACAAACAGTGGGCACTAAAACTAATTTAGTGTCCTTTTTAGAGCGTAATAAGTTCCCCTTCACTAAAAGAGATGGTCGGACAACTTTAATTTGGCGTCGACAACTCATACCCAAGTGAAAGACAAAATAAGGCTATTAATCCGTGAGACTTGGATTAAAGTCTTTAATTAGTGACTAAAGCCAGAAATTACATGACTGAGATAAAATAAATATAAATAAAAAACATTTTAAAACATTTTAATTAAATTTTAAAATAAAAGAAAATATATGTTTTGTAATGTTAAATTTTAATATGTCTGTCTAATTAATTAAATTTTAATATGGTCTATAGAATTATATGGTTCAATTTTCTACTTATCTTGTATGTTCTATAAATTAATATGTTCTTATTTTGGGTGACTAATGTTGTCTATATGTGTCAGTTTATGTAAATTCTAGTATTCTAGTTACAAAAGAATTATAAATATGTTTCAATATTTAAACGACATTCATAGAATTATATTATGGTATATTTTGGATTCCAACCTTTCTATTAGCAGGTTAATAATAATTTTGAAAAATTATTTAAATATGGAAGGTATTAATAATTTCAATTTAAAATTTTATTAGTATAGTTTTTTAGCATTTTATTATTTATATTAATAATTTTTATATCATATTATTACTTAATTAATTTAATTGTGACGGTTTTTCAAAATTTTTATTTAAAAGTCAAAACATCTTAAAATGGTTAATATGGTTAATAAGGTTTTGAACCATAACCATATAGTTCCAACTCACACAACTCATATTAAAAATGGTTAATATGATTTTAGTTCTTAAATTGAATTATAATCATATTTTGAAAATCAAAACTAACTTGTAACCATATCTTGTCAGGCTACAAGTAGTTGAGGAATGCTACCTATGGTAAAATACACAAGGAATCTAGCTCTCGTACCACGATAATACGTGGAATGTAAAACACATGCAATAAGAGTTCCTTAGTAACCCTATAACTACCATTAATATGAATATGGGTTATTGTTAAAATGGAACTCTATTTGCAATTATTTGTTTGCTAATCAAAAAACTTTCAGTTTTAAAAGATGGAGTGAAGATTAGCACATTTGTAAATTAAAAGTTACATCAAATATCTAATTGTGTGTGATGTATCTACATTTCCTTTCTATTATAACGTCAATAAAAATGTGTTCTTAGTGTTCTTAGAAGGGATGATCACATTTATTTGAAGTTCGGGAGATTTTATGAAAATGTCTTAATAAGATCTCATTTATTTGCAGTTAAGAGATGATTTAAACTTGGTGTCTGCGGAGCTTCTATCAGAAGGCAAGTTAACAAAATATCAAAATCTTTCTGAAGTTGCAATAGTCATGATTTTTCATGGCCTTAATGATGCCTAGCATTAGCTACATCCAATATTGGAATTGCTAAAGGAATTTCAGGCCCAGCAGTTACGATAGAGACTAGACATAATGCTTTTATTGTGGCGCCCCAAATCCGTGTAACATCGATTACAGGACATGATACTCACGATTTAACATACATAATCGTCTATCTAAGTAACTAACAATAATAATAATAATATTAACTATTACATACTTATTCAAAATAAAGTCTCAAGCCTTTACAACCTTTAAAAAAATTGCAACTTAAACTTAGTGTTTATCGCTACATTACATCATATGCAGAAATATACTTATTACAGAAATAACTCTCATCATTTCATCTTAGACTTTCCATTGTCCTTGCCCGGGCCCTCAACGTTATCAGCCTTTACTGAAAGGTTTAAGCAAGAATGAGCACAAATTGCCCAACAAGTATATAAAGTAGTTTGAGAACATATATCAGAAGTAAAAGCATTAGTATGAATATTTCTCAACAGTTGAAATAATAGATAAAATGGAATATCAAGATAAGAGTTCTGGAATTCTCAATAGCATACTAAGGGGTGTTAGATACCCTGAACATTACTTTGTTTCATCGAAAACCATCAGACGGTTTAACAATCAAATAGATTGTAAACAGTCTCTGCAAGTACTTCAGTTGATCGACTATATCATACCTACATGCTGCACAAGTATAAAGTTTAAACGCATAAGCGTAAATGGGACTATATGCCCGACATCAGTTACCCCGTTTTTCAGGTTGTTCATCTTAGTTTCATGCGAGATCGCACCAAAGCAATTTGGATCGGTAGACTTAAATAGCTACAATGAATTTGAAATAGTTCAAATAATTCAACATTTCGCATCTATAATATCTAACCGAAACAAATGGTCGGATCGCATTCTTGAAAGCAGTTCATAAATAATTAAGAACTGTAAGGCATAAATAATTTAATTAATAATTGAGTAATCATCAATAGAACTTGCACAATATATAAGTGTGTACAAGTTATAACTTGCAATATAAGAGACTTGTACACAATGATAAATTGTACAAGTTAAGGGAACTTACATTCACTGCAATAAAGTGAATAAAGTTAGGAAACTTGCACGTCGCCTCTTTTACAATTCTTTTTATCTACTAGCCCTTCACGTAACCTATTCACATGTGTCACGTTAAGCAATTTGGTTCTCGAACACCACTTTGAAGTGTAATGATTTTCTTTTATTTTAATAAGACGATTAAACTCACACGTATTCAAATACAATTTAATTACATAACATGTTGCTACGTATAGGCTACATGGTTAAATAAAAGAAACTGGGAAACATAAATTTGTGACATTTTTCGGACCAAAACTTCTATCAAAAATATTCATAAAATATGCTTAAGGGTCTCAAGTCGGAAAATCTCATTTTTCATAATTATGACATCACATATATAATTAAATTCATTTATCCATATAACATCATTTATATGAAAAATACCAAATCAGTCTCAAAAATATTTCTTTTCTGGGATTTAGTAGAATATAGTCCCACACTTAACATATATTTTTCCCGAAATTTTTTAAATCCAACTATTATTTTTAAATAGTCCATAATAGCCAAATATTCTCAGATTTTTCATAAATCGAGATTAGCTCCAAACATTCTAAAATTTATAGGGTTAACTCTTGTTATATACATGTACTTCCAGTAAATATTTCGTAATTTTTGGACTTATACACAGAGAGTTATTCGGGTATCTTTTCAAATAGTGTTCTTAGCTGTAAAATTCATAACTCTCAAACCGTATAGTCAAAAATTCTCAAATTTTTACAGGACCTTCATATCTTCTTATAATGATAATCCAAATTTTTTCAGAATTTTTAAAGTACAAAACAGTGGACAAAAATGCCCCCGAGACAGACTGATCCAAATAGTCCCAAGAAAGACATCAAATTTTTGTTTCTTGCAGCCACTTTTGCGATTTTATTCCCACTAATCTACAGATGATATGACCATGATACTTGGACACAATAAACTTTATACATCAAGGTATTTTACAAAAATATAACATTCATGAAACTAGCATGATAAGACCACAAACCAAATGCATAGAAAAACGTGCCAACACTGGTTCTATACTTGGAAAAAATCTGGAAATTCCAGATTTTCTGCAGATTTTGTTATGAACATGCTTGCTTACGATTTTCATAACTTGCTCATTATAACTCCGATTCTAACGAAATTTGGGCTAGATTAGACTTCATACTACATACTATTTTATAAAATTATTACATACGCTAATCAAGTCATATAAACCACGAATCCAAGGCTCTGAAAAACCCAAAAATCACAAATTACACTTTTTAACCAACTTTGACAAAAATCATGATTTTAATTCTAGCATGAATGGATTCGATTCCTACCATCCAGATCTCATCTACTAACATATATGAACATATTACAACAAATAAACTCACTAAATTACCATGATTTGAATAAATTAACAACTAAAAGGCATTTTCTAGTTATTTCCCTTGAAAACATATAAAGGTTCATGAGTTGCTTACTTGATGAATTTCTTCTTGTTTAGCTTCTGAAAATCCTCCTCACTTGCTTGTTTAGACTCCCCAAAACTCCAGAATTCGCCACCTTCTCAAGCTCTTTCCTCTCTCACTCTCAACTTTACTCACGGTAGGATTTTTTTTTTACAAAAAGGAAGAAAACTTGGATAGAGAGTATATGAAGAACATGATAACCAATTGATTTTCCAGCCATTCCATCTCCAATATAATTATATGTAATAAGTATATTGTATAAATTCACTTTAATATGGGGTGGGGGTTATAGAAAGGAAAGGTCTTGGATTGTAAAGAGTTGTAACTCCCCCCCCCCCTCATTACCTTATAATACTAATGCTCCCTCCCTTGTCCCAATTTGGTTATCACGTGGGCCCCACAATTTGTGACTTTTCTCTATTAAAATAATACTATAATCAATTTAATCGTTTAATACATTATTTCGACTATTTTACCCTCCGTAGCCAAACGTTTCGATACTAATATTGATTCTTACTAATTCGACGTTCCGGACGTCATGGGACTATCCGTTTCGTCAAAATCATCCCCAAAAATAAGTGGTTGACTTTGACCAAAAAGTCAACCGTGACACTTTTTTGTGATTACAATCTATCCTGACTAATTTCGACGTTCTGGACTCTAACACGCAGTCTGCGTCTCTAAATTCCGCTCCGAGCTCCAGCTTATAATTTAATACCATCCCACGTAATGAATAAAATTATTCCCTACTTAATCACTTTAAATAGTTAAATAAAACTAAACCAACCCTTTAAACTGTTAGAGTTTATGCCCTAGAGGCCAATTATTTGATATAATTGCTTAACGTTTTGATATTATATTTGATTGAATAAATATATGATTTTATTATGGTTTTATTTACTGCGTAATATAATTGTTAACATAATAAAATTCCTTAGAATAGTGATACAAATTATATAGTTTCAAGTATGTGACTTGAACATGAGATTATATATTACCATTAGTATCAGTGTTCTTAAATGTCCTTAGTCGAGTATCATTGTTGATGGGACAACAATGATGCATTGAGACTAGTATGTGGATCGATGATGACCAAATCTCATTGGTCATAAATATATGAGATATTAAGTCAATGCATAGGTACATGTTGTTGAGAACGATGTCTTGGGATGGACCCACCATGAGAATTCTATATGGAGCATTATGCGAAGTGTCATTAGCAATTCTCATAGTGACAATGATGTAATGGTCCTCCGACACAGAAATCGCTATATTACTACGACGAGAATTTATGTACTTTGATATCATCAAATGTCACCTTTAATAGGGTGGACTATAAAGGTGATTATTGGGTTCATCATTAATCGTGTGAGAAATATGAGTGATCTAGATGGAATTTAACCATCCTATATATTATGGGTGATATCCATAGGCCTCTTGATTGAGTAGGACTATGAAATGCATAGCCATGCTCAAATAGTGATTTGTTTCATATAGTCTACTCATTGATCAAGAAAACTCGATTAAATTATGAAGAGTATGACACATTCCATGACTCGAGTTTAATCTAGGACATTAAGGTTAAAAGGATTAAATTACATTGAAACATTGGTCACGAAAAGGTTGCATCGAATCATCGATCTTATTATTACTTGGGTAGCAGTGATGCATTACTAGATCTTCACTGTTTATAATTTTATAATATGATTTTAAAATTATTGCCAACGTAATAATAACCTATAGGGTCACACACATAGAACGTTATTTAAAAGGGAATTAATTTAAATTTTAAGGATTTAAATATATTAATATGATTAATAGTATTTAAATCATGAATTTAAATTAAAAGAATAATTGTATATATGTATATTAATTAAGTAAGACTTAATTAAGAGATATATATATATAAATTTGGATTTTATAAAATTAGGTTTTGATTTGATTAATTCCTTTTAACTACTATATATATGATATATAGCAGCTACTTAGGGTAAGATATCATAATTGAAAACCCTAGCCGCTCTTAGAGAGAGACTAGAGAGAAAAACAGTTTCAAAATCAATTCCTTTTGGTGGCTAGTCTGCATGAAGTCCTTCTTATTGCGAGAATCGTTCGACGGTTCAGATGCGACGTTCGTGTGGATACTGTGTAAGCCGCAATCGGTTTGTATTATGTTGGAGATTCGAGGCGCTTGATCGGTTTGATTCTCGTTTTTGTTTATATCTGGTATAATCTCTAAACCTCTGAATTAATTGATTTTTGCATGGATCCTGTTTTAGGGTTTCAGAAATTGCTTTAAAATTTTAATTTCCGCTGTGCGTTTCTGTGCCGAAGCCCAACATAAATACATCTCATCACATATCTTGAAATAACACATATATGTACAACACATATACATCTAATAAATGAAATCACCCAAAAGTTTCATATAAATTCGTTTATTGATAATTCTTAAATTACATAGAAAATCTCGTATATTACATTCACCCTCTCTTATAAGGATTCCGTCCCCGGAATCATTACACATCAAACAAAAAGATTAGGATAATTTTTCATCATTTTCTCCTCGAGTTCCCACGTAGCCTCATCGGCGTTGTGGTTCCTCCATACTACCTTAACAGAAGGTATTATCTTATTTCTTAACACTTGTTCTTTTCTATCGATTATCTGCAATGGGACCTCTTCATAGGTTAAGTCCTTTTCAAACTGAATAGGTTCATACTCTATGACATGCTTGTAATCACCGCTTATAGGTCGTATGACCTGAAGCGTGGAACACGTGTATATGTTCTAACTCCAGGAGGTAAAGCTATTTCATAAGCTACCTCACCCACTCGCCTCAACACTTGAAGGGTCCTATGAATGCAGGACTAAGTTTTCCTTCTTCCCAAATCTCATTTTCCTTTTCAAGGCGACACTTTCAAAAACACATAAGTCTTAGGCGTCCGAAATCTCGTTGTTGTCGATGTTGATCTGCATACTTCTTCTTACGTCGATCCTGGTAGTCACTAGCCTCGCTTTCGTATTGTTTTGATCACATCTGCAGTTTGTTGCACCAATTCTGGCCCTAGTAATTGTCGTTCACCCACTTCATCCCAACACAATGGCGTTCTGCATTTCCTTCAATATAAAGCTTCATAAGGTGGCATACCGATGCTCGCGTGATAACTATTGTTGTACGCAAATTCCACCAACGATAGGTGGTCATCCCAGCTCCCTTTGAAATCCATAACACATGCTCTCAGCATGTCCTCTAACGTTTGAATAGTGCTCTCGCTCTGTCCATCTGTTTGAGGATGATACGCCATGCTCAACCTCAGTTGCGTTCCCATACGTTCTTGAAAACCTCTCCAGAAATTTGATGTGAATCGCGGATCGCGATCTGACATAATTGATACAAGTACCCCGTGCCTGGAAACAATCTCTTTGATGTAAAGCTTTGCCAACTAATCCAAGGTATATCTGATCCTGATTGGCAAGAAATGCGTTGACTTGGTCAATCGATCAACGATCACCCATACTGCATCGTAACCCTTCTGCGTAGTTGGAAGTCCTACCACGAAGTCCATCGTGATATGCTCTCACTTTCATTCCAGAATTTCTAAAGGTTGAAGTAACTCGCTCGGTTTCTGATGTTCCACCTTAACTCGCTGGCATGTTAAACACTTGCTGACGCACTCTGCGACTTCTCTTTTCATATTGGGCCACCAATAATGTTGGCGGAGATCTTGATACATATTTGTGCTTCCCGGGTGGATTGAGTAACTTGAGCTATGAGCTTCCTGCAAGATTTCTTCCTTTAATTCAGACACCGTTGGCACCCAAATTCTCTTCTCAAATCTTAATAGTCCATCAGCTCCCATACTGAATTTAAGCTCTTCTCCATCTGAAATTATTTTCCTCACCTTCACACATTCTTCATCGCTACCTTGTGCTTCCTTGATTTTTTCCAATAGAGTCGGATGAGCCCCCATTCCGAACAATTTCCCCTATGGCTCCCTCAGACTTTTTATCTCGAGTTCCAATATAGCCATCTCCTTAATTAACTTCTCTTGAGCTGTTAGCATTGTCAATCTACCACTGCCCTTTCTATTTAGCGCATCTGCTACCACGTTAGCTTTCCCCGCATGATACAAGATGTCGCAATCGTAATCCTTTATAAGTTCCAACCATCTTCGTTGTCTCATATTCAACTCCTTCTGCGTGAAGATATACTTCAGACTTTTATGGTCCGTGTATATTTCACACCTTACACCGTATAAATAGTGCCTCTATATCTTTAGGGCAAATACTATCGTCGCCAATTCCAAGTCATGGGTAGGATATCCCTTCTCGTAATCCTTCATTTGACGCGATGCGTACGCAATAACTTTACCATGTTGCATAAGCACACCACCAAGTCCTTTGTGTGACGCATCACTAAAAATCACGAAGTCACCTATATCATCAGGTAAAGACAACACTGGTGCTTCACTCAGTCTTTTCTTGAGTTCCTTAAAACTCTCTTCACACTTCTCCGTCCAAACAAATTTTACCGACTTCCTCGTTAAATTCATTAAATTTCCCGATATCTTTGAAAAATCTTGAATGAATCGTCTATAATAGCCTACCAGTCCTAAGAAACTTCTTACTTCAGTCGGTGTCTTTGGTTGTTCCCAATTTTTTACCGCTTCCACCTTTGCTGGATCCACAAAAATTTCGTTCTTATCGATCACTTGACCCGAAAATTGAACTTTCTCCAACCAGAATTCACACTTTGAGAATTTTGCGTATACCTTATCCTTCCTCAACGCCTCCAACACTAACCTTAAGTGTTCAGCATGATCTTCTTGAGTCTTGGAATAGATCAGGATATCATCTATGAACACAACTATGAATTTATCTAAGTATTGCTTGAATACCCGATTTATCATGTCCATAAACGCTGCTGGCGCATTTTTTTTAACTCGAACGACATCACCAGGACCTCGTAGTGACCGTAACAAGTCCTGAACGCTGTCTTAGGTACATCCTCCTTCCTCACCTTTAACTGGTGATATCTCGTCCATAAGTCGATCTTGGAGAAATATTTCGCTCCCTTTAACTGATCAAACAGATCATCTATCCTAGGTAACGGGTACTTGTTCTTAATCGTCACCTTGTTTAACTCTCGATAGTTGATACATAGTCTCATCGATCTGTCATTCTTTTTCACAAATAAAGTCGTTGCTTCCCAAGGAGACACACTCAGTTGAATATACTTCCTATCCAATAACTATTGCAACTGTACCATCAGCTCCTTCATTTCTACCGGTGCCATTCTGTAAGGAGCTTTCGAAATCAGTGTCGTTCCCGGTACCAAATCTATAACGAATTCAACCTCCCGATCCGGCGGAAGTCCTGACAATTCCTCCGGAAATACATCCGAAAATTCTTTCACTACTGGTATCTGTCCCATCTCTATCCCTGCTTTCTGCGTATCGACGATATGGGCCAAATATCCTACACATCCCTTTCTTAGTAACTTCCTCGCTTGGATCATCGTCAGACAACTTGAGTGTCTCGGTGACCTACTTCTATAGAACACTACCTTAGACTGGTCTGGAGTCCTAAGGTTTATGCACTTCTTCTGGCAATCTATCATCGCTCCATGGTTAAATAACCAATCCATTCCTAGAATTACATCAAATTCTCTTAATTGAATTGGAATTAAATCCACAGGTAACTTATATCCCCTGATGTCTACCACATAATTTCTATAGACATGGCTAACAGGGATCGTTTCCTTATTAGCAACTTCTATGTTCATAGGATATTCTAATTCTTCCTGGGGTAAATTTAACCATTGGGAGAATTCATGCGATACGAAGGAACAAGTAGCACCCGAATCGAATAATGTGTAAGCAGATATATCATTGATCGGAATGATACCTAAAACCACATCCCTGGATGTGACTGCATCCTGAACCATCATGTTGAAAGTCCTTGCTGTTGGTCGATTCTGAGTTGGTGGTCCATTAATCGTGAGATTCCCACCGCTTGGTCCCCTTCCTCCATTTCTTCCTGTTGTGTTCTTCTTTGGGCAATTCCTTTCCTGATGATCCAATGCTCCACAGTTGAAGCATCCATTTCTCTTTGGTACAGAGCAATTGGGAGAGATGTGCCCCTCCTGCCCGCAGTTAAAACAGACATTCTTCCTTTTTAGACATGCCCTCGAGTGATTCCTCCCACACTCCTTCCATGCCTCAGTTCTCTTCCTTGCTTCCCCTGGTTTTCCCGTAGAGTTTCTCGAATTGAAATTGTTGTTGCTACTATTGTTATTGTTCCACTTCCTCTTGTTTGCACCACTGCTGCTGCTACCTTCCCCGTGATTCCCTTCTTCATTCTTCTTCTTCTTTTCCTTGTTAAATTTCATCAAGGCCTCATTTCCGCCCTCAGCGATTATAGCTTTCTCCAGGAGAGTCGCGAAGCTATTCGTTTGTAACATCGAGAGTCTGCTATATAGCCATGGTTTGAGACCCTGCTCAAACCTCATCGTTTTTCTCTCCTCAGTGTCGACCTGGTGAGGCGCGAACCTCGCCAGCTCATTGAATTTTGCGGCATATTGAGGTATCGTCATGTCTTCTTGCTTCAGCTCCAGGAATCGCATCTCCATGCAACTTTGCATACTAACCGAAAAATAGTTCTCGAAAAAGATTTTATTAAACCCTTCCCAAGGTATCACACCTTCTCCAGCCCTGGTCTGGTTTGCCTCCCACCAGAAGTTGGCTTCACCCTTCAGCATATAAGTGGCGAAGATTGTTTTCTGATCATCACCCACTCGGGTGATAGCGAACACCTTTTCGATTTCCTTGACCAAGGTTGAGCTTCGATGGGTTCAGTGGTTCCTTTGAACTCAGGGGATCCCGCGCTCTTGAAGTCCTTAAAGTGTGCCGCTTGAGCCACTGGAGGGTTATTGGCATTCGGGGTTCGATTCTGAAGTACCCCCACTAACATGTCTACAAAGCTAACGCATAGGGTTGATGGATCCCCAACATTCTGCTTTGACCCCTCGGTTGTTTGACGACGTCTTCCTCTAGCCATCTATCTGTTTAAAATGAACTTAATGTTATTATCTTATAACTTACACTACAGAATATATCATTCATAAGAAGAGAACTTAATCATCACATCACATACTTAAATGAAAGCATGCTTATTTATAAATATAACACCCAAGGTATTTCATCGTCTTATGGAGTTAAGCCATTTACATCACTTAAACCAAAGTACTTGGTAAAAACCAAAACCAAGTTTTATTTCATAGCTAAGCATTCTAAACGCTAACAGTAAAAGTTCATCATGAATAAACTAAAGACCCTGCCTAATGGCATCTTCATGTTCTTCATCCGCCATCTCCAGCACCAGCCCACGACTTATGGTATGTCCAGACCGGTACTCCTCACGTGGAAAGTGAAACACCCTATGCTGGAACCTCCCATGTACTGAATTAAATGCATACTTCATCATGTCCATCCTTACCTTCTTATCTCTCACTTCACCTTCTACCTCACATGTTAGCTTCTCGACCCAAGCACGGTCTGATAGGTGGATTTTATATCCACTTATTCGGTATCTTTTACTTGAATTAGTTGCTTATATTCATGTGTCTTAGTTACTTTTCATGCGTCTTAGTTGCTTATATTCATGTGTCTTAGTTCATCATGAATAAACTAAAGACCCCGCCTAATGGCGTCTTCATGTTCTTCATCCGCCATCTCCAGCACCAACCCACGACTTATGGTATGTCTAGACCGGTACTCCTCACGTGGAAAGTGAAACACCCTATGCCGGAACCTCCCATGTGCTGAATTAAATGCATACTTCATCATGTCCATCCTTACCTTCTTATCTCTCACTTCACCTTCTACCTCACATGTTAGCTTCTCGACCCAAGCACGGTCTGATAGGTGGATTTTATATCCACTTATTCGGTATCTTTTACTTGAATTAGTTGCTTATATTCATGTGTCTTAGTTACTTTTCATGCATTTTGTGTTTATTTTGTAGATCTTATGCTTGGGAACGACGTGAGCGATTATTGGTATGAAAACGCAAGGAAAAGCAAGGAAAATGCAAAGAAAAGCAATCCGGACATCATTTGGGCTTTCATGTTTACTTAATGTTCTTAGTTTGGAACTTAGCTTACATTGTAGAGCGTCTTCATAGCTTTCCGGAACATCTTGAATCGTTCTAATCGGAGTTCGGATGCAAGAGTTATGATCTTTGTACCAACGGACGTCAAACTTCACTGTTTTGGTTAGCCATTTTCATAGCAGTCCCTTACAGCCCAATTTCAGCCTTGATTCGTCCAGAATTTCTCAATCCTCAAAGAATGAAACTTGTAGATCTCGTCGATATCTTCAATTTGATAGGTAGCAGGCCCCGTAACTCTTCCCGGATCAAAAGTTATGGCCATTTTACCAGAGGACACTGCAGCAGAAAATGGACTGCGCGGGCGCGCGAATTTGTGCGCGGTCGCGCTCGACCCTGGATCAAAAAACGCGATTTTCTGCAAGTCGCGCGCCCGCGCGACCCTTCAGGCCAATTCCTGCGTGGCCGCGCGACTTCGGGCGATGACCACAGCTGACTTTTCATTAAACAGAGCAATTGAAGCGTAATTAAGAGAGGGGTTCAATGAGGGCTTATATATTAGACGTATTTGCATTATGTAAGAGATATTCCACCCCTTGGGGGCTGAACTTACTGCTATATTTTCTTTCTTCAACTTTCAATAAGTAGATTAGAGTAGTGATTTTCTAGAGTTGATTAGATTGAAGACTTGAAGCGATTGGAAAGCATTAGAGATTCAACCTTGGCTCAAGAGAACAGATTTGCACTACAATTCTCTACCCTTATTCTCTCTTTGATTGCTTATTGTATCTCATGATGCGTTTTCAATATGTGGATAATATCATTAATTCAATTATGATTTAAATTCTATTCTGAGATTGCAATGGATTCTATGGCTTAGTTTAATCTGATATATTTCATTGTTAGCCTTATTGATTGCTATGAGATTGTCTATTAAGATTTATGCTTCTTTGCTTAGTTGATTGGCCATCAATTACTGTGATAACCCATATGAACTTGAAAGATGAAGTATGGGTTTAGATCTGATCTTGATAGCTTGTGATTGTATATTCTACATTGTGATGGGATGTATGATTTGTGCTTAGGATAGACATATACCAAAGCGCCACTCGTAGTCAATTGAGAACTTGGGCTTAAACCCTAATTATTTGTAAATCACATAGACATATAGTGATTTAGGTAATGTGGGTGTTCATGTGTATTCTATCAATTGTGGATTATATGTGATATGGGTATGATACATTGAAAGATGGCTATACTTTACTTTAGTGTTCTCGACTAACAAACTGGTACAATTAGTTTAGCTTAACATGAAGTGTATGGATTTAAATTATTCAGTAGATGAAATTGTAATCTCAGGTCTTCATTATCTAATCTCACTCTAGGAATATTTAGATTTATTTAATTTTATAGTTTAAATATAAAATATACTATCATTCGTTTAAATAAGACTGAAATGGTTATGGGTTAATGCTTGGTAAACTTTATTAGTTAATTGCCCGTGGATCGATACTCGACTTACTTTGTATTACTTGTTGACGCATGTATACTTGCATGAGTTAGAGCTCTTTTATTAGAACTGAAAAAGAGGCAACACGGTCTCTCTTCTCATCTCTCTAGAATGTAGTAATAATCTGCTTGTCAGTTTGAAGACTCTATATCCTCGACTCTAACCCATTAATGGTATGTCCCAAGTGGGTCCTAATAGCTTCTTTCTCATCTTCTAGCCTATCCACCTTCTGATCTGATGCCCGCAACTTGTCAGCTAGATCCCCGTTCCTAATTATCAGGTGGTGCACCAATGCATAACTCATGGACCACCTGATACAGCTCCTCCAACTCATGGACCTTGTCGTCCAACTCCGTAATCCTATCCATCAACTCATCCAACAAAATATCCTCAGGTGCTTCTTCGAAGTCCTCCCCGGGCTCCTCTCCCTCTTCAGGATACTCCTCTGGGTGCAGAATTCACCACTTTTCCCCATCGGCTATAGGCTCAATACAAATTGTCACCAACCGCTTTCACTCACAACGTGGATATCTCTAACCTCCTCTTCTCCTGACATCCTTCAAACAAGACAAAATAACTCGGTTAGTATTTTAAAATAGATGTTTTTGTTTTTAGGAAAAAAGAATAGATTTGACACAACCCCTAGAACTCTACGTGAGTTCATCTCCTTATTTTCTCCACTAACTTCCCTAAGGTTCCCCACCTAAAGTTTATAACCTATTGCTTTGATACCAACCTGTGGCGCCCCCAAATCCGTGTAACATCGATTACATGACATAGTGCTCACGATTCAACATACATCATCATCTATCTAAGTAACTCTAACAATAATAATAATAATATTAACTATTACATACTTATTCAAAATAAAGTCCCAAGTCTTTACAACCTTTAAAAAAAACTGCAACTTAAACTTAGCGTTTATTACTACATTACATCATATGCTAAAATATATTTATTACAGAAATAACTCTCATCATTTCATCTTAGACTTTCCCTTGTCCTTGCCCGAGCCCTCAACGTTATCAGCCTTAACTGAAAGGTTTAAGCAAGAATGAACACAAATTGCCCAGCAAGTATATAAAGTAGTTTGAGAACATACATCAGAAGTAAAAGCATTAGTATGAATATTTGTCAACAGTTGAAATAAATATCAAGAGATAAACTGGAATATCAAGATAAGAGTTCTGGAATTCTCAATAGCATACTAAGGGGTGTTAGATACCCTGAACATTACTTTGTTTCATCGAAAACCATCAGACGGTTTAACAATCAAATAGATTGTAAACAGTCTCTGCAAGTACTTCAAGTGATCAGCCTATCATACCCTACATTGTGCACAAGTATAAAGTTTAAACACATAAGCGTAAATGGGACTATATGCCCGACATCAGTTACCCCGTTATCCGGGTTGTTCATCTTAGTTTCATGCGAGATCGCACCAAAGCAATTTGGATCGGTAGACTTAAATAGCTACAATGAATTTGAAATAGTTCAAATAATTCAACATTTCGCATCTATAATATCTAACCGAAACAAATGGCCGGATCGTATTCTTGAAAGCAGTTCATAAATAATTAAGAACTTTAAGGCATAAATAATTGAATTAATAATTGAGTAATCATCAATAGAACTTGCACAATATATATGTGTGTACAAGTTATAACTTGCAATATAAGAGACTTGTACACAATGATAAATTGTATAAGTTAAGGGAACTTACATTCACTGCAATAAAGTGAATAAAGTTAGGAAACTTGCCTGATACGTCTTCTATAATTACTGCTATCTACTAGCCCTTCACGTAACCTATTCACATGTGTCACGTTAAGCAATTTGGTTCTCGAATACCACTTTGAAGTGTAATGGTTCCTTTTTATTTTAATAAGACGATTAAACCCACGTATTCAAATACAATTTAATTACATAACATGTTGCTATGTATAGGCCACGTGGTTAAATAAAAGAAACTGGGAAACATAATTTTGTGACATTTTTCGGACCAAAACCTCTATCAAAAATCTGCATAAAATATGCTTAAGGGTCTCAAGTCGGAAAATCTCATTTCCATAATTATGACATCACATATATAATTAAATTCATTTATCCATATAACATCATTTATATGAAAAATACCAAATCAGTCTCAAAAATATTTCTTTTCTGGGATTTAGTAGAATATAGTCCCACACTGAACATATATTTTTCCCGGAATTTTATAAATTCTTCTACTATTTTTAAATAATCCATAATAACCAAATATTCTCAGATTTTTCATAAATCGAGATTAGCTCCAAAAATTCTGAAATTTTCAAGGTTAACTCCTGTTATATACATGTACTTCCAGTAAATATTTCGTAATTTTTGGACTTATACACACAGAGTTATTCGAGTATCTTTTCAAATAGTGTCCTTAGCCGTAAAATTCATAACTCTCAAACCGTATGGCCAAAAATTCTCAAATTTTTATAGAACCTTCATATCTTTTTATAATGATACTCCAAAATTTTTCAGAATTTTTAAAGTACAAAACAGTGGACAAAAATTCCCCCGAGACAGACTGATCCAAATAGTCCCAAGAAAGACATCAAAATTTTGTTTCTTGCAGCCACTTTTGCGATTTTATTCCCACTAATCTACAGATGATATGACCATGATACTTGGACACAATAAACTTCATACATCAAGGTATTTTAAAAAAAATATAACATTCGTGAAACTAGCATGCTAAGACCACAAACCAATTGCATAGAAAAACGTGACAGCACTGGTTCTATACTTAGAAAAAATATGGAAATTCCAGATTTTTTACAGATTTTGTTATGAACATGCTTGTTTACGATTTTCATAACTTGCTCATTATAACTCCGATTCTAACGAAATTTTGGCCATATTAGACTTCATATTACATACTATTTTATAAAATTATTACATAAACTAATCAAGTCATATAAGCCACGAATCCAAGGCTCTGAAAAACCCAAAAATCATAAATTACACTTTTTAAACAACTTTGACAAAAATCATGATTTTGATTCTAGCATGCATGGATTCGATTCCTACCATTCAGATCTCATCTACTAACATATATGAACATATTACAACAAACAAACTCACTAAATTACCATGATTTGAATAAATTAGCAACTAAGAGGCATTTTCTAGCTATTTCTCTTAAAAACATATAAAGGTTCATGAGTTGCTTACTTGATGAATTTCTTCTTGTTTAGCTTCTGAAAATCCTCCTCACTTGCTTGTTTAGACTCCCCAAAACTCCAGAATTCGCCACCCTCTCAAGCTCTTTCCTCTCCCACTCTCAACTTTACTCACTAGAGGATTTTTTTTTACAAAAGGAAGAAAACTTGGATAGAGTATATGAAGAACATGATAACCAATTGATTTTCCAGCCATTCCATCTCCAATATAATTATATATAATAAGTATATTGTATAAATTCACTTTAATATGAGGTGGGGGTTATAAAAAGGAAAGGTCTTGGATTGTAAAGAGTTGTAACTCCCTCCCCCCTCATTACCTTATAATACTAATGCTCCCTCCCTTGTCCCAATTTGGTTATCACGTGGGCCCCACGACTACTGCACGTTTCTATTAAAATAATACTATAATTAATTTAATTGTTGAATACATTATTTTGACCATTTTACCCTCCGTAGCCAAACGTTTCGATACTAATATCGATTTTTACTAATTCGACTTTTCGAACGTCAAGGGACTATCCGTTTCGTCAAAATCATCCCCGAAATTCGTGGTTGACTTTTTCCTCAAAAAAGTCAATCGGTTGACTTTGATCAAAAAGTCAACTATGACACTTTTTCGTAATTACAATCTATCCTGACTAATTTTGATGTTTCGGACTCGAATACGCAGTCTGCGTCTCTAAATTCTGCTCCGTACTCCAACTCATAATTTAATACCATCCCACGTAATAAATAAAATAATTCCCTACTTAATCACTTTAAATAGTTAAATAAAACTAAACCAACCATTTAAATACATCTCATCACATATCTTGAAATAACACATATATGTACAACACATACATCTAATAAATAAAATCACCCAAAAGTTTCATATAAATTCGTTTATTGATAATTCTTAAATTACATAGAAAATATCGGATATTACATTTATCGAATCACGTCCAAAAATATACAATCAACCAAGAGCTGTTGGTTTATGTTTGGCTCGGATATAATGCTTTTGTCGAATTGCGTCCAGAAATATACAATCAGCCTAGAGTTGCTGGTTTATGTTTGGCTCTTGGGTGGTTGATAGACACGTAATTCATACATTTTATTATCCATAATTTTGTCCTTTTGATTATATTAGTTTATCAAATTAATATGTTTTATTTTATTTTGTAGGATTTAATATTTGTTACAATAAAGTCAAAATCTTGGTGATCAAGCGATATTTAATGCTCTTATTCATGTAAGGAATATCCAAGAAGAATTCTACAAGGAGAAGGAAAGAGGTGGAACAATCTTGGTGTGCAAGTCAAATTCAACAAGAGAAAGGAAAGTTTATCTAGAAGATCTTTTTGAGAAGTTGATTACCACTAGGAAATTGAAACCTACATGGAAAGGGAACAAAAGTGTCCAAGTTCAATGAATCTAAATTAGGGTTCAAAATTATTTTTCCTATAAATAGGTCTCTTGTTTTAGAGAAAAATATTAGGTTTTGTATTAGTTTAGATTAGGAGTAAGTAAATCAAATTACGTCTTCATTGTACGCTCGTTGGATGGTCGTTAATTAATGGGAGTTCTCTTATTTATTTTTAATCTTCTTCTTTTCTTTATTTTAGTTAGTTTAATTATTTTTCATGTCTAGTTAATTTTTTTATATCTAGGATGAAGATGAAATTAAATAATTATTCGTGATAATATTTTTCATCTCTTCTATTATTTATGCTTTTATGTTTAATTGATTTTACCTTCATGTTTTATTATTGAATACCTTCGTTTTATAGTTCTTATGTGATTTTAAATTAATTAAGAAGTTTTGATAGATTATTGTTAAGATATGAGTTTTTCATAATCCATGCTTGCTCAAAGAAGTTTTGATGGGTTATAGTTAATCTTTAAATTTTCATAGTCTATGTTTGCCCACGTTAATCGTAAATTACTAAATTAAAAGGAAGGGAAATCAAAATCATAGTTGAGTTATAAAAATAGAAGAGATTGAATTATATGTTATGTTTATTATCTAATGTATTCAGATTCCTAGATTGATTCCTCATTAATTGTTTTCATATTCTAGTTAATTAATTCACAATTTTTATTTCTAATTCGCCTAAAATAAATATTAAGGAAATATTAAAGTTAATCTAGTCTCTGTGGGCTCGACCTATACTTGCCAGTTCTTTAATTAGACATTGTGCACTTGCAGTACATATTTTTAACACATCAAGTTTTTGGTGCCGTTGCCGGGGACTAGAATTAATTTTTATTTATTCGAATTAGTTTTAACTCTAGTTTTTTTTTTCCAGGATTATTGAAGCGGATCGAAGGAGCGAAAAGATAAAGATAAAGATTTTTTTTGCTGCGCTTTCTTCGGTACTTCATATCTCCATATTTTTTTTAAAAAAATTAAAAAAAGTAGTTTAGTTTTTTGTTTTTTGTTTTTTTATATATAATTTTTTTTTGGGTGTGCGACCTTCGTATTTAGTTGTCTATTTGTTTTGTGATTTGTGGAAAAATGGATTCTTATTATAGTTGGAATAATAATTTTGCTTGGAATCAAGAACCCTATGAAAATTTTAATCCGCACCAAGTAAATTAATTTTTTCCAACTTATGAAAATCGTTATCCATATCCATGTTCATATCCATATTCATATCCATATTCGGATTCAGAACCTCAATATCCATAAGAATTATCAAATGAAGAAGAGGAAAGACTTAGTGCCCTGGAGAAAACTACGGAAGTTTTAATGGAAGATCAATTTAGCATGAATCAAGTTATATCTCGTCTGGAAATTCAAATGAGTCAAATAGCCACCATAGTAAATGAACAAGAGGTGGGTGAATTTTCTAGTAACTCTGAGGTTAATTTTGAAAATCTTGATGGTTGTGGAAATAATGAGGAAAGTGAAAATTTTATATTTAATTCTACACAATTTGAGTCAAGCGTATTTGAGGAGTCTATAAATTATGAGTCTATGCCTAAAATTGATAATGTTGTATTTGATGAGTCTGTTGAAAAAATCTATAAGCCTAAAGTTCCATACCCCGAAAGACTTATTCCTAAAAAACCATCTAGTGATTTTTTGGACCAACCCATTAAAGTAAATATGATACAAGAGTTGTCAATGACCCAAGAAATAATTGAAAATAAACTCTTGATTGAAAAAGATTCAATTGATTTTTTCTTAAATCACCTTGACCAAAATTGGAATGAATCCGAATATTTAGATAAGGTCAATGAGCTGTTGAGATCCACTACAAATAAGTCAACTAAAGTAGAACACGTATTTGAATCAATTCTTCCATCATTTGAACATGTCAATGAATTTTTTCTTGAGGTAAACTTGTAACATAACTGTGATGAAAATTCTGACTATTTTTAATTTTCTAGACCTCCTGAAAATAATGAAAAGTTCACACTCACTTATCCATTTGTAACATTCATTTTTGGTCACATAATTTTTAGGATTTATAAAATTTGTAGATATGTACATTTGTTTTCTTTCTCACCACATCTTCTTGCAGAACAAATGGCCCGCATACAAGGTACAATTCTTTCACATCTTTGTTCTCTTTTCTTCATTTGCATACATTGAGGACAATGCATGATTTATGTATGGGGGGAGTTTGTTTGTATTAGATTTATTTTTCTTTTTACGAAAAAATAAAAAAACACAAAAAAATTTAAAAATTTAAAAAAATTATTTAACTTTTTATGGATTGAATTAATTCTAATAAGTGTTTGTGGAGCAAAACTCATGAGTGAGATTGAAAGATTTAGAACTCTTGAATTTTTGATAAGCTACGAAATCTTAGTTCAAAACACCATCTGGATTTAAAATTGATTTCACAAGCATTTTTGCACTTCACGTTTGTATTAATTCTTCATTGTGGGGTATAAACCATGATTCGAGTAATTTCAAAAAAAAAAAGAAAAAGAAAAGAAAAGAAGAAAGAATGAAAAAAAAAATGAAGTTGAGAAACATTGAAAAGAAAAGAAATTAATAATTGCTTCAATGTCCATTGAACGAAATAACTGGGTATCCAAGCCTCAGGAAGCATCGATATTCACGCTGAAAAGTGTGATGGATAAAAATAACTTGACTAGTCTAATTTTGTGCCCTTTGTTACTCGAGTTAGTAAATCCTTAGGGGTGTCTCTACACCTAGTGCCCTAAAGCCATCTGGTTTGGGAGTCATTGGTTCAACGCTCGCTCTACATGGGTAATGTCGACGTCGGGATTTTTGAGTGTCCCTTTTCGTTACTTGTTCTTTGGTGTTCTCATGTTAATGTGAGATTTGTTTGAAAAAACAAGTGAAAAAGGTCCGACATGTATAATGTCGACGATTGGACTTTAAGATTCGCCATTGGTGTATTTAATCGGGTTGCACCACTAACGAAAAAAGGCTTGCACATTGACCCGATGATTCGACAACGCTAAGCAGATCTGTGAAACCGAGATTCATTTTGGGTCCGGGGCTTGATTATGCGGAGGGAAGGTGTTAGGCACCCCAGACATCCGTGTTACTACGGTGGTAGCCACTTTTCAAAGAAATTATTATATTAATGTGTGTGTGTGTGTGGATCAATGTGCAATTATTTGAAAGTAGTCTGAGGCCTCGTTAACACCTTATATACACAAGGTTTGAATTTTATAGGAAAATTCGGTTTTAACCAAGATATAGCAATGAATTTTTGTAAAAGCGGTTTTTCAAACCACATGCTCAATAGGAATTGAGACCTTTTCATACTTCCATTTTATTGTTAAATGTCCCAACATGTTTGCTTTTATTTTTGAGATGCGAAGCATTCTAGAAAATAATATATAGTAGTCTTAGAACTCCTCATGAGCATAACAAACCATCCAAGGAAATTCAAACATTGTAAAATAATGTACAGTTTAACTTACAGTGAAGAATGTCCATCATGGGAACGAATCTAGATTCATAATGGCCGAACTCAGTGATCACATGATTCCTAGGCTCACATGATACTGAAATTTGTATGGAAAGCAGTAAGCAGTTATATATATATAAAAGCGATAAATATATATATATATGTACATGATCAAGCACCACAAAGCAACTCCATGGGGGATCAGAAATGTAAATAAAGCAGTAAATGCTATCAACTGCCACGAAGTAAACTCCAGGTAGGACAAAATGTAAATAAAGCTATAAAAAGCGATCAACTGCCACGAAGTGAACTCCAGGCAGGATGAAATGTAAAAAAGCTATAAAAAGCCACGGAGGAAACTCCAGGCCTGACAGGAATGTAAATATATATATATATATATATATATATATGTACAAATATATATATAAAAGCAGTAAATGCACCGGATGTGAATCCAGGCTCATCGGATATGTCCGACAACAATTATATATATATATATATATATAAAAGCAATTAAACGCACCGGATATAAAATCCAGGCTCATCATGTTGAGTCGACCACGCTTTATATATGTAAGTATATATATATATATATATATATATATATATATATATATATATATATATAAGCAATTAAACGCTCCTGCATCAAGTTCAGGCTCAATCGAGGCATAACTTCGATAATGTTAGTCCATATATATGAAATATATACATATATTAGTATATATATCTGAGATGAGAAATGAAAACCACGAATGAGAAGTCCTGCAAGCGCCTACAACACGACTCTCAATGTGTATCGTGCTATATGAGAGAGAAGGCTTTATAAAATGTAAGAAGGCTTACGATTGAAGTACGCTAAAGTAGACTTCTATGACTTTAAATGGATAAACACTCGACTCATGGGATAGAAGATAGCTATATGTGAGCTAACTAGTATTTAAAGAAGAGGAAACACTCAAAGATGTGTATGCGAGTAAAATGGATGAGGATTCCTCGCTTTTTCCTTCTCTCCCTCCTTCAAATGGTTGACCCCTAGCCTATATTTGTAGATGATGGTCAGCAGTACACTGCAGCGACCCACAATTGTACTGCGGTTTGGTCGTGGTGGATCTGAGCCTCATGCGTCCGTCGTCTCGTAATCGTGCGTGCAATCATGCCTTTGTAATGTCCTTCGAACTTGCGAACTTCAATCAGAGCATCCGAGCGAGGTATATCTCGACCTTCTTCTGGACCACTTGTGTCGAGAGTTACGTGAATGACATGGATTAGAGGTTGTCTGAAGTCAAGAAGAGGGTCTATGCCCATGGTCTTCAAGCTTCAAATTCTATCAAAATCTTGCCACACGTAATAGTCACTTGGGATTGTCATTCCTCGACTCTTTTGGGACATTGTTGGATGTATGTATGAAGTGTTGAGACGACGTGCCATTGTTGAAGGAACAAGATGACGCTTGACTCCTCGCCGGGGTTATCGCCGGTTTGAGTTGAAAGTAGACGTTGGTCAGGGTTACAGCTGAGATTGGATTACTTGTTAGTATGCCGTGATATCATCTTGTTGATGTGGAAAGATGACGTTGTGACTCCTCTCCGGGGTTATTGCCGATTTAAGCGGAAAGCAGACGTTGCTCAGGGTTACATCTGAGATTGGGCTACTTATTTGTATGCCTCACTGTCATCTGAATTGAAGCTGATCGCACATGTTTGAAACAAGCATTTTCGGGGTTATTCTTAAAGCGCAATGGCATCCTTGGGGCTATCACCAAGAATGGGGTTACTTCTCCATTGTTGTCTCTAGGATTTGGAACTAAGCATCGGGTGTTATCGCCGAGAGGCAGTAATCGTCTCTCTCGGTGTTGTTGTCGGTCTTTTAATCTGCATATCTCGGGGTTATCTCCGAGATCAGAAATGACATTCCCAGTGTGTGTTCCGGGTTGACATGACGATCCCGGTTTGTGTTCCGGGTTGGAACTGAACTTCTAGTGGTATCCAGAATGGATGTAAGCTGTCTTTCAGGGTTATCTCTAAAAGACGAATCTACCCTCCTGCAATGTTACTAATAGGAATGCAGAAAATTTTGAGTGTCTACAGGTAACTTTGAAAAGCCTAAGAAAATGAGACATTGCACAAGTCAAGAATCAAAATTGAAAAAAAATGGAAAAAAGAAAAAAAGAGTTTGCTTGATTTTCATGGTAAAAATCCCTACTAAGAGTTACATCACATACACATGCATGCATCACATGAAATTAATTTAATGAAGGATGGTGTCTAAAATGAAGATCGAGTATTTTTGATAAGGTAAAAGTGAGATTGTGAATTTAATCTTGCTTAGGTATAATGCCCATGGATACTTAGAAGTTTTCTTTCAATTTCATAATTTTTGGAACCCAAAATTATTTTTGAATTTTGTGAGTATATTCACTGCAAACCCTCACGAGACACAACTCGTCCACTTGGGGTAACCTTGGGGTTTAAAGGCTTGTTGCACATGCTAAGTGCAATCGTGTTTCCTACGAAAAAGGGGTTGTGTAATTTTTGTTTTATTTTTATTTTTATTTTACTCGAGGACCAGCAAAAGCTAGGTATGGGGGTATTTGATAGACACGTAATTCATACATTTTATTATCCCTAATTTTGTCCTTTTAGTTATATTAGTTTATTAAATTAATATGTTTTATTTTATTTTATTTTGTAGGATTTAATATTTGTTACAAAAAAGTCAAAATCTTGGTGATCAAGCGATATTTAATGCTCTTATTCATTTAAGGAATATCCAAGAAGAATTCTACAAGGAAAAGGAAAGAGGTGGAACAATCTTGGTGTGCAAGTCAAATTCAACAAGAGAAAGGAAAGTCTATCTAGAAGATCTTTTTGAGAAGTTGATTACCATTAGGAAATTGAAACCTACATGGAAAGAGAACAAAAGTGTCCAAGTTCAATGAATCTAAATTAGGGTTCAAAGTTATTTTCCCTATAAATAGGTCTCTTGTTTTAGAGAAAAGCATCAGGTATTGTTTTAGTTTAGATTAGGAGTAGGAGTAATTAAATTACGTCTTTATTGTACGCTCGTTGGATGGTTGTTAATTAAAGGGAGTTTTCTTATTTATTTTTAATCTTCTTCTTTTCTTTATTTTAGTTAGTTTAATTATTTTTCATGTCTAGTTAATTTTTTTATATCTAGGATGAAGATGTAATTAAATAATTATTCGTGATAATATTTTTCATCTCTTCTATTATTTATGCTTTTATGTTTAATTGATTTTGCCTTCATGTTTTGTTATTGAATTACCTTCGTTTTATAGTTCTTATGTGATTTTAAATTAATTAAGAGGTTTTGATAGATTATTGTTAAGATATGAGTTTTTCATAATCCATGCTTGCTCAAAGAAGTTTTGATGGGTTATAGTTAATCCTTAAATTTTCATAGTCTATGCTTGCCCACGTTAATCGTAAATTACTAAATTAAAGGGAAGGGAGATCAAAATCATATTAGAGTTATAAAAATAGAAGAGATTGAATTATATGTTATGTTTATTATCTAATGGATTTGGATTCCTAGATTGATTCCTCATTAATTGTTTTCATATTCTAGTTAATTAATTCTCAATTTTTATTTCTAATTCGCCTAAAATAAATATTAAGGAAACATTAAATTTAATCTAGTCTCTGTGGGTTCGACCTATACTTGCCAGTTCTTCAATTAGACACTGTGCACTTGCAGTACATATTTTTAACACATCAGTGGTGATGTTCGAATCCGGTTTAGGTGAAGTTGTCACACTTTTTCCTATATTTGTTATAGAAAAATGTTGGATTTAACCGGAACAAATGCAACATTTGTGAAGCCCCAAAATAGGTTCACACAACGCATTCTGAGTTCCCAAATACATGGTACATGATTCAAATACAAACTTCATTTATATAACTATTAATTATCGTATAAAATACGACAAAACATAAGCTGTGAGTTTTAATACAAATATTATCTCGTATACAGTATCCAAACTCAAATAAAGTTCTCATTATTATTATTTTTACACTATTTATAAAATAGTGAGGACTACTATAATAACCATCATGGACCATTACTCCACTCCCTGACAAGTCTGAGTTACATTCTCGCCTCCTGAGAAAGACAATGGAACCAAAAAAAAGGGTGAGCTCAACTAGCCTAGTAAAGAATATTATGACTAAGATAATGTAGAACAAATTATTCTTAGTCCTCAACAAGGAAAAAAATCTAATGGAATACAATAGACAATAAGTTTTAGAACAACAGCTACAGCGAAAACAACAATCCATTAGAAGAGTCAAGTAGAGCATGATGTTTACTATCTTCTATGATTTTAAAAGTTCATCATCAATATTTTATCATTGTAATACCAATCAATAATTATTTCTAATCAACAAATTATCTATGCACTACGGGCCAAAGATAATCGTTTGCATCATCAGTGGTCATGATCATGCTAAACACCTATCCATCTATCCACTACGGGCCAAAGAGGACTTTCACCACAAACTTTTATCTATAACATTAAATGTTATGATTATACCAATACACAATTCTTGGTCATAATCATACTTATCAACAGCCAATCTTTGCACTACGGGCCAAAAATGACTTTCAATACATATATAAGCATAAGGACGATGACAATGATATAAAGAATCAACCAAGTGAGATCAAAGATGAATATTAGAGATTTATAATTCAATTTATCACGAGCTCAAAAAGTCCAAATTGTCAACATGATAACTAATTGTGGAGTAAAATTCAAGAATGATATTCATGTATCAAAAATAATTTGGACAGAATAGAAAATTAAATTTTGTTGTGAACAGTAATCATGAATAGTACCGTATGAATAATACCATATGAATAGTACTGTATGAATAGTACCCATGAATAGTACCCCGACATGAAAAGATTAAAATTTAATAAGAAGTTCAGACCAATATTTCAATAAAATGATATTAGATGAAGCGCAAATCTTAAGAAATTTTTAATCATTTCAAGAATTATAGAAACAATATTTACCATATTAAGTTTAAATTTAGGAATATGAAATGAAATAATATCACTTACATAATATAGAGTATGAAAGAAAATGATATTTGTTACGAGTATTGAAATAAAATAATATCATTTACCTTAGTAAAAATTAGATCTAACTTGGTATAACGTATATTATCCTGGGAAAATCTTGCACTATAAACTATACTCAAAATATTCTTATACTCAAAAGAAATACTCACAATATTATAGAGGAAGAATTTCTGATATTGTGATGGTGTGTTTCTATTTGCTGCAAATGGTTGCCTTTTATAGTGCATCTTTAACAATCTAGATTTTTTACATGTAATTTCAGATATTTATTGAATTAAATAAATATTTTAATTGATGTGTTTATTATTAAATAAATATTTGTTTAATTTAATTATTTATTAATTAAATAAATAATTCATGAGTTGTGGGGAATTAACTAGATTAAGTGTAATATGTTAATTAAGTTAATATTCGATAATTTTGTGTGTTGAAGTAATTAAATTAAAAGAGTGATAAATTAATTATTATGAGATAATATTATAAATTAATTTAATAATTAAATTAGAGAGTTAATAATGATTAAATAAATTATGATAAGGTCATTTTAATTTAATAAGTAAAAGTGATGTATTAATTTATTAAATGAAATTATAATTGTGTGGTAACTTGGTTATTGGCATTTTGATTTAATAAGTTGATGTTAACTTTAATTTAATTGAATTTGAATATTAGAATTTAATTAAATAAAGTGTGACAATTAAACTATATAATAAATGAGTAATTAAAATAAATTAAAAGAGTTTTAATTCAGTTTTGCCAAACAAGGCTTAAGGATTTTAAGTCTTTAATTTTAAATTAGTTTTTCCAAACAAGCCTTATTGCTTTTGATTTTCAAAACAAAAAAATTATAACTGACATCTGTTATAATATGTAATATATGTATATGTCAGTTATATTACGTATATTATATATCAGTTATATTATATACTACGTTAAAGTTAGCAGAAAGAAAGAAAACACAAGGAAGAAGAAAAACACAGAGAAAAAAGAGAGAAGGAAGAAGAAAAAGCTATCTGTGAACTAGAGAAAACAAGGAGGTTGATATCATCTTTGTTGGCTAAACAATAACTTGAAGGTTGCAATTCAACTTTTAAATTATTAGTTTTGTTCTTTATTGTTCTTCATTGAAAAAAAAACTTTTTTTATTTCTCTATAATTAGAATTCTATGATAATTGTTGAAAATATGGCTTACATATGTTAATTAGAAAACATAAACTATTTTTATGTGGCTTATATATGATTTAGAGTATTTTAATCCATGAAAGTATAATATATGTGAAGAAATTATGTTTACAGAAAAATACAGATATGTATATTTAATATGGTTTATTTTAGAATCAAAATTGATACTTAGTTCATTGTATAAAGTGTAAATTAACTATTGATTGTGAAAATACATGAAGAAACGAAAATAAAGTAATTTAAACTAACTGTTTTGGTTGAAAAACGAATTCACAGTGATTAATTTCGCTAAGAATGTCAAAAAGTGAAGAAATAGTAACAACAGTGAATTTAAATGTTGTAATTTTGATGTTTTATACTGTCTATATGGTTAGAAACATTAATTTATATTTCTGTAAAGTTTATGTATTTTATGTGCTAAATTTGTTGTTAGAAATGAGTTTTTAGGCTAATTTGGTTTTATTACATGTTCTTCTTGAAAGCACTGTCTGCGTGAAAGCTGTCTTATGGCCTTGATTCTGATTAAGCTGAAATTGCAGCAGCCATTCAAAGGCTCGCTTGATGAGTACAATGTTGACTTAGTCATATTCCATCCTTGAGTTTTGATGATGAATTATTCATATACTAAATTGTTTTATGGCATTTCAGGTATGTTGATGATAGGGAACATTGATTGGATATTCAAGTGATTGAAGATTTTTTCTTTATTAGGAAAACCAACTGTAAGGTCAATTGCATAATAATTAATTTTTCATTTAAAGGCTCTAGGACATATTATTTGCATTTTGTTATATGTCTTAAATGAAAAATGATTTAAAAATCTAATGAAAAAGGTTTTTCTAAAAATAAAATGAGATCAGATTAATATATATATCATCAAGTACAAAAAGGGATTGATATTTTATTTGATATATATATATTACATGTGTATATCACTTAATATATGTTTCACATGCATTAGTCCGTATGCCTAGAAGCTAGAAATGAGCAATAATCATGGGTTACGTATGCATGCTCACTTGATATCTTTGGGACGATTTTTCTTTAGCTACACGTGGAGTTCTATGCATTTAAGTTTGCCTAGAAAGCTTAAAAGACGGAAGCAATATATCCTTATGATTTGTTGCATATGCGGTTTTCAAGGAGTAATTATGAATATATTGGAACTCTGGAGACCTTGTTTATTGGAAAAGTAGTATGATGTAATATGCCACTTTAATTGCTCCACTTTAGTTGCTACACGCCACTTTTATACGGAGAGAAAAAGTCAAAGTTATTAAGTATTGAGTTATCTCTTAAAGATGTTGTTGAAATTATCCCAACAGTATAACACTAAAAAGGTTTGATTCTGGTACTTGGATAATTATCAATTAAACGTTCACCTTCTTTGTTGTTGAGGATTTCTATACCGTTTGATTATTTGAACAAACAAAACATATCTATAATTAACGGTAATATCTTGTGGGCTATAAAAATAGTATTTTCATGTATGGAAAAGATACGACTCACGAAATTCTTCTTGCACTAATTACTGTTATTTACGAGCAATTTGATTTAATCAGTGCAACCTTTGAGAAACTAGGCAATTAAATTTCTGATATTCTTTGAGCTGGTATTTGGTAAGATTTAATTGTTTTATATTTTTTTCCTAATTGATCATTGCATATAGTTGAGCCTTTAATTGTTAAATTGATTATTCTTGCATTGATCATAGACCTCTATATTTGTATTTAATTTTCTGTTTAGACTAAGTGTAGTTTAAAGGTGTTAATCCTAGTGGATTAGAGATAAGGCTTACAAATAGGTTCAAGGAAGCAAAGGTGCTTGAAGAGTGCATAGGTGCACAAGGAGCAAGAGTGCTCAAGAGAGATTAAATATTAATTAATTTTTGTAAGAATCTTGTTTGTAATCAGTGTTTATTTATAAATAAATAAATAAAGTGAGTCTCCAATACTAGTTGGTATTTGACGTGGACTAGGCTATTATTATAGAGAGTAATAGCTGAACCACGTAAAAATCTTGGTGTTGATTTTATTTGCTTTACTTTAATTCTAAAATCACATAAGCTATTTAATTATCTTAATAATTAAAAAATTGGATATTTGCGCTATATTAAGATAATTCTTTAACACCAAGAATTTTATCTAAGTTATAAATTTAGAAGGATATTTTCTTAAAGATATTCGGTCAATTCAGTAAGCCGAATTCATCAATATAGTAGCCTGAATTTAATAGTATAATTTAAAGTTTAAAAATTGGTCATAGATTGCTTCCACACTTATTCAACTCCCCCTTCTAAGGGTGCCTAGTTAAATTTCATTTGGTATCAGAGCTTGGCTTTACTTATCTTGGTCTTAAAGGTGACTTGTAGGGAAAGATTCTGACATGGCACAGTTCGAGAACAACAATCAAAAAGGATAATCAACCAATAGACCTCCTTTGCTGTTTGGAACGAAAAATTACAACTTCTGGAAGTTCCGAATGAGGATCTACTTTAAAAGAGATCCTTGGGAATGGTGGGTTATGGAGAACGGACCAGTTGTTCCACGAAGATATGATGGGACACCAAAGACTGCTAGAAATGGATTCAACTGAAACCTACATGGTCTCATATGATTCAAGGGCAATGAATACACTTTTTAGCGGCATGGTACAATATGAGATTGACAAAGTCTCCTCATGCAACACAACTAATGAAATTTGGGATACTCTAGTGGTAAGTCATGAAGGAACATCCAAAGTATGAGAAGTTAAGCTAAGCATGCTTATGCATGATTATGAAATGTTTAAGCTCGAAAAAGATGAAACCATTAAGATAGCTCAAGCAATATTTCTAGTCCTTATAAACTCCTTGAAATTGTTAGATAAGACTATTCCTCAAAGTGAGATCAACCGTAAGTTTCTTCGGGCTATGCCCAAAAGGTTTGCTTCTAAAATATCTACTCTTCAGGATTCTACTACTATTTCTTCCATTGATACTTTAAATTTGTTTGGTGAATTAGCAGAATATGAACATCAGTTAAAAAGATATGATGATGAGGAAGAAACCCCTCGAAGAAAGGTCTTAGCTCTTACTGTAGATAATGAGGATGAGCTTGATGATGACTCAGATGAAGAAATAGCTATGATGTCAAGACGACTCAAAGGACTACTACAAAGAAAGAACAAGAGAAGAAACACTTTCAATTCAAATAAGTCCAAAGGAAAGCAAACTGAAGAAACGTGCTTCGAGTGTGGACGTCCAGGTCACTTCAAGAAAGATTGCTTTCAATTTAAGAATAAGGGGAAGACAAACTACAAAGACAACAAGAAGAACAAAGCCCTTGTGACTTAGAGTGATGAGGAATCCGAAGTGGAGATCGAGGCTAAAGATGAGATAACACAAGTATACATTATGCGAATTGAAGGTGAATCTAATCAGGTATCTCTTAATGAACTGAACTCATTAGAACAAGAAAATAAGAAGTTAAAAGAAAAGAATGAATGCTTAAAAGGTTTAGTTAATACTTTAATAAGTGAAGTAGATTCACTAATAGATAAAAAGAAAGAAATTGAAAAGGAATCTACATGTAAAGAAGAAAAGGTTTTGATTGCTAAGATTGATTATTTAGACAATTATAACAAAATACCTTTCAATAAGGTAAATTTCTTGAATATTGAAGTCCAAAAATTGACTAATGAGCTAAAAATGAGAGATGTATGTATTGATTCATTTAGTGATAAATCTCTTGTTAAAACCTTTCCTAATAATGAACTTCAAAAAGAAATAGCTTCATTAAAATTATCTCTTGATAAATTTATCCAAGGTGAAGAAAATTTAAATGTCATATTAGGTAAACAAAGGCCTAGTTTTGAAAGACAAGGAATTTGTTATGATTCTATGCATAAAAAGAGTAATATGAAAATGCTAAAATCAAAGTCACGGTTTAGCTTAAATTATTGCTCTCCTTTCGCAACTTGTAAATATTGTGGTATTAAAGGTCATTTAGATATAAATTGTTTTAAGAAACAAAATAAGGTTAAAAAGGTATGGATTAAAAAGAATGATTTACATGCTACTAACATAAGTGGACCCAAAAAGATATGGGTACCAAAAGGATAAAATATTCTTTCTTGACAGGTATGTTTAAAGGCAAGAGTTCCATCTCAAAAATGGATTCTTGATAGCGGATGTTCTCGACACATGACATGTGATAAATCAAAATTCGTAGAACTAAATATCAAGAAGAAGAATGGAACGGTCATGTTTGGAGACAATAAAACTTGCGAGATAATTGGAAAAGGTAAAATTGGTAATGGCAAGGTAAGTATAAATAATGTGCACCTCGTTAATGGTCTTGAATTCAATTTAATTAGTATTAGTCAATTAATGGATAATGGCCATCAAGTTAATTTTGAAAAAGATAAATGCACAATATTTCATGGTACTAACAATACTACTCTAGTTTCACAAAGAGAGGGAAATATATATACTATTGATTTTGAGCAACAGGATAAAGAGCTATGTCTTACATCTATACAAGAAGAGGCTAACGTATGGCATAAAAGGATGGGACATGTTCACATGGACCTTATCAAGAAATTATCTTCAAAGAATCTCGTCAAAGGTTTGCCAAAAATCAGGTTTGAAAAGAAAGGGATATGTATTCCTTGTCAACTGGAAAAACAAGTAAGAACTTCTTTTACGACAAAGAATATGGTATCAACCTCCTCTCCCTTACAACCACTTTATCTTGATGTATTTGGACCGGAAAGACATTATAGTATTAATGGTAAATTTTATGCTTTTGTAATAGTCGACGATTTCTCTAGATACATATGGGTATTATTTTTGAGAACTAAAGATGAAGCATTTAAAGAGTTTGAAAAATTAATAAGGAATCTTGAAACCAAGTATAGTTACAAACTCATTAGAATTAGAAGTGATCATGGTACTGAATTTCAAAAGGATTTCATAACTTTTTGTGATCAAAGAGGAATTAGTCATAAATTTTCAGCCCCAATAACTCCTCAACAAAATGGAGTGGTGGAAAGGAAGAATAGGACTCTTCAAGAGATGGCAAGAACTTTACTGCAAGAAAGTAAGCTTCCAAAGAAGTTTTGGGCCGAAGCAGTAAGTACATCATGTTATGTTTTAAATAGAGTACTTATACATCCTATTATTTTGAAAACACCTTATGAGCTTTTAAATAATAAAATTCCAAACATAAGTTATTTCAATATATTTGGTTCTAAGTGTTTCATCTTAAATACAAGTGATAATTTGGGAAAGTTTGATGCTAAATCATATGAAGGAATATTTCTTGGTTATTCTCAAAATAATAAGGCTTATCGTATTTTCAAAATTAGAAAACTATGTGTAGAAGAGTCTGTTCATGTTACTTTCAATTAGACTAATAATGATCTTCCAAAAGAAAGTGAAGATGATGCAGGAAATCTGGAGATAATCAGGAATTCAACAAACCAAAAATAAAACAGGAGACCGAATGAACAGTTTTAGGAAACTGAAATTAATGACCGAAATGAACATGAACCTAAAAGTTTGTAGGATGCTGAAGATGATTCTCATGATCAAGAAGAAGTTATACATAATATCCAAATGCCAAGAACAACTAGATATGTTAAAAATCATCCTCCTAAAAATATCATTGGAGATATCAACAAAGGCGTAACCACATGAAGAGGTTTACAAAATCATTGTGCATTCTCTGCATTTTTGTCACAGGTTGAGCCAAAGAATGCAGTCCTTGATGAAAATTGGTTATTGGCAATGTAAGAAGAACTTCAACAATTTGAGAGATGCCAAGTGTGGGAACTTATGCCTCCTCTGAAAGATGCTTCCATCATTGGTACAAAATGGGTATTCAAGAACAAGCTTGATGAACACGGGACAATCATTCATAACAAAGCAAGGTTAGTAGCTCAAGGGTATAAGCAACAAGAGGGGATCGACTATAAAGAAACCTATGCACCAGTGGCTAGGCTAGAATCAATCCAAATTTTATTGGCGTTTGTGTGCTACAAAAAGTTTAAGCTGTATCAAATGGACGTAAATAGTGCTTTCCTCAACGGATACATTAATGAAGAGGTCTATGTAAAACAACCTCCTGGATTCGAGCATGAAAATTATCCCAATCATGTTTACAAATTAAAGAAAGCACTTTATGGCTTGAAACAAGCTCCAAGGGCTTGGTACGAAAGGTTAAGTAAGTATCTCTTGTCAAATTGATTTATTAGAGGTAAAATAAATTCTACATTATTTATTAAGCATAAAAATATAGATCTAATTATTGTTCAAATATATGTAGATGATATAATTTTTGGTGCTACTAATGATCATCTTTGTGAGTGGTTTTCCAAGTGCATGCATAAAGAATTTGTTACGAGCTTAATGGGATAACTCAACTACTTTTTGGGACTTCAAATCAAGCAAATGAAGGAAGGAATTTACATCCATCAAACCAAATACAAAAAAGAATTACTCAAGAGATTTGGTTTTGAAGGACCTAACTCAAAAGGTACACCTATGAGCACATCAATAAAACTCACCACTGATGATAAAGGTATTGATGTTGATATAACAAAATATTGAGGTATGATTGGATGCTTGTTATACTTAACTGCTTCTAGACCTGATATAATGTATAGTGTTTGTTTGTGTGCAAGATTTTAGGCAAAACCCAAAGAATCACATTTAAATGCTGTTAAAAGAATTTTGAAATATCTAAGTGGCACTATTAACTTAGGGTTATTTTATCCAATTTCCAATAATTTTGAACTAATAGGTTATTCAGATGCTGACTATGCAGGGTGTCAAATTGATAGAAAAAGTACGAGTGGTGCTTGTACTTTCTTGGGACAAAGTCTCATGTCATGGCATAGTAAAAAGCAAACTTCAGTGGCGCTATCAACTACTGAGGGTGAATACCTAGCTGCAGGGAGTTGTTGTTCTCAGATTTTATGGATGAGACAAACCCTATGTGATTTTGATATATTTTATGAATGTGTGCCTATATATAGTGATAATTCCAGTGCTATAGATATCTCTAAAAATCCTATTTTATATTCACGTACAAAACATATAGAAGTAAGGTATCATTTTTGAAGAGACAGTGTGTCAAAAGGTTTAATTAAATTAATTTTTATTCCTACTGACAATCAATTTGCAGATATTTTTACTAAACCATTAAGTGAAGATAGATTTTGCATGCTGCGAAGAGAACTTGGAATGTGCATCCCGTAATTTTTTTTAACAACTGTGTTATCGTTATCCTATTCTGCATATATATCTCAATAACTGCTAAAATTAGGATAATTATGAGTTTGAATTTTCAGCTTCTCATTTAAGTCTTTTATTCATGTATGAAATATCTATCATAATTATTGTGAAAACCGAAAAGACAGGACTGCAAGGGTTTCTCGGGAGACGTAAATAAACATGAGTATACATACATGCATCCATTCCTTTTCTTTTACTCTGTATATCTCCATTCTCTTTACATCTCATATTTTCTTCTAACCCTGTCTCACTTTATTTTCTCATCTTGTTCTTCATCTGCAAACTTTAATCACTATGAGAACTCGAACTCATAAATGATCTTTGATCGATTTTGATGATGATCAAACGCTAATTCCTCCCCAATCAACTACCGGACCTTCACAAAAGCAACGAAAATTGAAGAAGGTCGTGTTTGATGAAATGGAGTATTTGGACTCTTTATCTTCTAATGAATCAACTTTCAGTCCTGCCTTGCAGAAATCATCTGGACCATCTCAAAGATGGAAGTCAACTATTCCCTCCTGTAAGCTTGAGTTTGCTCCACCATCTGATTCGGTAAATCCTATCCTTTCTTCTGATCTTCTTGATAATTTATTTCGTAGCAATGCCTATGAGGTACGGTTTAAGACCGCTATGTTTCCCAAAAAATTTGTTTATGAAAAGTCTGTCGATCAAATCTGTTATCAACAATCTCCTTTGAAAAAACTATTTGACTCTTATGGTATTTATTCTATGCTTTTTCCTCTATCAGTTGCATACCCTGAACTTGTCCAACAGTTTTATACAAATCTAGAGTGTCATGGGGGTTTTATACAACTTTTGTCAAAGGAAAATCTTTATATTTTACGGTCATGGATTTTGGTAGTATTTAGAACATTCCATCCTCTGGTGTTTGTCCCTTTACTAGAAAATGAGCTATTCATTTACCGTTTACTCCTCTGGAACAGTTACAAATTGTTATGAATAACCCTTTGTTGGATGATGTTTTTACTCCAAAAACAGTGGATGTTTCTCCTATTTCTTGTGTACTTCATCATCTTGTTAGATACAATCTGTTGCCTCATTTAGGTGGAGGAGCAGATTTTACCTATCAAGACTTGATAATCGTTGCCATGATTTTAAAAGGAGTCTCTTTTAATTTATCTCAAATGATGCTTCACCAAATGATATCTTGTTTACGAAAAACCAAAACATGTCTGCCTTACAGTGCCACTCTCACTACTCTGTTCAATCATTTTAAAATCTCTTTTGAAAATGAAATCTCTGTTGCTATTACTGATTCCATCAGCGTTGGTTCTTTGAAAATGTCGCGTATTGTTTTAATTGATGGTAAGTTTTTTTGAAGTACTTCTGATAATCCTATCCCCCCTCCTGTGTCAAATCCAACTTCACCTGTTCTGCCTCCAACTCAATCCTCTCCTGAAATTGTGGATATGTTGAACATTATTCTTAAAAATTAAGAGAAAATGCAAATTGAAATGTTTGCTCTTTACAATCGTATGTCTCTGTTGGAAAAAGGAAAGTTGCCTTTAGGTGCGCCTGAAATCAATAAACTCTATCACAACATTGAAGATGAGTTTATTGATTTACAAGCCGGTTTTGAAGTGCAAACCACTGCCTTGGCTGAGGTAATGCAACAGAGACTTAATCGAAATTCTTGTTAACTGAGTCAGGAGATTAAGTTCGTTAGTAATCAGGTTGGAGAGTTAGCTGATTTCATTGCTATGAGGTTCAATGATGTGGGGTCTAAATTATATATGCAGCGTAAGTACTCAACTGTTACAAAGTGGGTGCATTGCAACTGGTTAGCCGAATATCTTGGTGAATTTCTTGACGTACCTCTACTACCTGCAACTGTTATTCCTCGGCCTCCTCAATTTACTGCTGATCTGAGCATTGCTGAGAAGGTTCATCATGCTAATCATCGTCCATACTTCATGCAGCAAGCTGCTCAGCGTGCCACGGTGGTAGATCTTGATTGATCACGTTCCCTCCCTTTTTATTTGATGACAAAGGGGGAGAATTTAAGTTTAATTAAATTTGGATTTCAGTAGACTGAATTATGATTATTTTATGTTGGTTTTTGAGATGTTTGTCGACGTCAGGATTTTTAGTTGTCCCTTTTCGTTACTTGATCTTTGGTGTTCTCATTGTTAGGTGAGATTTGTTTGAAAAAATAAGGGAAAAAGGTCTGACATGTGTAATGTCGACGATTTGACTTTAAGAGTCGCCAGTTGGTGTGTTTAACTGGTTGTACCAACCCAAACGAAAAAGGTTTGCACATTGACCCAGTGATATGACACTACTAAACGGGTCTGTGAAACCGAGATTCATTTGGGTTCGGGGGCTTGATTATGCGGAGGGAAGGTGTTAGGCACCCAGACATCCGTCCGTTACTACTTACGATGTGCCACTTTTCAAGAAACTGTTATATGAATGTGTGTGTGTGTGTGTGTGTGGATCAATGTGCAAATTATTTAGAAGTAGTGCTATGCCTCGTTCGCACCTATATACACAAGGTTTGGATTTATATAAAAATTCAGTTTTGGACAAGATATAGCAATGAAGTTTTGTAAAAGAGGTTTTTCGAACCCTGTGCTCAATAGTAATTGAGGCCTTTGATACTTCCATTTTATTACTAAATGTTCGGCTTGCTTGCTTTTATTTTCGAGATGCGAGGCATCTTGAGAAAATAATATACTATGAAAGCAAACTCCTCATGGGCATGACATGACCATCCAAGGAAATTAAATACATTGTAAATAATGTACAAGCTGCTTACAACTGAAAAGGTCCATTATGGGAACCGAATCTAGATTCAGTGGACTGAATCTGTGATCACATGATTCCTAAGCTCACATGATACCGCATTTTATTTGAAAAGCAGTAAACAATTATATATATAAAAGCTGTAAATATATATATATATATATATACAGACATGATCAACCACCATGAAGCAACTCTATGGGGGATCGGAAATGTAAATATATAAAAGCGGTAAATATATATATATATATATATATATATATATATATATATGTGTATGTGTGTTAGAGTTTATGCCCTAGAGGCCAATTATTTGATATAATTGCTTAACGTTTTGATATTGTATTTGATTGAATAAATATATGATTTTATTATGGTTTTATTTCTTCATAGTAATATAATTGTTAACATAATAAAATTCCTTAGAATAATGATACAAATTATATAGTTTCAAGTATGTGACTTGAACATGAGATTATATATTACCATTAGTATCGGTGTTCTTAAATGTCCTTAATCGAGTATCATTGTTGATGGGACAACAATGATGCATTGAGACTAGTATGTGGATCGATTGATGACCAAATCTCATTGGTCATAAATATATGAGATATTAAGTCAATGCATAGGTACATGTTGAGAACGATGTCTTGATGGACCCACCATGAGAATTCTATATGGAGCATTATGCGAAGTGTCATTAGCAATTCTCATAGTGACAATGATGTAATGGTCCTCCGACACGAAATCGCTATATTACTACACGAGAATTTATGTACTTTGATATCATCAAATGTCACCTTTAATAGGGTGGACTATAAAGGTGATTATTGGGTTCATCATTAATCGTGTGAGAAATATGAGTGATCTAGATGGAATTTAACCATCCTATATATTATGGGTGATATCCATAGGCCTCTTGATTGAGTAGGACTATGAAATGCATGGCCATGCTCAAATAGTGATTTGTTTCATATAGTCTACTCATTGATCAAGAAAACTTCAGATTAAATTATGAAGAGTATGACACATTCCATGACTCGAGTTTAATCTAGGATATTAAGGTTAAAAGGATTAAATTACATTGAAACATTGGTCACGAAAAGGTTGCATCGAATCATCGATCTTATTATTACTTGGGTAGCGGTGATGCATTACTAGATGCTTTAGCTCACTTTGTTTATAATTTTATAATATGATTTTAAAATTATTGCCAACGTAATAATAACCTATAAGGGTCACACACATGTAACGTTATTTAAAGGGAATTAATTTAAATTTTAAGGATTTAAATATATTAATATGATTAATAGTATTTAAATCACAATTTAAATTAAAAGGATAATTTGTATATATGTATATTAATTAAGTAAGACTTAATTAAGATATATATATATATATATATATATATATATATATATAAATTCGGATTTTATAAAATTAGGTTTTGATTTGATTAATTCCTTTTAACTACTATATATATGATATATAGTAGCTACTTAGGGTAAGATATCATAATTGAAAAACCCTAGCCGCTCTTAGAGAGAGACTAGAGAGAAAACAGTTTCAGAAAATCCATTCCTTTTGGTGGCTAGTACCGCAAGTCCTTCTTATTGCAGAATCGTTCGACGGTTAGATGCGGACGTTCGATGTGGATACTGTAAGAGGCGCAATCGATTTGTATTGCGTTGGAGATTCGAGGCGCAGTCGGTTTCAGATTCTCGTTTTTTGATTATATCTGGTATAATCTCTAAACCTCTGAATTAATTGATTTTCGCATGGATCCTGTTTTAGGGTTTCAGAAATTGCTTTAAAATTTTAATTTCCGCTGTGCGTTTCTGTGCCGAAGCCCAACAGTGGTATCAAAGCTACTTGCGAAAAGATTAATTCAGATTACGTGTTTTAATTGTATTCGATATATATGATATATGATGATGCATGTTTACCGATATAAAATTGAATATATGATATTCCGTTGAATGTGTATTACGGTAATATATATGATGATCTTTGTTAATCGTATCTTTAATCGGTGGAATAACAATATAACTATTCTAATCAGTTAGAAGCATGAAGATTCGTTTTAATATGATTAAATCGAAACTGAAATATATGATAAATTAAATTGTCTTGTTATTCGTTTTAATATGATTAAATCAAATCGGACATATATGATTTGTTATTATGGGTGTTTTGGTGGATTAAAATGTATGATTACGAAATTGTTTGAGAGATTCAGTATGGAAAAATTACTGCAATACGTAATGTAGTGCGGGACCACCGCTTGAAGGGAGACCCCCCTTGGACCCCCCTGTCAAATGGCATTGCGATGGTCGTGTCCCCTATATTTTATATATAGTTTTCTTTAATTATATATAAATTATTATGTGCTTATTGTGATATGCATGGTGCACAGTTATGGCCTTTTGACCCATAGGTTAGTGGTTTTTGGTTTTGAAATACGGCTTGCATGTCGTGCCTTCTATAAATTCTAATGTAATATTCTCTTCTCATCTAAATCCCCTCGAATGTAACTCGAGGTTTCTTTATGTCATGTAATAATCTGTAATTGATGAAGATGTCAAGATGGAGAACACAATGGAAAGATGATGATGGAGAGGAGGCGCGTCTGCTGAGAGGAAGATCCAAGGAAGTTATTTATTTTAAGATCTTTTACCACCTTAGATTGACCTTCAATCTTTCATTAGCTTGAAAAGATTGACAGATGGATTGGGCCATAAGCATGACACATTTAATTTTGCACTTTATTTATGCTTGTATGTGATATGATATGATTAATAATGTGCATGTTTAACAAGATTAAAATTGGTGAGATCTAAATTAATAAAATCCCTCATTAAATTATTAAGTCTAAATCAGATGCCTTCCAATGAATAACACTCATCAAGACCTTGATCAATAGATGTAGGTTTGCCAAAGCAAAGTACCCTATTTATCTAGGTAAGATGCGATAGGATAATTGTGATATCCAAACTATTAAAATCATTGGGCCCGACTTAACTAAGTTATCTCAATAAGATTGTGGACTTAGAGGCATAGAGTTTGGTTGGTACCATTAGATGGACTAGAAACAAATGTTGTTTACCAAACTATCTAGGAGTTATATATGATATAATTGACAAAGGGTTGTCTACCTAAATAATTATGTTTTGAGAGAATAGCCAAAGCTAACTTAAGTCATAATGAAATATGGATCTTGGCTCACTAGAAAGATTTAATAGAAAATGCTTTCCGAATTAATGGTGAGGGCTATTAATTTGAATAAAATAGTGGGAGGTATATTTTGAATGTACTATTATCAATTATATAATATCAACTCTGTAATTTGACTTATTATTGTTGCACTTATAAATTGTAGATATCAAATGGCAAACAACAACAACACAAATAGTCTTTCATTACGATCAGTCCTTGAAAAGGACAAGCTAAGTGGAATTAATTTCCTTGGTAGCATAGGAACTTGAGGATTGTCCTCAAACAAGAGCGTAAGCTATATGTCCTGATGGGCCCATTCTGCGGCACCGGTATCCTTTGCCACGTCTGGAGCATAACACTTTACAAGAAGCATCAAGATGATGCTCGGATGTGAGTTGTGTCATGCTAGCAACCATGAACGCCGAGCTTGAAGCAACATGAGTTGATGGATGCTTATGAGATGATCGAGCATCTCAAGAAATTGTTCAAGGGCATGCTCGACAGAGAGGTATGATACAAGCAAGGCGTTGTATCAACGCAAAATGGGTGAACGTGATCCAGTTGGTCCACATGTCTTTGAAAATGATTGGGTATATTGAGTACCTTGATAGGTTGGGTTTTCCAATCACTCCAGAAGCCCAAACTGACCTTGTTTTGCAATCTTTGAATAGCAACTACTCTCAATTTGTTATGAACTATCTTATGAATGAAATTGAGAAACCCCTTACTGAGTTGTTGAGCATGTTAAGAATCTGCGAGAACAACATAAAAAAGCGGGACCCACTCCCATAATGATGGTGCAAAGGGAATGCTAAGGGAAATTGGAAAGGCAAGAAGAAGATAGGATCTAAATCTTTTGCCAAACCCAATTCCAAAACCAAACAGGCTTTAAAACCTAAAGGTGGGGTGGCTAAGGAAGGTGAATGTCACTTCTGTGGAAAACCTGGACACTGGAAAAGGAACTGTCATGCTTATCTGGAAGAAGTGAAGAAAAGAAAAGGAAGTACGACTTGATTCGTATATATATTTATAGAAGTCAACTTGTCTACTTCTACATCATGGGTATTGGATCTTTGGATGTGGTTCTCACATTTGTGTTAATGTGCGGGGACTCAGAAGGAGTAGAACTTTAAGCGAAAGGAGAGGTTGACCTACGAGTTGGAAATAGAGCAAAAGTTCTTTGCCTTGGTAGTAGGAACTTATCATTTATCTTTGCCCACCGGGCTAGTTTTAGAATTAGAAGATTGTTATTTTGTGCTGCTATAAGCAAAAACATTATTTCATTTCTTGTTTGGACAAGAAAGATTTTTCATTTATAATAAAGAACAATCGTTGTTTGTTTTACTTAAATGATATTTGTTATGGTGTTGCACAATTGTTTAACGGTCTCTATATTCTTGATTTAGAAATGCCTATCTATAACATAAATACAAAACGATTTAAATCAAATGATTCAAATCAGACATATCTCTCGCAACCGCTGTTTAGGCCATATAAATGAGAAACGCATATCCAAACTCCATAAAGATGGGTTCTTGGATTCATTTGATTTTGAATCATATGAGAAATGCGAGTCTTGTTTATTAGGCAAGATGACTAAAGCCCCTTTCACTGGACATAGTGAATGGGCTAGCGATGTATTGGGACTTATACATAGTGATGTATGTGGACCCATGAGTTCGTTAGCAAGAGGTAGGTTTTATTACTTCATTACATTTACTATTGACTTTAGTAGATATGGATATGTGTATCTTATGAGACACAAATCCGAATCCTTTGAAAAGTTCAAGGAATTCAAGAATGAAGTTCAAAACCAATTTGGCAAAAGCATAAAAGCCCTTCGATCCGATCTAGGAGGTGAATACTTAAGCCAAGACTTTGATGACCTTCTAAAGGAGTGTGGTATTATATCACAGCTCACTCCACCTGGAACACCGCAATGGAATGGTGTATCTGAGAGGAGGAATCGAACCTTGTTGGACATGGTACGATCAATGATGAGTCATGCAGATCTTCCAATAAGCTTTTGGGGTCATGCCCTAGAGAAAGCTTCATTCACACTTAACCGTGTTCCTAGAAAGACGGTTCAGAAGACACCATATGAAATGTGGACTGGGAAACGTCCTAGTATGTCGTTCATGAAGATTTGGGGTTGCGAGGCATTAAATAAAAGCGTCTGAATTACGACAAGCTCGGACCCAAATCGACAAATGTAATTTTGTGGGATACCCAAAGGAAACAAAAGGGTATTATTTCTACAAACCTTACGAGAACAAAGTGGTTGTTGCTCGAACCGGTATTTTCTAGAAAGAGAATTTGTCTCTAAAGGAAACGATTGGGAGGAAAGTAGAACTCAAGAAATTCGAGAACCACAAAATATCATTGAACTGAGTTGGAACATGAGCGGGAACCACAAGAAATTGTGGAAAGTGAACTGCTCAAATTACACAAGTCATTCATGATCTAGTAGGACACGCCAAGAGCACAGGAGATATTATGGTTATCTTGTGACTCAAAAGCGGCGATGTGATGCTCATAGATCAAGATGAGCCTGCTTCCTACCAAGAAGCTATGAATGGACCAGATTACGAGAAATGGCTTGAAGCCATGAAATGCGAGATGGACTCCATGTATACTAACCAAGTATGGACTCTGGTTGATCCACCCAAGAAGAAATAAAACCAATCGGTGCAAGTGGGTTTTCAAGAAGAAAACCGAAGCATGGATGGTAATGTACAAACCTATAAAAGGCCGATTGGTAGCAAAAGGTTTCAAACAAATTCAAGGTGTTGACTATGATGAAACCTTCTCTCCGGTGGCAATGGTTAAATCCATCGAGGATCTTACTTGCTATTATGCCTTTTATGATTACGAAATCGGCGGATGGATGTCAAAACCGCTTTCCTTAACGAAATCTCCTTGAGGATGTGTATATGACATAACCCGAGGGTTTTGTCACTCCAAAGGATCTTTGAAAGGTATGTAAGTCGCTGACGATCCATTTATGGATTGAAGCAAGCCTCTCGGAGTTGGAATCTTCGATTTGATGAAGCAGTCAAAGAATTTGGCTTTATTAAAAATGAAGATGAACCTTGTGTATATAATAAGGTTAGTGGGAGTCACATTGTATTCCTAGTATTATATGTTGATGACATATTAATTATTGGGAATGACATTCCTTCCTTACAGGCTGTAAAAACATGGTTAGGAAAATGTTTCTCCATGAAAGATTTGGCGATCTTCGCCTACATTTTAGGTATCAAGATCTATAGAGATAGATCAAGAAAATGCTCGGCCTAAGTCAAAGTACATATATTGATAAAGTGTTGAAACGGTTCAGCATGCAAGAGGCGAAAAGAGGAAACTTACCCGTGACTCATGGTGTAAAGATCTCTAAGGCCCAATGTCCTAAATCACAAGATGATGAGGAGCGTATGAGAAAGATCCCTTATGCTTCGGCAATTGAATTTATCATGTATGCAATGATATGTACTCGTCGTCCGGATGTCTCTCAGATGCTTTGAGCATGATGACGGAGATACCGATCGAATCCAGGTGAAGGTCATCGATGACGATCGAAGAATATCCTCAAGTACCGAAAAGGACTAAGGATTCATTCTTGGTATATGGAGGTGAAGACGAACTAACGATAAAAAGGTTACCACGATGCTAGTTTCGGATCGACAATGATGACTATAAGTCTCGATCGGTTTTGTGTTTTGCCTTAATGGTGGTCTTTGTTAGTTTGGAAAAGTTTGAAGCAAGAGACGATGGGTGATTCTACAACAGAGGTGAGTATATTGTTGCTTTAAGTGCGACCAAGGAGGTCAGATGGATTAAAAATTTCATCAACGAACTTGGTGTTGTTCCAACCATTGTTGATCCGGTTGCTCTATCTTTGTGATAATAATGGAGCCATTGCACAGCTAAGGAACCCGGATCTCACCAACGATCCAAGCATATACTTAAAGCGGTACCATCTCATCCGTGAAATCATTGATAGAGGAGATGTACATATAGGAAGAGTGCCAACGATGATGATAATGTTGCGAATCCACTAACCAAGGCTTTGTCGCAGCGAGAACCACAGCGGTCACACTAGTTCCATGGGTATTAGATACATGAGTGATTGGCTCTAGTGCAAGTGGGAGATCATTAGAGTTTATGCCCTGAGGCCAATTATTTGATATAATTGCTTAACGTTTTGATATTGTATTTGATTGAATAAATATATGATTTTATTATGGTTTTATTTATCGCGTAATATAATTGTTAACATAATAAAATTCCTTAGAATAATGATACAAATTATATAGTTTCAAGTATGTGACTTGAACATGAGATTATATATTACCATTAGTATCGGTGTTCTTAAATGTCCCTTTAATCGAGTATCATTGTTGATGGGACAACAATGATGCATTGAGACTAGTATGTGGATCGATTGATGATCAAATCTCATTGGTCATAAATATATGAGATATTAAGTCAATGCATAGGTACATGTTGAGAGAACGATGTCTTTGGGATGGACCCACCATGAGAATTCTATATGGAGCATTATGCGAAGTGTCATTAGCAATTCTCATAGTGACAATGATGTAATGGTCCTCCGACCTGAAATCGCTATATTACTACACGAGAATTTATGTACTTTGATATCATCAAAATGTCACCTTTAATAGGGTGGACTATAAAGGTGATTATTGGGTTCATCATTAATCGTGTGAGAAATATGAGTGATCTAGATGGAATTTAACCATCCTATATATTATGGGTGATATCCATAGGTCTCTTGATTGAGTAGGACTATGAAATGCATGGCCATGCTCAAATAGTGATTTGTTTCATATAGTCTACTCATTGATCAAGAAAACTTCAGATTAAATTATGAAGAGTATGACACATTCCATGACTCGAGTTTAATCTAGGATATTAAGGTTAAAAGGATTAAATTACATTGAAACATTGGTCACGAAAAAGGTTGCATCGAATCATCGATCTTATTATTACTTGGGTAGCGATGATGCATTACTAGATGCCATTCACTATTTATAATTTTATAATATAATTTTAAAATTATTGCCAACGTAATAATAACCTATAGGGTCACACACATAGAACGTTATTTAAAAGGAATTAATTTAAATTTTAAGGATTTAAATATATTAATATGATTAATAGTATTTAAATCACAATTTAAATTAAAAGGATAATTTGTATATATGTATATTAATTAAGTAAGACTTAATTAAGAGATATATATATATATATATATATATATATATATATATATATAAATTTGGATTTTATAAAATTAGGTTTTGATTTGATTAATTCCTTTTAACTACTATATATATGACATATAGCAACTACTTAGGGTAAGATATCATAATTGAAAAACCTAGCCGCTCTTAGAGAGAGACTAGAGAGAAAACAGCCAAAAATCCATTCCTTTTGGTGGCTAGTACCTGCAAGTCCTTCTTATTGCGAGAATCGTTCGACGGTTCGTATGCGGCGTTCGATGTGGAATACACTGTAGAGGCGCAATCGGTTTGTATTAAGTTTGAGATTCGAGGCGCAATCGGTTTGATTCTCGTTTTTTATTATTATATACGTATAATCTCTAAACCTCTGAATTAATTGATTTTCGCATGGATCCTGTTTTAGGGTTTCAGAAATTGCTTTAAAATTTTAATTTCCGCTGTGCGTTTCTGTGCCGAAGCCCAACAATATGGACATGATCAACCACCACGAAGCAACTCCATGGGGGATCAGAAAAGTAAATAAAGCAGTAAATGCAATTAACCACCACGAAGTAAACTCTAGGCGGAACTTGAATGTAAAGAAAGCTGTAAAAGCAATCAACCACCACGAAGTAAACTCCAGGCGGGACAAAATGTAAATAAAGTAGTAAAAGGCCACGAAGTAAACTCCAGGCCTGACAGGAATGTATATATATATATATATATATATATATATATATATATATATATATAAGTAGTAAACGCACTGGATATAAAATCCAGGCTCATCGGATATGTCCGACAACAATTATATATATAAGTATATATATATAAAAGAAATAAACGCTCCGGATGTAAAATTCAGGTTTATCAGATATGTCTGACAACAATTATATATATATATATATATAAAAGCAAGTAAACGCTCCAGATGTAAAATCCAGGCTCATCAGACAGAGTCTGACAATAGTTTATATATATATATATATATCAAAAGCAAGTAAACGCTCCAACCATAAGTCTAGGCTCAATCGAGGCATAACTCGATAATGTTAGTCTATATATAAATATATACATATATAAAGTATATATATACAGACAGAAATGAAAACCACGGACCGAAGTCCGGGCATACGCACACAACACGACTCTTAATGTGTAGAATAGTGTGTGCAAAGATGAAGAGAAAGGATTTATAGAGTGTGAGAAGGCTTACAGTGGGCAGCCAATGCATGCTTCTATAACTCTAGATGGATAAACACTCAGCTCGTACCGGTAAAAATGTAGCTATATGTGAGCTAATAGGTGTTTAAAAAGAGCAAGCACTCAATATAGAGTGTGTACAAAACAAATTTGACAGGGCTTCCTCTCCTTTTTTCTTTTTTCAAAATGGCTGTCCCAAGCCCTCTATTTATAGAGGGGGGAGCTGCAGGTGTACCTGCGACGATTCTTGAATGCTGCACTGCACGTACTGGGTTCCATGGTCGTGTCGTCTCGAAGTATATGCAATTCAGACATCTTGTAATGTTCGCTCGAACTTGCAGAACTTCAATCCGAGCATCTGAATGAGGTATATAAGACCTTCTTCGGACTTCTTGTGTCGAGAGTTACGCAATGACATGGATAAAAGGTTGTACGAAGTTAGGAAGAGGGGACCATGCCCATGGTCTTCAAGCTTCAAATTCTATCTGGTGTGCTGCCACGCGTAATAGTCACTCGGGATTGAAATTCCTTAGTTCTTGTAGGACATTGTTGTATGTATGTATGTATGAAGTGTTGAGATGATGCGCAGATGTTGAGGTAGCAAGATGATGTTTGACTCCTCGTCGGGGTTATCGCCGATTTGAGTTGAAAGCAGAAGTTGCTCAGGGTTACATCTGAGATTGGATTGCTGCCAGTGTTTGGATATCGCAATATCTTCTATAAGTGTGCCTGTCTGGCCGGTGTTAGCTCTGGGACTAAGGTATGTGTGCCTCGGCAGGAGGTCTAAGATTTAAGCTGATCGCATTTGAAACAAGCAATTCCAGGGTTATCGCCGGAACTGCAACAACATTCCTTGGGGTTATCGCCAAGGACGAAACTTGGGGTTATCTCCGAGGTTGGAAATGATGTTCTTGGTGTGTGTTCTGGGGTTGAGAATGATACTCCTGGTGTGTGTTCCAGGGTTTGAGACTGAACTTCCAGCAGTATCCAGAATGGATGTGAACTGTCTTCCAGGGTTATCTCGACGAAGATGATTACGCCTCCTGCAATGTTAGTAATGAAGGTGTGCAAAAAAATTTTGAGTGTCTCACTGGATGCCCTCTTTATCATATTTATGCAATGAAAGGCATGGATATGATAAAGAATCCTAGACACTTGAAATGCAACAAGATAAACATGATGCTATGTGCAACAACATGATGCAAATGTATGAATGAGATGATTGCCGGTTCCCTATTAATCCTATTGAGATGACAATCAGTGATGTCTTGGACGTGCGATCCAAGTCTTCAAGGATGCTTGACATTGGGGCTATCACCAAAGTCTTTAATCCTAGACACAACCTGCTACTCCATAGAGGTACCTCTTATGTACAAGAGATCTGTGGGGGATAAAGCTTTGTCTGTTTGAGGATGTGTAAAACATATTCCATCATCGGTCCGCTCCGATGAGGATTGTCTTCTCTGGCCTGTATCACCAGCATATACCACGGTTTTGTTGGAGTTACTGCCAACAGTATGTATTGTCAGGGTTGTCTGACCTTCGCTGATGTGTGTATCACCGGATAGATCCCTGCTGGGTGCATTGTCAAGGCTGCTTGACCTTTATTGATGTGTGTATCAATGATTGCATTGAGTTGTGACCCTTGTTGGGGAGTGTGTCAAGGCTTCTTGACCTTCGTTGATGCGTATATCAACGGTTGCATCGCATTGTGACCCCCACCGGGGATGCATAGACATGGATACGTTGCTTCGATGGGTTTACTTGCCACTGGCTGAAATAACGTCAAGGTTGCTTGACCTTCATTGATTTGTGTATCAATGGTCGAGAATACGCTATAACCCCCACCGAGTATACTTCATTAGTTTGCAACTTCGGCGTTGTAACCCCCGCCGGGGATACTTCATTAATTCGTAACTTCAGCGTTGTAACCTCCGCCGGGGATACTTCTAGGATTATGACCCTGCACTGACTACATCAGACCTTTGTGAGGTATTGTCGAGCATGTTTTGTAAAATTTGAGGCTATTGGTTTAGTATACCTTATATGCAGGCGAATACCAATGACTGAAATGTGGAGCTAGAGTTTGGCTCATGAAAACCAGGATTTCAGGCTATTCTGCTCAATCGCGTAGTGTTTTAATTCCTGATTTAGCCTTTTCAGCTTGTGAGACCTCCTTTGCAACTCTAACTAGAAGGAGCCAGAGGTGTGGGACCCATGAGTTGACTCCTACTCTGGAGGAGTATGCACGGTTGACGATGCTGTTATTGGACAGACCTTGCGTGTACATGGCGATCGGAGACATGAGTAGGCAGTTCATGACCCTCACTGGATTGAGGCGCAGGGTGGTACAGGATGAGATTACATCTGGCCACGTGATATCCTAGCGTTTTTTGTTTGATAGATTTGGCTTTGAGGATAGTTATGCATGGTATTTCGGGGATTTTACCACACCAGAGGATCATTGGCGTTTGGCCAGAGTAGATGTACTATTACCGTGCATACTATCGTACGTCTACATGCCACGATACATGGATGAGTTGGACATCGGGGTCATTATGGCAGTGGGAGCTCTCAGGGAGGGTCATACCATCATACCAATGATTATCGCAGAGACTCTGAGGTCAGCTACATACTGCTGCACTTATCCGACAAGAGTGTTCATATGAAGCTTGGTCATGTTGTACGTGTGGTTTATGTCACACTTGAGACCGATTGGCACATTCAGACGGCATGGGTATTATTTTACCCATGATATAGGCATGTCATACTCCTTCCATCCTACGAAGTGTACAGATGCTGCATCTTGGTCAGCTTTCCTTGCAGGGATTGGAGATCCATTCGCTATATTGCCGTGTACAGGGCTCAACTCACCCTATAGCTTCATTACTCATGCTCCAGGAATGGATTATCTTCCTCTAGCTGGTTTGAGAGGGATGATCACTTACCACCCACTAGCTATGATGTGTCAATTTGACCAGTTTCAGGATTTCCATCCATTTGAGGGGCAGTGAGTCAGCGCTTCGCTTCACGCCGTTTATCAGCAGAGGATAGATCCAGGTTGTATGCCTGTTGGGATCAGCGAGAGCTAGCTCAGTTTTCTGTCAGTTATCTGGGTTATTCTGCAGAGTATTCCGCATGGATGGAGACAGAGACTGCATCGACTATGGTAGTATCCACAGTGCAGGATATTGATTCCGACGATGAGGAGCCTATGGAGGAGGCTGACATTCCCATCGATGAGGATTTGACTGCCGGGCTGCCAACATATGTGATGGATTCTCCCACCCCGAGTGCCACTGTTACTCAGTATTCATCACAATATTTGGAGCAGAGCCTACATCTGATGACATATGAGAGAGATCAGGCTAGAGCCTCAATGTTAATAGCTCTTGATGAGAGAGACGTCGCTCTATTAGAGAGGGATGAGGCTAGATCAGCCAGAGATGCTTTGATTGTGGAGAGGGATGCTGCCCTATCTACTAGGGATGTTGCCATTGCAGATAGTACTTTCGTGAGATCCCAGACAACTGACATTCTTGTCGATATGAGTGCATACATCGATGAGCATCATGTCATCATGCAGTTAGCCTCGGATCTGCTACCTCGTGTAGATACCCTTGGGCAGGAGCTTGCAACTTTACCTCCTTCTTCGGAGAGGGATGCCATGCTAGATCTAATAGTCCGCATATACACAGATCCGTAGATAGCTTTATATTTTCCTACACAGACTAGCTTAGCCATTTTGTCATGTACAATATATATGTATATATCAAACAGTATTATATATGATAGAGAAATATATTTTGATTTACTTCCCTTTTAGTTATGCCTTGATACTTGCTTGATATTTACCTGTTTCTTCAGGGCTTGTGATCTTGATGCATTCTGAACTTGTCCTTGATATGTTGACATTGAGCCATCACAGGTTCTCTCAGAACGGATCATTGATCTATATGTATCCCTACCATCTTTGGTGTCTTGGGACTGGTTTCTGTATGGAAATATGGAGAGGAGTGTGGCTTTTCCTATCTGAGATTGACCGCATCACAGATGGTTGCCAGTACTTCTATTTGTGAGAAGCCTAGTTAATTCCATCTTTTATGGATTGGTATTTCTTTTTGATGCACAACCGCAGCTTAGATGGTCACCGAATCTCCTATTGGTGAGGAGAGGTTGGATAATTCCATCCCTTTGGTCTGAAGCCAATGAAGTGTAATGGATTGAAGTTTGATCCCAGTACCGTGTGACAAGTATTTTGTTCTGATAGGGGTTAGACTGAACCATAAATGGCTGCCTACGTACTCCTATTAGAGAGGAGATCAAGTCTGCGTAGTTCGAATATGGTGTAAGAGGTTCAAAGCTGAATGTGAAAGGCAGATGGGTGTAGAAGATTTATTGATGAAGAAGGGTGTATAAATGTTTTTGTGGTTTTTGTTTTTGTAGAGAAAGGGCAGAAATGTTTTTGTTGTTTTTTGTTTATTGTGACCGGGCCATATAGAATATGGTTGCCTACGTACTCCCGTGTATAAGGGAGATCAGGTCGATGTAGTTCGCCCCTCAGGATGAATCGCAGCCAAAGAGAAGTGTGAATCCCGTGCACAGGCTATACTGCGGGGAGAACAAAGTTTGATCCCATAATGGGGACAAACTACAGGTGTGGAAAAAGTTTGATCCTGTTTTTAGGACAAACCGCAAGCGTAGAAAAGTTTAATCCCGTATTTAGGATAAACTGCAAGTGTAGAAGGTTTAATCCTGTGTTTAGGATAACTGAAATTGTGTGAAAGGTTTGAAATGAGGTGAAACCAGGCTACTGGTTTGAAGTGTATGTCTCCCTGAGGGACAAAAGAGTTTGTAAAAAGAGAGGGTTCAAAACCGGAATGACTGGTGATTGGATGATCAATACCAGGATGTTTGCTTGATGGTAACTTCAGACATAGTACTGTTTCACGGTGTCCAAGTTGATAAGCTGTGGAAATTCATCGCCATCCATTTCCTGTAGTCTGAGAGCACCTCCTGTCAATACCTCCTTGACAACAAATGACCCTTCCCAGTTAGGAGCGAATTTTCCCTTAGATTGATCTTGGTTGTCAATGATCTTCTTCAAAACCAAGTCATGTTATTTGAATTGCTGTAGTCGAACTTTTCGGTTGTAGGATCTGGCGATCCTTTGCTGATATAACTGACCATGGAAGATAGCCGCAGTTCGCCTTTCGTCTATTAGAGACAATTGGTGATACCTTTCTTATACCCATTGGTCTTCATCCAACTGAGCATCCATCAACACTCTGAGGGAATCCATTTCCACCTCTATGGGGAGCACTGCTTCCATCCCATATGCCAATGAGTAGGGGGCTGCCCCAGTGGAAGAACGCATTGAAGTTCTGTAAGCTAATAAAGTCAGATACAAGAGGTCAGACCATCCTTTGTGATTGACAGACATTTTCTGCATGATCTTCTTGATATTTTGATTAGCCGCTTCAACAACACCATTTATCTTTAAACGGTAGATGACAGAGTTAAGGTGTTTGATGTGGAATTTACTGCATAACTCCTCCATCATTTTTTTGTTGAGGTTCTTAGCATTGTCTGACACAATGACCTCTGGTTGTCCATATCGACAGACGACATTGTTTCTGATTAAAGCAATGATGACTTCTTTGGTAACCTTGGGGAAGGAGGCTACTTCTACCCACTTGGTGAAGTAGTCGATCATGGTTAATATGAATCAATGTCCATTACTGTCTTTGGGCTCGATGGGCCTGATCACGTCCATTCCCCACATTGAGAAGGGCCATGACGAACTCATATTGTGGAGTCCCCTTGGTGGGGCGTGTATATCATTCCCATGAATTTGGCATTGATAGCACCTCTTGACGTGATCATCACTGTCAGCTTTGAGTGTAAACCAATAATGCCCTGTTCTAAGGATTTTCTTGACAAGTAGGGGGCCGCTCATGTGTGGGCCACATACTCCACCATGGATCTCATCCATGAGCCTCTGAGCTTGGTCTTTATCCAGACATCTAAGGAGACCTAATTGTCGACATCATGATTTTTAGTTGTCCCTTTTCATTACTTGTTCTTTGGTGTTCTCATGTTAATATGAGATTTGTTTGAAAAAACAAGTGAAAAAGGTCCGACATGTGTAATGTCGACGATTTGACTTTAAGATTCACCAGTTGGTGTTTTTAACTGGTTGTACCAACGCAACCGAAAAGGTTTGCACATTGACCCAGTGATGTGACACTACTAAACAGGTCTGTGAAATCGAGATTCATTAGGGTTCGGGGGCTTGATTATGTGGAGGGAAGGTGTTAGGCACCCCCCGACATCCGTGTTGCTACTGCAGTGACCACCACTTCTCAAAGAAACTGTTATATGAATGTGTGTTTGTGTGTGTGGATCAATGTGCAATTATTTGAAATTAGTGCGAGGCCTCGTTCGCACATATATACACAAGGTTTGAATTTATAGAAAAAATCCGTTTTAACCAAGATATAGCAATGAAGTTTTGTAAAAGAGGTTTTTCAAACCACATGCTCAATAGGAATTGAGACCTTTTCATACTTCCATTTTATTGTTAAATGTTCTACTTGTTTGCTTTTATTTTCGAGATCTGAGGCATCTTCGAGAAAATAATATCTGTTGATCTTAAAGTCCTTATAGGCATGATGACCATCCAAAAGAAATTAAGTACACTATAAATAATATACAAGTCGCCATACAATTTGAAAAAGTCCATCACGGAATCGAATCTAGATTCAATGGATGAATCTGTGATCACATGATTCCTAGGCTCACATGATACCGCAGTTTGTATGGAAAGCAGTAAGAAGTTATATATATATATAAGCGGTAAATATATATATATATATATATATATATATATATATATATATATATATATATATATATATGTGTGCATGATTAGCCACCACGAAACAACTCCATGGGGATCGTAAAATGTAAATAAAGCAAGAATGATATCAACATACGGAGTAAACTCCAAAGGGACTTGAATGTAAATAAAGCTGTAAAAGCTATCAACTGTGACGCCCCCAAAACAGGTATACATCACCCATCTTGAGTCGCCAAATACATGGTACATAATCCAAATACAACTTAATCATACAACTGTTATGTAAAACGACAAAACATAATCTGAGAGTTTTAACACGAATATTGTCATCTAGACAATATCCACACTCAAATTCAAACTTATTACATTTATTGTCACACTATTTCACAGAATAGTGAGGACTACTAAAATAACCATCTGAACCATCAATTCGTTCCCCGACTCGTACCAGCTATATTCTCATTTCCTGAAGAGAACAGTGAAAGAAAGGGTGAGCTCAACTAGCCCAGTAAGAAATATTATGACTAAGATAATGCAGAATAAATTATCCTTCGCCTTCAACAGTATAACTACTGATAGAATACAATAGATAACAAGTTTTAGATCAACAACAGCAGCGGAATAAGCAATCCATTAGAAGAGTCAAGTAGAAAATAAAATCTACTATCTTCTATGATTTAAAAAGTTTTTCATCAACTTTATTGCTGAGACTTAGCTTAATAAATAAAATCGAATCATCCCTGCACCACGACCAAGGATATTCATGTAATCATCAATGGTCATGATTATATCGAATAATCCCTGGTCATAATCATACCAACAACTGTCCATCAATGCACTACAGGCCAATGAAGACTTTACCACATCATTCGTTACATTACGGTCATGATTATACCAAATAATCCCTGGTCATAATCATACCAAGTCCATCTATGCACGTAAGCCAAAGATGACTTTCATCACACTATAAGCATGAGGATGTTGACCATGTCATAACAATTCAATAAAACAAGTTCAAGGATAAATTTTAAAGATTTATAATTTAATTTATCCAGAAATCAATAACGTCCAAATTGTCAACATGATACTGCTTTGTAGAGTAAAATTCAAGAATGCTCAGAAGAATATTTCCATGAAAAGATACTGGATGAACCACAAATATCCAGGATATTCTACTAATTTCATGGAGTATAGAAGCCAAAACTTTAACCAACTGAGTGTAATAGAGTATATGAAACTGCAAATGGATTTTCGCTCGCCATGAGGTAATCCACGTAGACAGATCATTTCCACAATTTAATAAGAAATGAATACGAAGGGTCATTCACCATGCATGCGGTAGTCCACACTGACAGTTTATTCCAACAGAATAATAAATAATGGAATAATGTAAGAATTCACCGGACATGCGATAGACCGCATGCACGGAGTTATTCCAATGTAATAATAAATAATGGAACCAAAGTCATGCGTAATTGCATGCATGTGGATATTCCAACGAGCAATAAAGAATGGAACCAGTCATGCGTAATCCGTATGCATGTGAGATATTTCAATAGAATAATAAAGAATGGAACTGTGTCATGCATGCATGATTACGCATGAACGCATGTATTCTAAACAGAATAATAAAGAATGGAATAACAAAAGAATTTCACCATGTATGCGGTGCTTCGCATGAGGCAAGTTATTCCAACATAATAATAAAGAATGGAATAATGAAGAGAATTTCACCATGTATGCGGTACTTGAGACAGACAAGTTATTCCAACATAATAATAAAGAATGGAATAACAGAAGAATTTCACCATGTATACGGTAGTCCGCGTATACAGGTTATTCCAACAGAATAATAAGGAATGGAATAACAATAGTTCTCTTCATGAATATGAAAGAAATAATACCCCTTACCTGAAAAGAAGACTGGATACTGGAATAGTGAGGTAACAGACTTCTCTTCTTCTTTCTCTCTATAATAATTGCTCTATAGCTTTAGTGAATTGGTGAAGAATAATGAAGGAATGATCTTCTATTTATAGGAAATATAGTTTTGATAATTGCACGTTTTGGGGCTCATAATATTACAGTATAATACCTTCCACTTTTCCTTTATTTTTAATTTAGTCCTGCAAGTATTATCAAACTTGCACCACCTCCCCTAATAGTAAATCATGTGAATCAATAGTTCTAGACATGTGAAAATATGAATTACAGTATAGTACCTCCATCTATACCTCCATTTTTAACTTAGTCATGCAAGTATTATCAATCTTGCACCAACTCCCCCAATAGTACAAGAATGTGAATCAATAGTACACACATGTAAACAAATAGTTATAATCATGGGAATTAATAGCAATTAATTGCTCATTTATCCAGTTAATTACCCGATTGGTCAATATAACCTCCAGACATCAATTATTATCGAAATAAATGTCGATTTTCACTAACACTAATAATTCCAACACAATGGAACTATCAATTTCATCTTTAATCAACACGAACTTATTCATCATTAATATTATAATTCACAATATTTAACAACAATATCGTTTCCAGGAAAGAGGGGGCTTTCCAATAAGGATTTCTCCCTATTGGCGCACAATTAGGTGACCAAACCTCTCCTTGACAGAACTTCTAGACATTGTCAATATTGTAAATAATAATATGAATAATTTTGTCGTCTCAATTATTAATTTTATAATGTAGCATATTATACAGATGATATTGAATCAATAATATGAGAGATATGATACAGTAATTACTATAGCAATAATTGAATATAACTGAGTGACTTCTTACATAAGCATCAATAATCAATACCGTGTGCTACTGTGCAACCACGCGTATTACTGTACTTTTACTACCGAGTAATTCAACAATTTTAATTGTAACACTTTCGCCGTTATTTTTATAAAATGATAATTCTGTCGTTTTCTAGATACGACAATACTTCTATTGTGGGGTCCACCAATGATTGTGCCGTCGTACGGATATTCCCCGACAAAAAGAATATTCCCCGACCAAACGAATATTTTATAACCACTTGCTTACTTTGCAAAATTTGTAAATATTACCCACAACTATAACATTATATCAAATCCACACCATAATATTCCAAAAAATATTTTGAGAAATTTAAATCTTTATTCATAAAATCAGGGGTCTCACAATCTCCCCTCCTTATGAAATTTCACCCTCGAAATTTACGTACGTACCTGGAATGCCGAAGAGATGAGGATACCTTGAATACCTTTATCGTCGAAAACATTACACGTTGCATACGTGCATGCCCGATGTCCTCCTATTGCCTTTGAATGCACATCAGTCCCTAAAATAGCCATTTTAGGCCTTGATACTGACCTCAAATCTCAAAACATAAAGAATGAAAGTTTTAGGTCTACTTGTTATCTTTCCGAATCATCTTGTATGAAAATGTTATGCCTAATTTACTAAATGACGTACGGACAGATTTTGGCTTAACACTTGACCAGCGCCTAGGCGCCCAACCTTTACCTTGGGAAAGCGCCTAGGTGCCCAAAAATAGATTCTAAGCACCGAGTCTAGTGCCTAGGCGCTCGAACTTTGGCACTTAACTCCTATTTTTCAGATTTTGCAATTTTTGACACACATACTTCAAATCTTCATAACTTCTTCATCCGTTATCGGAATTAGTCCATTTTCGAGGTTATGGAAAGCTTGTAACATGCTCTACAAAACCCCCATGATTTCATAATTTTTTAGATTCATTAATTATTCTGAAATTTGGCTCCAAAGTCCGCCAAGACTAAGTTTTTACTAACAACGATACGTGAAAAATGTTATGAACACGCGACATACTTGGCGGTAAAACAAGTCTATAGGCCATAGTTCCTACTCGATCGAGGATTTCAAATGGGCCAATTTAATCGAGGGTTAAGATAACGCCTTCTTGAACTTTCTTTTTCACATTTATCAGATTCGCGTGTGTAGCTTGAACGACTTTAACTTTATGGATTAAAGTCGATTCTACTCGTATATTCGTTATCTTCACGTGGGTCCCTAGAGTCTTTAACTCTATCTTCATCATTTGTAAGTTATACAAAATGGGTTTTTGTGTTAACAACATCACACTCGTAAACGCATACGATCTTCTACTCAACGCGTCAGCTACCATGTTCGCTCTTCCACAATGATATTGAATGGTATAGTCGTAATCTTCAATAGCTCGAGCCAACATCTTTGGCGCATAATACGTTCATTCTTGGTGAAGAAATATTTAAGGGTTTTAGAAATGGGTTTAGTACCGAGGTCAATACAAAATTCGATTTCATGCTCTAGGGGTAAGCTAGGAAGTTCTTCAAGAATACGCCAGGAAATTTATTAACAATAGAAATATCATTCAAAACTGTGACTCTCATCCAAGACTTGGATAGTATGTCACATTGATACCTATCAACTCGCCATTGTCATTAACAACGACCCCTATGAATAGTCTGGCTTCGGTGCCTTCCACACAAGGAAGTCACCAGCGAAAGGCTCGGGGCTCTTTACTTATGGCTTGATATGACAGTGATTGACTTTAGTGGTTTGGTTGCTTGAATTCGCATAACAGGTTGGTTAGGAATATAAAAGCTAACAACCTTACGAAAAGCATGATGAGTAGATAACCAATCGATTCCTAAAATCACATCAAATGCAAGTATTTTTAAAGAGATAAGATTGACAGGTAACGTGAAAGTGGTGATTTGAATCAAACAAGATTTATAAATAGTGGAGGTAACGAAGGTTTCTCCCAACGGAGTTTTAACAGATAAATCAAAGTCTAGTTTCTCCGGAGTCAAATTTAAACATTGAGCTCAAGTAGGAGAAATAAAAGAGTGGGTAGAACTGGTATAGAATAAGGTATAGATTAAGCAAGAGTGTATAATTAACTTACCCGTAATAAATTCGTTCGGGTTTCTCGACAAACGCTCTCACTTAAACTACCAGATTTAACTTTGCTATAGGGTACATTCCACCCTTAATTGCTTCGTCACATTCTTGATCCATGATTCGAATCATTACTCTCCGATCCATATCGAATTGGGGTTGACCGCTCCGCACAGGGTAATTCCGAATTCGATGTTGGATTCTCCCAATTGTTGTCCAAAAAGCAAAATCCATTTCATCTATTTTAGCCTTATTGGATCAGACGTCTTTTTCTACAATATCTACGCGTCGTGCGGCTTTTACCCATGCATCATCTATTCTCCTTCCTTCAGTTATTTCTTCTTTCATCAGAACTTTGATCATATCATTCTCAGATTCCAGCTCTAATATCTTATACTCTGCCAAAGAGTTCTTCTGTTCAAGCATCGCACATCGGGTAACAAAATTTTGAATTGTTGCATCTCTTTGCTCCACGACCGCCTGTCGTTCTTCAGCCTGCTCTTCTAACTCATGAATACAATTTTGTAATTCTAAATTTCGATCATAAAATTCTTCTAATAAATTATCCTCAGGTTCCTCTTCTTCCTCTTCTTCCTCACTCTCAGCTGCTACCTCTGCAACTAGCTCGGGTGCAACTATTAGTTCTTCACTCACCACATAGATATCTCTAATTTCTTCTTCGTCTGACATCACATTAACCTGGTTAGTGATTAAAGGTGTCTCAACGGTCTCATTCACTCCATTATTAACATTGTCAACTGCCATTTTCAAACACTGCCACAAAACAAGGGTTAATTAACATATCACATATTATCTCTATACTCTGACGAACCAATTAAATACTAAATAAACTTAGGTAGGTCATACTAGCGAAGGAATTCTCTATCTCTCCCCTCCTAGTTCTTGTCTCACATCTCAGCCAGGGATCATATTCCTAAGCTTTGATACCAACTATGATGCCCCCAAAATAGGTATACATCACCCATCTTGAGTTGCCAAATACATGGTACATAATCCAAATATAATTTAATTATACAACTATCGTGTAAAATATGACGAAACATAATCTGAGAGTTTTAACACAAATATTGTCATCTAGACAATATCCACACTCAAATTCAAACTTATTACATTTATTGTCACACTATTTCAGAATAGTGAGGACTACTAAAACAACCATTTGAACCGTCAATCCGTTCCCCGACTCGTCCCATCTATATTCTCATTTCCTGAAGAGAACAGTGAAGGAAAGGGTGAGCTCAACTAGCCCAGTAAGAAATATTATGACTAAGATAATGCAGAATAAATTATCCTTAGCCTTCAACAGTATAATAACTGATAGAATACAATAGACAACAAGTTTTAGATCAACAACTGCAGCGGAATAAGCAATCCATTAGAAGAGTCAAGTAGAGCATAAAATCTACTATCTTCTATGATTTAAAAAGTTAAAAAGTTTTTCATCAACTTTATCGCTAAGACTCAGCTTAATAAATAAAATCGAATCATCCCTGCACCACGACCAAGGATATTCATGTAATCATCAATGGTCATGATTATACCGAATAATCCCTGGTCATAATCATACCAACAACTGTCCATCAATGCACTACAGGCCAATGAGGACTTTTACCATATCATTCGTTACATTACGGTCATGATTATACCGAATAATCCCTGGTCATAATCATACCAAGTCCATCTATGCACATAAGCCAAAGATGACTTTCATCACAATATAAGCATGAGGATGATGACAATGACATAATAATTCAATAAAACAAGTTCAAGGATAAATTTTAAAGATTTATAATCTAATTTATCCAGAAATTAATAACGTCCAAATTGTCAACATGATACTGCTTTATAGAGTAAAATTCAAGAATGCTCAGAAGAATATTTCCATGAAAAGACACTGCATGAAGCGCAAATATTCAGGATATTCTACTAATTTCATGGAGTATAGAAGCCAAAACTTTAACCAACTGAGTATAATAGAATATATGAAACTGCAAATGGATTTTCGCCTGCCATGCGGTAATCCACGTAGATAGATCATTTCCATAATTTAATAGGAAATGAATACGAAGGGTCATTCACTATGCATGCGGTAGTCCACACAGACAGGTTATTCCAACAGAATAATAAATAATGGAATAACAGAAGAATTCACCAGGCATGCGATAGACCGCACAGACAGGTTATTCCAATAGAATAATAAATAATGGAACCAGGTCATGCATAATCCGCACAGACAGGATATTCCAACAGAACAATAAAGAATGGAACCAGGTCATGCATAATCCGCACAGACATGATATTCCAATGGAATAATAAAGAATGGAACCAGGTCATGCGTAATCCGCACAGACAGGATATTCCAACAGAATAATAAAGAATGGAATAACAGAAGAATTTCACCATGTATGCGATGCACTTGGCGCATGATAAAGTTATTCCAACATAATAATTAAGAATCGAATAATGTAAGAATTTCACCATATATGCGGTACTTGCATGACAAAGTTATTCCAACATAATAATAAAGAATCGAATAACAGAAGAATTTCACCATGTATGCGGTACTTCGCATAGACAGGTTATTCCAACATAATAATAAAGAATCGAATAACAGAAGAATTTCACCATGTATACGGTAGTCCGCGTATACAGGTTATTCCAACAGAATATTAAGAATGGAATAACAATAGATCTCTTCATGAATACGAAAGAAATAATACCCCTTACCTCAGAAGAAGACTGGATACTGGAATAGTGAGGTAACAGACTTCTCTTCTTCTTTCTCTCTATAATTTCTCTCTATAATAATTGCTCTATAGCTTTAGTGAATTGGTGAAGAATAATGAAGGAATGAGCTTCTATTTATAGGAAAATATAGTTTCGATAATTGCACGTTTTGGGGCTCAGAATATTATAGTATAATACCTTCTTCTTTTCCTTTATTTTTAATTTAGTCCTGCAAGTATTATCAAACTTGCACCACCTCCCCCAATAGTAAAGCATGTGAATCAATAGTTCTAGACATGTGAAAATACGAATTACAGTATAGTACCTCCATCTATACCTCCATTTTTAACTTAGTCATGCAAGTATTATCAATCTTGCACCAACTCCCCTAATAGTTCAAGAATGTGAATCAATAGTACACACGTGTGAGCAAATAGTTATAATCATGTGAATTAATTACAATTAATTGCTCATTTATCCGGTTAATTACCCGATTTGTCAATATAACCTCCAGACATCAATTATTATCGAAATAAATGTCAATTTTCACTAACACTAATAATTTCAACACAATGGAACTATCAATTTCATCTTTAATAAACACGAACTTATTCATCGTTAATATTATAATTCACAATATTTAACGGCCAAATGTCGTTCCTAGGAAAGAGGGCTTTCGATAAGGATTTCTCCTGTATTGGCGCAATTAGGTGACCAAACCTCTCCTTGACAGAACTTCTAGACATTGTCAATATTGCAAATAATAATATGAATAATTTTTTCGTCTCAATTATTGATTTAATAATATAGCATATTATACAGATGATATTGAATCAATAATATGAGAGATATGATGCAGCAATTACTGTAGCAATAATTGAATATAACTGAGTGACTTCTTACGTAAGCATCAATAATCAATACCGTGTGCTACTATGCAACCACGCGTATTATTGTACTTTTACTACCGAGTAGTTCAACAGTTTTAACGGTAACACTTTCACCATTATTTTTATAAAATGATAATTCTGTCATTTTCTAAATACGACAATACTTCTATTGTGGGATCCACCAATGATTGTGCCGTCGTACGGATATTCCCCGACAAAAAGAATATTCCCCGACCAAACGAATATTTTATAACCATTTGCTTACTTTGAAAAATTTGTAAATATTACCAACAACTATAACATTATATCAAATCCACACCATAATATTCAAAAAAATATTTCGAGAAATTTAAATCTTTATTCATAAAATCTGGGGTCTCACATCAATTGCCACGAAGTAAACTCCAGGTGGGACTTGAATGTAAATAAAGTTGTATAAGCTATCAACTGCCACGAAGTGAACTCCAGGCAGGACGAAATGTAAAGAAAGCTGTAAAAGGCCACGAAGTAAAATCCAGGCCTGACAGAAATGTAAATATATATATATATATATATATACAAATATATATAAAAGCAGTAAATGCACCAGATATAAAATTCAGGCTCATCGGATATGTCCGACAACAATTATATATAAGTATATATATAAAAGCAATTAAACGCACCGGATATAAAATCCAGGCTCATCAGACAGAGTCTGACAACAGTTTATATATATATATATATAAGTAAATAAACGCTCCAGACATAAGCCTAGGCTCAATTCAGGCATAACTCGATAATGTTAGTCCATATAAAAATATATACATATATACAGACTGAAATGAAAACCACGGATCGAAGTCCGGGCATACGCACACAACACGACTCTCAATGTGTAGAATAGTGTGTTCAAATATGAAGAGAAAGGCTTTATAGAGTGTAAGAAGGCTTACAATGGGTGGCCAATCCAGACTTCTATGACCCTATATGGACAAACACTCAGCTCCTACCGATAAATTTATAACTGTATATGGGCTAACAGGTGTTTAAAAAGAGCAAGCACTCAATATAGGGTGTGTATAAAGCAAATTAGACAGGGCTTCCTCGCCTTTTTTTTAAAATGGCTAGCCCATGCTCTATATTTATAGAGTCGCTAGCCGTTGTAGTGTACTACTGGCAAATTAGCTTGATTCACTACTTTGTTGAGGTTCCATGGGTCCCTTCGTCTCGAAGTACATGCACTCGTGCACTATAATGTCTGATTGAACTTGCAAAACTTCAATCCAAGCATCTGAACGAGGTATATACGACCTTTTTCAGACTGCTTGTGTCAAGAGTTATGCAATGACATGGAATAGTGGTTGTACGAAGTCAGGAAGAGGGGACCATGCCCATGGTCTTCAAGCTTCAAATTCTATCTGGTGTGCTGCCACGCGTAATAGTCACTCGGGATTGGAACTCCTGGTTCTTGAAGGACATTGTTGATGTATGTATGTATAAAGTGTTGAGACGATGCACAGGTGTTGAGGTAGTAAGATGACGTATGACTCCTCATCGGGGTTATCGCCGATTTGAGTTGAAAGCAGACGTTGCTCAGGGCTACATCTGAGATTGGACTGCTGCAAGTGTTAGGTCCGGGTCTGAGGTATGAGTGCCTCGGTAGGAGGTCTGATTGAAGCTGATCGTATGTATTTGAAACAAGCATTTCCGGAGTTATCGCCGGAACTACCACAACATTCCTTGGGGTTATCGCCAAGGATGAAACTCGGGGTTATCTTCGAGGTTGGAAATGATGTTCCCAATGTGTGTTCCGGGGTTGAGACTGATACTCCCGGTGTATGGTCCGGGGTTGAGATTGAACTTCCGGTTGTATCCAGAATTGATGTGAGCTGTCTTCCAGGGTTATCTTCGAAAGACGATTCTGCCCTCCTGCAATATTAGTAACAGTTGTGTAGAAAATTTTGAGTGTCTACAGATGCCCCTCTTTATCATATTCATGCAATGTAAGGCATGGATAGGATAAAGAATCCTAGACACTTGAAATGTAACAAGATAAGCATGATGCTATGTGCAGCAACATGATGCAAATATATGAATGAGATGATTGTCTGTTCCTTGTTGGGATGACAATCACTGATGCCTTGGACATGCGATCCAAGTCTTCAAGGATGTTGACATTGGGGCTATCACCAAAGTCGTGAATCCTAGACACAGACTTCTACTCCATAAGGGTGCCTCTTGTGCGAAAGAGATATGTGGGGAGAAAGCTTTGTCTGTTTGAGGATGTGTATAACATATCCCATCATCCTGTTGGAGTTACTTCCAATAATATGCATTTATCAGGGCTGCCTAACCTTCGCTGATGTGTGTATCACCGGATAGATCCCTGTTGGGTGCATTATCAAGGCTGCTTGACCTTCATTGATGTGTATATCAACGGTTGTATCGTGTTGTGACCCTTGCTGGGGAAGGTTGTCATGGATAAGTTGCTTCGATGGATTTACTTGCCACCGGCTGAAGTAACATCAAGGTTGCTTGACCTTCATTGATTTGTGTATCAATGGTTGAATTACGTTGTAACCCCCGCCGAGGATACTTAATTAATTTGCAACTTCGGCGTTGTAACCCCCGCCGGGGATACATCATTAGTTTGTAGCTTTGTAGATTTTGCGTTGTAACCCCCGCCGGGGATAGTGTCAAGGCTGCTTGACACTGTACTGACGGCATCGAACCTTGTGAGGTATTGCCGAGCATGATTTGTGAAAGCTGAGGCCACTGATATCGTATACCTTGTATGCAGTCGAATACCAATGTGTGACATGTGGAGCCAAAGTTTGACCCATGAACACCAGGATTTTAGGCTATTCCGCTCAATCGCGTAGCGTTTTTACTCCTGATTTGGCCTTTTCAGCTTGCGAGACCTCCTTTGCAACTCTAATTGGAGTGAGTCGGAGGTGTGGGTCCCATATAGGGGTGCCACAGGTACACCTGCAGCAGCCGAAGGTGGACCTGCGGCAAACCGTGGCTATACAAAGCCCATGGGTTGCTTTCATAAGTCATTTTCAAGTTGCACAACGAAGGAAATCTGAGAGCTCTTCTTCAGTCCTGTCGAGTTTGAGCAACTTTCTGCTTATTCTGCCACTGTACAAGCGTTCTTCACTGTCCTAGTAACATATGCATGTATTCTTTTCTAGTTTCTATCCGTTGGAAAATGACTTATCACATGAAATGCATTTAGACACATAGTAGTGAATATGCATGCTGATATGATTTGATAAAAAATATTCAACACGGTAAATGTTAGTATTAAACCATGCTAAAAAAATATTATGTGAAAAAATTTGACTTTTGAAACTGTCAAATTGGCACCTTTTACTGTCATTTCTTATCCTATTTGAGGACAAATGAGTAAAGGTAGAAAAGTAAAACAACCCTGGTAATTAGATCACACTTATGGATTTTTTACTGTGATGTATTAAATGCATGTAGGATGTATATGACTGTGGATAGGTGTGCTACTGAATGGCCACCTAGTCGTGCCTATGTGCATGTGGATAGTCCCATTTACAAAGCGGGCTATGGCAAAATTTTCCAAAACGTAGGCATTGGGTAGTCATGCATTTTTAACTCTACTGTAAATGTATGTTAAAACAATGCATGCATGCATGTAATCATAAAATGCATTTTGAAAAACTCTAGGTAAGAATTTACCACACCCTTTCTGAGGTGATTTATAGACTTGTTGTCCAGATATTATGGATCCGGGTCAGCCGAGTAGTTCCTGCAGGACCACTTCTGGTGTACGGAGGAGGGCTTCTTAAGTACCTCGACCCCGTTCTGTTATACAGCCTTATCGTTTGGTGGAGGCGATGATTCATCCTATCCGGGTTGAAGTGCCAGATGTCGAGGATGAGGAGGAGGATGTACCGGTCGAGGTTCCTGCTCCTGCTGCACGTGTTCCCCGTAGGGAGTTGTCAGGAATTCAAGTGGCGAACCCAGATCTTCTGGGTGACTTGAGTTTGCATCCTTCAGTATACCTGCACGCAAACGAGGTATAAAGTTAGATCTTTAATCTTCCTTGTTTCCTATTGATGAGGAGTAAAGGGTTCTGATGTTGATCTGTATTTGATGTAGGTTCCCGGCTTTACACAGCCTCGAGGGAACTGGTTCAGCATCCACTCTATGTATCAGGCCCTGCATGATGACTATAAAGAGATTGTCCAAGCTGGGGATTCGGGACATTCTTTTCCATTCTTCCCCGTCGTTGTCCCTAGGGTTATCTCAGGGCATTGTCTAAGCGGTGGTTTCACTAGTCTCAGTCACTCCACTTGCTGGACTGTGAGGTGATGATGACGCCGATGGATTGGCGATTTATCATAGGTATGGAGTTTGGAGGGGATCTAGTGCCTTGCACGATAGATATTACCCCTACTACCATTAGATCCTTGTTAGGAGTTCCGGCGGAGGTGCTCAAGGGTAGGACTGTACGTACAGGTCCTTTGAGCGTAGATACTATGAGCAGGCTGTTGAGTGAGCCTATACCCGATGATGTGAGAGTCAGGGACCGCATTCTTTGGTGATTGTTCCTGATGATCATTAGGGGCTGCTTCATAGCAGATAACTCTTTTACGGTGTCCTTCGCTTTGATCAGCGCCACTCGACACGTGGACCGTATAGGAGATTATGATTGGGGTTCCTACACCTTTGCCTACTTCCTCAGGGGAATGTGCATACGATCGCAGGGCTTGACCGAGGCGTGGTTAGGATTCTACCCGTTTCTGTTGGTGAGTATTTCTCTTGTCTTTTCCCATGTATAGGTTAAGAGCGTTAACTGACAATAGATGTTTGCCTTTGTGTTGGTAGTTTTGGGCCTATGAGAGGCTTCCATGTTTGTGTCCTGTGAGCATGCTAGGTTTAGACACCTATCAACGAGGATGGAGATGGCATCATTCCATACTGGCGGAGGTCCCTGTTGCTGAGGGTTTCACCCATTATCGCCTACAGTTGGAGTTGTTGACAGCGGATGTCATCATATGGGTTCCCTATTCTGGGGAGCATTTGATTGTTGGGTTTGAGGACGGATACCCAACTGGAGTTGAGTACGTTATGTCCACCCGCAGGATTCCTCTCTTCATAGATGAAGGATGAGAGCTCTATTTAGGAGAGCGTGCTATCAGGAGCACTATAGGAGAGATTCGTATGCCGATCTTGCCTCCTGTCAGGCGTTATTGGCCTGTTTCGCAGTAACCCGTCATTGATATCCCATTGTTGGGGGTTGACAGTTTCACATTGTTAGAGGGTCCCTGCACTCAGGAGATGTTCCAGCATTGGTGGTTCCCTCGTACCATTGTAGCTCAGACCCGCGCTATACAGTTTATGGGATATGTTTCCAGGATCCGTGATGATGACGGATTGGCTAGCCTGTGTCCGAGATCCGACTCATGTGACACAGATTGATAGCTTGACCCAGCAGTTGGACCGGGCACATTTCTTTATCTGGTATTTGGGTAGAGATCCTTCAGAGGCGGATACTTTTGATCCTTCCAGCTCTGCGGCCCCTCGGTGACCCATATGGTTTTGTCGGTGCAGATCCTCCTTGTATAGGCCTCGACATCCCCACAGAGATAGAGATCCAAAGGACTCGGAGGAGGTTACATCGATGGATAGGATTGACGATGTAGACATCGATACCATTGACTACTTCTGATGTATATTTCTCGATATCTCTTTTGATAGGCCTCTGTTAGCTGCTGGGTAGCTTCGCCCCATTCTTGCTATATCTTTTGATAGGCCTCTGTTGAGATGTTGGGTAGCTTCGCCCCATTTTCGTGTATTTTAGCTGTATAGAGATGTATTAGATGATGATATACTTAAGAATGTATGTACAGTTTTTCCATTCCCTATATCGTATTGCCATCTATTGTATCATACATGTTATTATGTTATGCATATGTATATATGTCCAGAGATATTCAACATTGACCCTTGGATGGTCTTATGACACGGCCCGCACAGATGTCTTCTTTGACAGTTAGCCGTATTGATCATACCCCACCATTTTTGGTGGCATCTGGTATGCGCTCATGGTATGATAGTATGTCACCACCGCATGGGTGATCAGAGATCATTCTTTGTAGCATACTATGACCTTGTTGATGTTTCAGGTTCCCACAGGGTTCATAGATGGTATGCTAGAGCACTGGGTTCTAGACAGACAGGTTTTCCAGTTTGGTACCCGAGAGTTGACTCCTACTCTAGAGGAGTATGCACGGTTGACAATGCTGCCGCTGGATAGACCTTGCGTGCATATGGCGACTAGAGACATGAGTAGGCAATTCATGACCCTCACCGGCTTGAGGCGTAGGGTGGTACAGGATGAGATTACATCCGGCCATGTGATATCCCAGCATTTTCTATTCGATAGATTTGGCTCTAAGGATAGTTATGCACGGTATTCCGGGGATTTCACCACACCGGAGGATCAGTGGCGTTTAGCTAAAGTGGATGTACGGCTGTTGTCCGTATTTTCATACATCTACATGCCACGATACATGGATGAGTTGGACATCGGTGTCATTATGGCAGTGAGAGCTCTCCGGGAGGGTCACACCATCCTACTGATGATTATGGCAGAGACTTTGAGGTCGGCCACATATTGCTACACTTATCAGGCAGGAGTGTTCATATGCAGCTCAGTCATGCTGTACGTGTGGTTTATGTCACACTTGGGACCGATCGGCACCTTCAGACGGCATGGATATTGTTTCACCCATGATATAGCGATGCCGTACTCTTTCCAGCCTGCGGAGTGTACAGATGATGCATCTTGGTTAGGTTTCCTGGCAGGGATTGGAGATCCATTCACTATATTGTTGTGTACAGGGTTTATCTCACCCTACAGCTTCATTACTCATGCTCTGGGCATGGATTATCTACCTCTAGCAGGTTTGAGAGGGATGATCACCTACCACCCACTGGTTGTGATGTGTCAGTTTGACCAGTTTCAGGATTTCCACCTATATGAGGGGGAAATGATTCAGCGTTTCGCTTCTCGCCATTTATCATCAACGGACAGATCCAGGTAGTATGCCTGTTGTGATCAGCGAGAGCTAGCTGAGTTTTCTGTCATTCATCCTGGTTATTCTGCAGAGTATTCAGCATGGATGGAGACATGCATTGGCTGTGGTAGTATCCACAGTGTAGGATATTGATTCCGATGATGAGGGGCCTATGGAGGAGGCTGACATTCCCATCGATGGAGACTTGACTGCTGGGCTGCTAGCATTTGTGATTGATTCTCCCACCCCGAAAAGTGCAATCATTACTCAAGATTCACCTGAAAGATTTGGAGCAGAGCCTACATCTGATAACCTATGATAGAGATAAGGCTAGGGGCGCGATGTTGACAGCTCTTGATGGGAAAGACGCCTCTCTGTTAGAAACGGATGAGGCTAAATCAGCCAGGGATGCATTGATCGTGGAGCGGGATACCGCCCTATTTGCTAGGGATGTGGCCATTGCAGATAGTATCTCCGTGAGATCCCAGACGACTGGCATTTTTGCTGATATGAGTGCATACATTGATGATCATCAGGCCATCATGCAGTTAGCCTCAGATCTGCTAGCTCATGTAGATACCATTGGGCAGGAGCTTGCAGCTTTACCTCCTTCTTTGGAGAGGGATGCTATGTTAGATCTGATAGTCCGTATACATACAGATCCATAGATAGCTTTGTATTTTCCTGCACAGACTAGCTTAGCCATTTTTTCATGTACATCACAGATGTATATATCAAATAGTAGTATATATGGCAGAGAAATATATATTTTGATTTACTTCCCTTTTAGTTATGCCTTGATACTTGCTTGATATTTGCCTGTTTCTTTAGGACCTTGTGATCTTGATTCATTCTGAACTTATCCTTGACATGTGGACATTGAGCCATCACAGGATCTCTCAGAACGGATCATTGATTTATATGTATCCCTACCATCTTTGGTGTTTTGGGACTAGTTTCTGTAAGGAAATGTGGAGAGGACTGTGGCTTTTCCACTCTAAGATTGACCGCACCACAGATGGTCGCCAGTACTTCTATTTGTGAGAAGCCTAGTTAATTCAATCTCTTATGGATTGGTATTGCTCTTGGAGGCACAACCGCAGCTTAGATGGTCACCAAATCTTCTATTTGTTAGAAGAGGTTGGGTAATTCCATCCCTTTGGTTTGAAGCCAATGAAATGTGGTGGATTGAGGGTTGATCCCAGTACCGTGTGACAAGTATTTTGTTCTAGTAGGGGGTTAGAATGAACCATAAATGGCTGCCTACGTACTCCTATTGAAGAGGAGATCAAGTCTACATAGTTCGAACCTAGTGTAAGAGGTTTAACGCTGAATGTGAAAAGGCAGAGAGGTGTAGAAATGTTTTTTTTGTTTTTCTTTTTGTAGAGAAAGGGCAAAAATGTTTTTGTTGTTGTTTTTTTTTGTTTATTGCGACCGGGCCATATAGAATATATGGTTGCCTACATACTCCCGGGTGTTAGGGAGATCAGGTCGACGTAGTTCGCCCCTCAGGATGAATTGCAGCCAAATAGAAGTGTGAATCCCATTTGCAGGCTATACTGCGGGGAGAAGAAAGTTTGATCCCATAATAGGGACAAACTGCAAGTGTGGAAAAAGTTTGATCCCGTCTTGAAGACAAACTGCAAGCGTAGAAAAGTTTAATCCCATTTTCAGGATAAGCTGCAGGTGTAAAAGGTTCAATCCCGTCTTTAGGATAACTGAAATTGTATGGAAGGTTTGAAATGAGGTGAAACCAGGCTGCTGGTTCAAACTGAAGTAAAACCGGGCTACTGGTTTGAAGTAAGGTGAAACTAGGCTGCTGGTTTGAAGTGTATGTTTCCCTGAGGGGCAGAAGAGTTTGCAAAAAGATAGGGTTTAAAACCGAAATGACTGGTGATTGAATGATCAATACCAGGATGTTTGCTTGATGGTAACTTCAGACATAGTACCGTTTCATGGTTTCTGAATTGATAAGCTGTGGAAATTCATCGCCATCCATTTCCTGTAGTCTGAGAGCACCTCCTGTCAATACCTCCTTGACAACAAATGGGCCTTCCCATTTAGGAGCAAATTTTCCCTTAGATTGATCTTGGTTGTTAATAATCTTCTTCAAAACAAAGTCATGTTGTTTGAATTGTCGTAGCCGGACTTTTTTGTTGTAGGATCTGGCGATCCTTTGTTGATATAACTGACCATGGAAGATTGTCGCGGTTCGCCTTTCGTCTATCAGAGACAATTGGTGATACCTGTCTTGTACCCATTGGTCTTCATCCAACTGAGCATCCATCAATACTCTGAGGGATTCCATTTCCACTTCTATGGGGAGCACTGCTTCCATCCCATAGGCTAACGAGTGGGGGGTTACCCCAGTGGAAGTACGCATAGAAGTTCTGTAGGCTAATAAAGTCAGAGGCAAGAGGTTAGGCCACCCTTTGTGATTGGCGGACATTTTCTGCATGATCTTCTTGATATTTTTATTAGCCGCTTCAACAGCACCATTCATCTTTGGATGATAGATGACGGAGTTAAGGTGTTTGATGTGGAATTTACTGCATAACTCCTCCATCATATTGTTGTTGAGGTTCTTAGCATTGTCTGACACAATGAACTCTGGTTGTCCATATCGACAGACGACATTATTTCTGATGAAAGCAATGATGACTTCTTTGGTAACTATGGGGAAGGAGGCTGCTTCTACCCATTTGGTGAAGTAGTCGATCATGGTGAATATGAATCGATGTCCATTACTGGCTTTGGGCTCGATGGGCCCGATCACGTCCTTTTCCCACATTGAGAAGGGCCAGGGCGAACTCATAGTGTGGAGTTCCCTTGGAGGGGCGTGGATGGTATTCCCATGAATTTGGAATTAATAGCATCTCTTGACGTGATCCTCACAGTCAGTTTTGAGTGTAAGCCAATAATGTCTTGTTCTGAGAATTTTCTTGACAAGTAAGGGGCCGCTCATGTGTGGGCCACATACTCCACCATGGATATCATCCATGAGCCTCTGAGCTTGGTCTTTGTCCAGACATCTGAGGAGACCTAATCCTACATCTCTTTTGTAGAGTGCATCTCCGCTTAGGTAGAATTTCATAGCAAGTCGATGGATCCACCTCTTCTCAGTTAGGCTCGCCTCAGCGGGTGTAGATCCATCTTTCATATACTCCTTGATATTCTGATACCAAGGGTTGTGGATGGGAGGTAGCTCATCCGATACTTCTCCAACATAGTTCCCATAAACTAGGGCCTTTTGCATAGAAAATGTAATGCTTGGCATATTTTCCTTGTCAGGTATGTGAACCAAGGAGGCCAACGTTGCTAATTCATCCGCAAAATCATTCCTATTATGAGGAATGTGTAGAAAGGAGATTTCTTCGAACTCCAAAGCCATCTGTAAAACTTTTCGATGGTAAGGCAGCAAATGTAATTATTTGGTTTGATAGATTCCTGTGGATTGTTTGATCACCGATTCAGAATCCCCAAAGATAATTAACCGATTGATTCCCATTAAACGGGCAAGTTTTGGCCCCATGATATAGCCTTCATACTCAGCTGTGTTGTTGGTGCTGACAAACTATAATTTGACGGTGACGAGATATTGCTCCCCCGTACCGGATATTAGAACTGCTCTAGCTCCAGAGCCTTCTGTGTTAATAACTCCATCAAAATACATTTTCTATGTGTGGCATGCATCGTACTGATGGTATTGTTGAACTTCTATTACCCCTTCATCGGGGAAGTATGTTTCCAAGGGTTTGTACTCCCCTGCAGGTGCGATTGCCAGTTGATCCGCAATTCCTTGACCTTTGCCAGATTTTTGCATCACGTAGACGATGTCAAATTATTGTAGGATCAACTGCCATCTAGACAGTCGACAATTCAGTATAGGCTTACTAAACACATACTTGAGAGGATCCACGCGGCATATGAGATGGGTTGTGTGACCATGGAGGTAATGCTGTAACCTCATGGAAGCCCATGCCAAAGCACAACAAGTTTTCTCAATGAGAGTGTACTTGTGTTCACTGATGCTGAATCTTTTGTTGAGGTAATAGATAGCTCGTTCTTGGCCTCTATCGTCTTTCTGCCCCAGCATGCAGCCCATGGCATTATCATTAATGGACATGTACATGAAGTTGATTCTTCCCAAAAAATTCCCGTATTTCCTTCTCTGTCTAAGGAATGGGCATTTCCTTGATGGCCTGGATTTTGGTAGGATCCAGTTCAATCCCTTTGTGGCTGACTAGGAAACCTAGCAACTTGCCTTATTTTATGCCAAAGGCGCACTTGACTGGATTCAACTTCAAGTTGTACTTACGCAACATGTTGAATAACTTTTTGAGATGGTCTAAATGGTCTTCCTCCTTTCGAGATTTGACAATGATTTCATCCACGTAGATCTCTATCTCTTTATGCATTAAATCATTGAAAAGAGCCATCATAGCTCGCTGGTAGGTTGCCCCGACATTGATGAGGCCGAATGACAACCTTCTATAGTAAAAGGTTCCCCAAGGCATGATGAAAGCAGTTTTCTCACGGTCTTCCTCTGCGACCATAATCTGATGATACCCCGCAAAGCAATCCGTAAAGGAGTACATGTCGTATTGCACAGTATTGTCAATGAGGATGTGGATAAAGGGCACGGGAAAGCTATCTTTAAGGCAAGCTTTGTTCAAATCCTGATAATCCACGCAAACTCGCACCTTTCCTCCGGGTTTAGGCACGGGAACAATGTTAGATATCCACTCTGGATATGTAGACACCATGATAATGCCAGCTTGAAATTGTTTCACAATTTCTTCTTTGACTTTTAAACTCCACTCAGGTTTCAATCATGTGAGTTTCTGCCTAACTGGCTTAAATCCTTCTTTAATGGGAAGGCAATGAAGAACAATGACAGTGGACAAACCCACCATGTCTTCATGAGACCATGCAAACACATCCTGGAATTAGGTTAATAGTGCAACCATGTCATTCCGTTGGTTTGGAGTGAGGTCTGAACCAATCTAGATTAGCTTAGGGTTTTCTAAGGTTCCAAGATTGAAAGAAGTGGTTTGGTCAAGGTAGGGTTTAGGCTTATCTACGACCCATTCCTTAATCTCCTGAGGTGTCTCAATGTCCTCTTGGATGTCCATCAAGTCTGAGTCCAACTTTGCATCAAAGTTACAGCCCTTGTGGAGAGAAGGCATATCACCAGCAAGTACCGGCACATCTATATTCAGAGTGCTGAAATCAAAAGATGCTTTCACTTAATATATGAAACTGTTTAATCATACAAAGTGTTAGCATGTACTGATAAAATAACTGCTAATACTGTATAGAAAAGTAAGCAATTAAAGTTATCTACAGGTGGAGGATTTTACGCCTGCTTTCACCTCGTCGACCAATGCATGGAATGCTGCTCCAATTGTCGAGGGCAAAGTCCTAATGGACAGCAATGATGGAGGGGTTATTATTGTCCTCCTTCTCCCGAATGATAACCATGACATCTGGGAAATCATTGTCTGGGGTATATCGGTTTGTATGTTCATCATGAATAATGACGCGTATGCCAGACATCATCAAATCGATGTCATGTTTGCGTTTCCGTTCCCTTTCTTCCACTTTGGGATCAGGAATCAGCACCTCTTTTTCTTTGAATGGTACTGGTTTGGGAAATAGCATAGTCATAACATGTGCTGGCACCTTAACTGGAGACTGTATCAGCTCATGAGGTGTAGATGGAAAACATCGCCGTGTAGCGGAAGTTTGAGCAACCGGCCTATGCTTATGAGGATTCCTATGACCGAATCGGCGAGAATAGCCTAGTCCAAATTGTCCCGTTTATTTGGACACTTGAATATGGTGCTTAATACCTGCCGATTTTTCCGTGCCCTTGTCGGTGATGACCCAATGACATCATTTCTTGAGTGGCTGACTTAACCTCGGCAGAAATCTTGGGTAAGGGAAGTGGTGCTCCAATAGGTCGATATTGAATGTTACTCACTTCCAAGGTATGAAAATTGGTCGGCTCAACTTCAGAGTTGAAACTGATGATTGGCAGATCCCCTTGTTCAGGATACTCTGGCTCAGCATTGACAGTGACTAGACTATTGTTGACAATGTATTTGAGTTATTGATGTAATGTGGAGGGAACAACTCCAGCCATGTGTATCCATGGTCTCCCCAATAGCAGGTTGTATCCTGATTCTATTTTAAGGACATGGAAGGATACATTGAATGTATTTGGACCAATCTCAATTGGCAGCTTAATCTTTCCGATGGAATTTCGGCGGGATCCATCGAAAGCTTTAATCACCGTATGGCTTCTTTGGATCCGCTTGAGATTAACATTCATCTTCACCAATGTGGCATAAGGATAGATATTCAGAGATGGACCTCCATCTATCAACACTCCAGCTAACATATACCCAGAGGATAACATTGCGACGTGCAGTGGCTTGCAATGACCGGTCCCTTCGGGAGGTATATCGTCATCAATGAAGGATATCACATTGTTGTTGAAAATGTGATCAACCATATGTTGAAATTTTTCCACATCCACTGATTTCGGTAAGTAGGCTTCTTCCAAAACCTTGAGTAAAATCTTCCGGTGATCCTCGGAAGAGAAAACCAAGTCCAGGATTGATATCTGATGTGGAGCTTCTCTTAAGCTTAGAACCACCTTGGCTTCATTATGGCCCATAGTGCGGAGAAATTTTTTAATTTTCTCCATGGGAATCTTCCCCTTTTCTTTGAGGGTAGGCTTGATAACCCTTTGAGGAAGATACAGTGGATTATCCTTTGACACTGTAGCAGTAGTATGAGACGTGGATCCTTCAGCTTCTCTATAATTCCATGGAACTTTGTGTAAACTGACAACATGATATTGTGGTCTGAAAAGTAAAGAAATTGGCTCGAGTGCGGCCACTTTCAAAGGATTGTCAGCTCCTTAAAGCTGAATTACTTGAATGGGAAATGCTTTGATAGTCTTATCATCCTCGTCGGATATAACTGCTACTGATCCCTTTCACTTAGTAGGACACGCACTCCCACCTTCAAGTTGCACAGTGTTATCATCTGCCAGTTGCAGGACACCGCTATCAATAAGATTCTGAATGAGATAGCGGAGTGCCCAACATTCGTCTGTGCTGTGACCGCGAGAATAGGAATGATACTGACACACTCCATCAGGGTTAAACCATCCTACACGGGGATTGATTAGAGGTAGAAGGGATGTAATTCTTTCTTCATGGAGGGTTTAAAGACTGTTCTTGGAAAGGGGAGTAGTTTCTCCTCTGTATAGGCATGTTCTGACTGCCTTTCTGTCCTTGTAGTATCAAGGAAATATCCTCCTCTTTCTTTTTATGGACCCTCCGGGGGTTGTTTCCATAAGATCCGGATTGGATGTGCTCAACAACAGCTTTAAGAGTAGCGAGGTCTTTAATCTTACCAGGCTTCAATCCCATCTCAGCCATTTCTTCGTGTATAATCATTTTAGAGAATGGTTTGCCAATACCAGCTAAAACTCTCTCATAGAAAGGAGCTTCCTATATATCTATGAAAGTCATGACCATTTCTGATTCCGTCATGGAAGGAATAACTTGAGCAGCAAGGCGCCTCCACCTTTGAGCATACTCTCTAAATGACTCATTAGACTATTTCTTAACCTTGGTAATTCGGTACCGGTCAGGAGCCATTTGAGATTGAAAATTGTATTGAGTGAGGAAGGCATGAGCTAGCTCTTCCCAGCTATGGATCTTGGAGTTGTCTAATCTGGTATACCACGAATGGGCCTCTCCAGTCAGACTCTTCTCGGACAGCTGCATTCTGAGCTTCTCATTTTCTGCATAAGATCTAAGTTCTCCAATGGACACTTTCAAATGTGTATAAGGATCCCCTAATCCGTCGTATTTTTCAAAATCAAGGGTTTTGAATTTCTCTGGATAATGAACACCAGGAAATATGCAAAGGTTAGCATATGAAACACCTCTATGTGTTCCAATCCCTTTGAGAACACGGATAGTTTCCTCCATTTGGAGGACCTTCTTCCTGATATCACCGGTGTCTGGATCTCCTTTGAGATGGGTGTTTTCAGGGTCTTTGTTAGTCGTATCCAGCTGAGGTTCTGGAATTGTTTTTTCCAAACCTTGAGATCCTCCTTGTGCAGAGGATTCTGCATCTGTAGGCATCTTTGTACCTTGAGTAGACTGATGCAATTCTTTCAGTAGAACATCCAAGTGTGTAATTTGTTTACTTAATTCGTCAAATTCTTCTCGAGAAACAGGATTCGATTGGTCAGAAGAAGACATGATTGGTTATAGGCTCGTGGCCTTTTTGGATTTTGAGCGGGTAACAGGCCCAATTGCTTCCCTACAAAAGACTTATGTAGTTTAGTCTTAGGGATAATGTAAATGTTATCATAATGTGTCCGTTTTAGGAATATTGTCCTGCAAAAATGGGTGTTAATTGATAACATGTCATGTATGCACATATATTCTTCATATTTTCCATTACATATAAATGATCATGGAATGAAATTATAAGTAAATGATTTTACAAGTAATTTGAAAATGGAAAACATGAACAGACTTTCATCCGCGTTTGGTTTATCAGAGGTTGACCTATCTTAGGTTACTTTCGCGGCTTTTTGGCATGAAGGTTCCCAGATCATCGCAATCTACTTGACGGGAAGTTAATCCAGTCTTTCAACTGGAGCGAATCTGGGTGGTGCCTTTCTTGAGCCTCGTTGGAAATAGTCTTCCTACGAGTCCAGTAGTCAAACACCGACAGGATAGCCTCCTGGTGGAGGGACCACATAACATACATTCATATACAACATGTCTCACTGTTTATGCAAAATGATGACATGTGCGAAGCACTAATATCACAGATAGATATTTTGCAGTGCAGTAAGTAAAATGCATTCGTACACATTCATCATAAATGTTAATGCAACTTCACATACAAGCATATAACAATTTTGAAAAGCTTGTAATAGCGGCTTAAGCCCTCTTACTGGAGTCCCCAGCAGAGTCGCCACCTGTCGACATCGGGATTTTTAGTTGTCCCTTTTCGTTACTTGTTCTTTGGTGTTCTCATGTTAATATGAGATTTGTTTGAAAAAAAAGTGAAAAAGGTCTGACATGTGTAATGTCGATGATTTGACTTTAAGAGTCTCCAATTAGTGTTTTTAACTGGTTGCACCAACGCAACCGAAAAGGTTTGCACATTGACCCAGTGATGTGACACTGCTAAACGGGTCTATGAAACCGAGATTCATTAGGGTTCAGGGGCTTGATTATGCGGAGGGAAGGTGTTAGGCACCCCCCCGACATCCGTGTTGCCACGGTGATCACCACTTCTCAAAGAACCTGTTATATGAATGTGTGTGTGTGTGTGTGGATCATTTTGCAATTATTTGAAAGTAGTGTGAGACCTCGTTCGCACCTATATACACAAGGTTTGAATTTATAGAAAAATTCAGTTTTAACCAAGACATAGCAATGAAGTTTTGTAAAAGAGGTTTTTCAAACCCTGTGCTCAATAGGAATTGAGACCTTTTCATACTTCCATTTTATTGTTAAATGTTCGACTTGTTTGCTTTTATTTTTGAGATGCGAAGCATCTTCGAGAAAATAATATATAGCAAAGATCTTAGAACTCCTTATGGGCATAACACCCATCCAAGGAAATTAAATACATCGTAAATAATGTACAAGTCGCTTCACATTTGAAAAAGTTCATCGAAATCCTAATCTAGATTCAATTGGATCAAATCTGTGATCACATGATTCCTAGGCTCACATGATACTGCAGTTTGTATGGAAAGTAGTAAGCAGTTATATATATAAAAGCATTAAATATATATATATATATATATATATATGCATGATCAGCCACCACGAAGCAACTCCATGGGGGATCAGAAATGTAAATAAAGTAGTAAATGCTATCAACCGCCACGAAGTAAACTCCAGGCAGGACTTGAATGTAAATAAAGTTGTATAAGCTATCAACTGCCACGAAGTAAACTCCAGGCAGGATGAAATGTAAAGAAAGCTGTAAAAGGCCACGAAGTAAAATCCAGGCCTGACAGAAATGTAAATATATATATATATATAAGCAGTAAATGCACCGGATATAAAATTCAGGCTCATCGGATATGTCCGACAATAATTATATATATAAGTATATATATAAAAGCAATTAAATGCACCAGATATAAAGTTCAGGCTCATCAGACAGAGTCTGACAACAATTAATATATATAAGTATATATATATAAGCAAATAAACGCTCCAGACATAAGTCTAGGCTCAATCAAGGCATAACTCGATAATGATAGTCCATATAAATATATATATATATAAGTATATATATACAGATAAAAATGAAAACCACGGACCGAAGTTCGGGCATACGCACACAACACGACTCTCAATGTGTAGAATAGTGTGTGCAAATATGAAGAGAAAGGCTTTAAGAGTGTAAGAAGGCTTACAGTGGGCTTCCAATGCAGACTTCTATGACTCTATATGGACAAACACTCAGCTCCCGCCGAAAAAATTTATAACTGTATGTGGGCTAACAGGTGTTTAAAAAGAGCAAGCACTCAATATAGGGTGTGTATAAAGCAAATTGGACAGTGCTTCCTCGTCTTTTTTAAAAAATGGCTAGCCCAAGCTCTATATTTATAGAGTCAGCTAGTCAGAGGTACTGCTGCTGACCAATGAATTGTACCTGCTACGCCAGGGTTCCACGGTCCCGCATCTTTGAAGACGTGCACTTGTGATCTGTAATGTCCGCTCGAACTTGCAGAACTTCAATCCGAGCATCTGAACGAGGTATATATGACCTTCTTCAGACTGCTTGTGTCGAGAGTTACACAATGACATGGAATAGAGGTTGTACGAAGTTAGGAAGAGGGGACCATGCCCATGGTCTTCAAGCTTCAAATTCTATTCGTTGTGCTGCCACGCGTAATAGTCACTCGGGATTGGAACTCCTGGTTTTTGAAGGACATTATTGTATGTATATATGTATAAAGTGTTAAGACGACGCACAGGTGTTGAGGTAGCAAGATGACGTATGACTCCTCATCGGGGTTATCACCGATTTGAGTTGAAAGCAGACGTTGCTCAGGGCTACATCTAAGATTGGACTACTGCAAGTGTTGAATGCCGCAATGTCATCTTGTGGATGTCTGTCTGCTAGGTGTTAGCTCCGGGTCTGAGGTATGAGTGCCTCGGCAGGAGGTCTGATTGAAGCTGATCGCATGTATTTGAAATAAGTATTTTCGGAGTTATCGTCGGAACTGCCACATCATTCCTTGGGGTTATCGCCAAGGATGAAACTCAGGGTTATCTCCGAGGTTGGAAATGATGTTCCTGGTGTGTGTTTCGGGGTTGAGACTGATACTCACGGTGTATGGTCCGGGGTTGAGATTGAACTTCCAATAATATCCAGAATTGATGTGAGCTGTCTTCTAGGGTTATCTCTGAAAGACGATTCTGCCCTCCTGCAATGTTAGTAACAATTGTGCAAAAAATTTTGAGTGTCTACACTAATCCTGCATCTCTCTTGTAGAATGCATCTCCGCTCAAGTAGAATTTCATAACAAGTCAATGGATTCGCCTCTTTTCAGTCAGGCTCGCCTCAGCGGGTGTAGATCCATCTCGCAAATACTCCTTGATATGCTGATACCATAGGTGGTGGATGGGAGGTAGCTCATCCGATACTTCTCCAACATAGTTCCCATAAGCTGGGGCCTTTTGAAGGGAAAATGTGATGCTTGAAATATTTTCCTTGTCAGGTATTTGAATCAAGGAGGCCAACGTTGCTAGTGCGTCCACAAAATCATTCCTATTACGAGTAATGTGTAGAAAGGAGATTTCTTTGAACTCCAAAGACATCTATAAAACTTGCCGATGGTAAGGCAGCAAATGTAATTTTTTGGTTTGATAGATTCCTGTGAATTATTTGATTACCAATTCAGAATCCCCAAAGACAGTTAACTGCCCGATGCCCATTGAACGGGCAAGTTTTAACCCCATGATACAGCCTTCATACTCAGCTATGTTATTGGTGCTGACAAACTGCAATTTGACGACGACGGGATACTGCTCCCCCGTACCGGATATTAGAACCGCTCCAGCTCCAGAGCCTTCTATGTTAATAGCTCCATCAAAATACATTTTCCATGTGTGGCATGCATCGTACTGATGGTATTGTTGAACTGCCATTACCCCTTTATCGGGGAAATATGTTTCCAAGGGTTTGTAGTCCCCTGCAGGTGCGGCGGCCAGTTGATCCGTAATTCCTTGACCTTTGCCAATTTTTTGCGTCACGTAGACGATGTCAAATTTCTATAGGATCAACTGCCATCTGGACACATACTTGAAAGGATCCACGCAGGATATGATATGGGTTGTGTGACCATGGAGGTAATGCAGTAGCCTCATGGAAGCCCATGCCAAAGCACAACAAGTTTTCTCAATCAGAGTGTACTTGTGTTCACTGATGCTGAATCTTTTGTTGAGGTAATAGATAGCTCGTTCTTGGCCTCAATCGTCTTTCTGCCCCAGCATGTAGCCCATGGCATTGTCATTAATAGACATGTACATGAACAGGGGAACATCATCCCTGGGAGGTACCAAAATAGGAGCATTAACTAACTGCTCTTTAATGGTAAGGAAGGCTTTCTGGCACTCATCATTCCATTTCATGGAGGAGTTCTTCCTTAATAGCTTGAAGATGGGCTCACAGGTTGCTGTGAGTTGAGAGATAAACCTGCTAATGAAGTTGATTCTTCCCAAAAATCCTCGTATTTCCTTCTTTGTCTGAGGAATGGGCATTTCCTTGATGGCCTAGATTTTGGTGGGATCCAGTTCAATCCCTTTATGGCTGACTAAGAAACCTAGCAACTTGCCTGATTTGACACCAAAGGCGTACTTAGCTGGATTCAACTTCAAGTTGTACTTACGCAACCTGTTGAAAGGCTTTTTGAGATGGTCTAAGTGGTCTTCCTCCCTTCGGGATTTGATGATGATGTCATCCATGTAGATCTTTATCTCCTTGTGCATTAAATTGTGGAAAAGAGCCATCATAGGTTGCCCCGACATTGATGAGGCCAAATGACAACCGTCTGTAGCAAAAGGTTCCCCAAGGCATGATGAAAGCAGTTTTCTCACGGTCTTCCTCAGCAACCATAATTTGATGGTACCCCGCAAAGCAATCCGTAAATTAGTACATGCCGTACTGAGCAGTATTGTCAATGAGAATGTGGATAAAGGGTACAGGAAAGCTATCTTTAAGGAAAGCTTTGTTAAAATCTTGGTAATCCACACAAACTCTCACCTTTCCTCCGGGTTTAGGCATGGGAACAATGTTGGATATCCACTCCAGATATGTAGACACCATGATAATGCCAGCTTGAAATTGTTTCACAATTTCTTCTTTGACTTTTAAACTCCACTCACGTTTCAATCGCCTGAGTTTCTGTCTTACTGGCTTAAATCCTTCTTTAATGGGAAGGCGATGAAGAACAATTTCAGTGGATAAACCCACCATGTCTTCATGAGACCATGCAAACACATCCTGGAATTGGGTTAATAGCACAACCATGTCATTCCGTTGGTTTGGGGTGAGGTCTGAACCAATTTGGATTAACTTAAGGCTTTCTAAGGTTTCAAGATTGAAAGAAGTGGTTTGGTCAAGGTTGGGTTTAGGTTTGTATGCGACCCATTCCTTAATCTCCTGAGGTGTCTCAATGTCCTCTTGTATTCCCATCAAGCCTGAGTCCAACTTTGCATCAAAGTTACAATCCTTGTGGAGAGAAGGCACCTCATCAGCAAGTACAGGCACATCTAAATTAAGAGTCCTAAAATAAAATATGCTTTCACTTAATATATGAAACTGCTTAATCATACAAAAGTGTTAGCATATACTTGATAAAATAACTGCTAATACTATATAGAAAAGTAAGCAATTAAAGTTATCTACAGGGCAGAGGGATTTTCTTCCTATTTTACCCTCGTTGACCAATGCATGGAGTGTTGCTCCAATTGTCGAGGGCAAAGTCCTGATGGACTACAGTGATGGAGGGGTTGTCATTGTCCTCCTTCTCCCGAATGATAACCATGACATCTAGGCAATCATCATCTGAGGTATATCTGTTTGTATGTTCATCATGAACAATGACGCGTATGCCTGACATCATCAAGGCGATGTCATGTTTACATTTCTGTTCCCTCTTTTCCACTTCGGGATTGGGAATCAGCACCTCTTTTTCTTTGAATGGTACTAGTTTGGGAAAACAAAGATAGCCAGCCATAACATGGGTGGCACCTTTATCGAGATCATGTCGGCTCATGCGGTGCAGATGGAAAAAATCGCTATATGGCGGAAGCTTGGGGAACCTGCTTGTGTTTATACGGATTCCTATGACTGGAATTGGCAGAATAGCCTAGTCCGACTGTCCCAATTTGACTGGACATTTGAATAGGGTGCTTAATACCCTGCTGATTTTTGCTAAGCCCTTGTCCAGGCTGATAACCCAATGACATCATTTCTTGTGTAGCCGACATAACCTCGGTAGAAATCTTGGGCATGAGAAGTGGTGCTCCAATAGGATGGTATTGTGCGTTACTCATTTCCAAAGTATGAAAACTGGCGGACTCAACTTCTGAATTGAAGCTGATGATTGGTAGATCTCCTTGTTCAGGACATTCTGGCTCAGCGTTGATAGTGTCTAGACTGTTGTTTACAATGTATTTGAGTTGTTGATGTAGTGTAGAAGGAACGGCTCTAGCCATATGAATCCATCATCTCCCCAATAGCAGGTTGTATCCTGAATCTATCTTGAGGACGTGAAAGGATACATTGAATGTCTTTGGACCAATCTCAATTAACAGCTCAATCTTTCCGACGGAATTTCGTCGGGATCCATCAAAAGCTTTGATAACCATATGGATGCTTTGGATCCGTTTGAGATTGACGTTCATCTTCACTAAAGGTGGCATAAGGACAGATATTCAAAGACGAACCTCCAACTATCAAAACTCCAGCTAGCATATACCCGAAGGACAAAACTGCAATGTGCAATGGCTTGCAATGACCGGTCCCTTCGGGTGGTATGTCGTCATCAGTGAAGGATATCACATTGTTGTTGAAAATGTGATCAACCATATGTTGAAATTTTTCCACATCCACTGATTTCGGTAAGTAGGCTTCTTCCAAAACCTTGAGTAAGATCTTCCTGTGATCCTCGAAAGAGAAAACTAAATCCAGTATTGATATCTGTTGTGGAGCTTATCTTAAGCTTAAAACCACTTTGGCTTCATTATGGCCCATAGTGCGGAGGAATTTTTCAATCTTCTCCATGGGAATCTTCCCCTTTGCTTTGACGGCATGCTTCATCACCCTCTAAGGAAGATACAGTGGATTTTCCTTCAACACTGTAGCAGTAGTATGAGAAATGGATCCTTCAGCTTATCCATAATTCCATGGAACATTGTGTAAGCTGACAATAGGATATTGTGGTCTGAAAGGTAAAGAAATTGGCTCTGGTGCGGCCACTTTCAAAGGATTGTCAACTCCTTTGAGTTAAATTGCTTGTATGGGAAATGATTTGATAGTCTCATCATCCTTGTCGGATATAACTGCTACTAATCCCTTCCATTTGGTAGGACATGTATTCCCACTCTCAAGTTGCACAGTGTCATCGTCTACCAGCTGCAGGACACCGCTATCAATAAGATTCTGAATGAGATGGCGGAGTGCCCAATATTCTTCTGTGTTGTGACCTCGAGAATTTGAATGATATTGACAAACTCCATCGAAGTTGAACCGTCCTGAACGGGGATTGATTGGAGATAGAAGGGATGTAATTCTTCCTTCATTGATCAGCATTTGAAATATTTCCTCCATAGGTTGGCCCAGATAGGTAAATTCCCTCTGATTGGCAAAATCCCGATGGGCTTTAGCATTTCCTCTCTTTGAAACCTTATCCTCCATAGCTTCGCTTTCTGAAGGTGATGGTGGAGCATTCATAACAAAAAGGACGAAGATAGGCATGCTCCTGGCTGACTAATTGGCGTGTGACTTGATGCTGATAGGCCACCAGTTCTTCCAATTGCTCAATTTGCTTAGAGCTTTCATTTTTCGTTCCATAAAAAATTATAACTTTGCATAATCCCATCTGTCAACACCGTCTTTGATGGTCTAGGATGATTCACCGTTAAAATTGGAATTCTGTCCAATGCCCCAACTGATCATGTTGACCTCTTCTTCTTTGTGTTGAGGAAGAGGGTTGTCTTGCACATGAGGTTGATCTGGTTTGGTGGCCACGATCTCACCATTGTCTATTAAATCTTTGATCTTTTGTTTTAAGGCCCAACAATCTTGAGTATCATGTCCAGGTGCCCCGGCATGATAAGCACACTTACGAGTAGCATCAAAACCCTTCCCATTAGGGTTGGCTGGTGGAAGAAGACATGTGATTCTCTTTTTAGTAGTCAGAAGAACCAGAATATTCTTGAGCGAGTCCCCTAAGAGTGTGAACGTTCGAGGGCGCTTTACTTCTCCACTTTTAGGCAATGGAGGGTTTGAAGACTATGCTTTGAAAGGGGAGTAGTTTCTCCACTGTATAGGCATGTTCTGACTGCCTTTCTATCCTTGTAGTATCAAGGAAACATCCTCCTCTTTCTTTTTATGGACCCTCTGTGGGTTGTTTCCATAAGATCTGGACTGGATGTGCTCAGAAACTGCTTTAAGAGCGGCTAGGTCTTGAATCTTACCGTACTTCAATCCCATTTCAGCCATCTCTCTGTGTTTGATCATTTCAGAGAATGGTTTGCCAATACCAGCTAAAACTCTCTCACAGAAAGGAGCTTCCTGTATATCCATGAAAGTCATGACCATTTCTGATTCTGTCATGGAAGGAATAACTTGAGTAGCAAGGCGCCTTCACCTTTGAGCATACTCTCTAAATGACTCATTAGACTGTTTCTTAACCTTGGTAATTCGGTACCGGTCAAGAGCCATTTGAGATTGAAAATTGTATTGAGTGAGGAAGGCATGAGCTAGCTCTTCCCAGCTATGGATCTTTGAGTTGTCTAATCTGGTATACCACGAATGGGCCTCTCCAGTCAGACTCTTCTCGGACAGCTGCATTCTGAGCTTCTCATTTTCTGCATAAGATCCAAGTTCTCCAATGAACACTTTCAAATATGTATAAGGATCCCCTAATCCGTCGTATTTTTCAAAATCAAGGGTTTTAAATTTCTCTAGATAATGAACACCAAGAAATATGCAAAGGTCAGCATATGAAACACTTCTATGTGTTCCAATCCCTTTGAGAACACGGATAGTTTTCTCCATTTGGAGGACCTTCTTCCTGATATCACCGGTGTCTGGATCTCCTTTGAGATGGGTGTTTTCAAGGTCTTTATTGGTCGTATCCAGCTGAGGTTCTGGAATTGTTTTTTCCAAACCTTGAGATCCTCCTTGTGCAGAGGATTCTGCATGTGTAGGCATCTTTGTACCTTGAGTAGACTGATGCAATTCTTTCAGTAGAACATCCAAGTGTGTAATTTGTTTACTTAATCCGTCAAATTCTTCTTGAGAAACAGGATTAGATTGGCCAGAAGAAAACATGATTGGCTGTAGGCTCATGGCCTTTTTGGATTTTGAGCGGGTAACAGGCCCAATTGTTTCCCTATAAAAGACTTATGTAGTTTAGTCTTAGGGATAATGTAAATGTTATCATAATGTGTCCGTTTTAGGAATATTGTCCTTCAAAAATGGGTGTTAATTGATAACATGTCATGCACAAATATTCTTCATATTTTCCATTACATATGAATGAAAATGGAATAAAATTACAAGTAAATGCTTTTACAAGTAATTGAAAATGGAAAGCATGAAAAGACTTTCCTCCGTGATTGTTTTATCAGAGGTTGACCTATCTTAGGGTTACTCTCACGGCTTTTTGGCATGAAGATTCCCAGATCATCGCAATCTACTTGATAGGAAGTTAATCCGGTCTTTCAACTAGAGCGAATCTAGGTGGTGCCTTTCCCGAGCCTCGTTGAAATTAGTTTCCCTACGAGTCCAGTAATAAAATAGCGACAGGATAGCCCCCCTAATGGAGGAACCACACAACATACATTCACATACAATGTGTCTCACCGTTTATGAAAATGATGACATGTGCGAAGCATTAATATCACAAATAGATATTTTGCAGTGCAGTAAGTAAAATGCATTCGTACACATTCATCATAAATGTAAATACAACATTCACACACAAGCATATAACAGTTTTGAAAAGCTTGTAATAGCGGCTTAAGCCCTCTTACTGGAGTCCATAGCAGAGTCGCCACCTGTCGACATCGGGATTTTTAGTTGTCCCTTTTCGTTACTTGTTGTTTGGTGTTCTCATTATTAGGTGAGATTTGTTTGAAAAAACAAGTGAAAAAGGTCCGACATGTGTAATGTCGACGATTTGACTTTAAGAGTCGCCAGTTGGTGTTTTTAACTGGTTGCACCAACGCAACCGAAAAAGGTTTGCACATTGACCCAGTGATGTGGTACTACTAAACGGGTCTGTGAAACCGAGATTCATTTGGGTTCGGGGGCTTGATTATACGAAGGGAATGTGTTAGGCACCCCCCGACATTTGTGTTGCCATGGTGACCGCCACTTTTCAAGAAACTGTTATATGAATGTGTGTGTGTGTGTGTGGATCAATTTGCAAATTATTTGGAAGTAGTGCTACGCCTCGTTCGCACCTATATACACAGGGTTTGAATTTATATAAAAATTCAGTTTTGAACAAGATATAGCAATGAAGTTTTGTAAAAGAGGTTTTTTAAACCCTGTGCTCAATAGTAATTGAGGCCTTTTATACTTCCATTTTATTACTAAATGTTCGGCTTGTTTGCTTTTATTTTTGAAATGCAAGGCATCTTCGAGAAAATAATATACAGTAGTGCCAAACTCCTCATGGGCATGACAGCCATCCAAGGAAATTCGTACACTATAAATAATGTACAAGCTTCTTATAGCTGAAAAGGTCCATCATGGGAACCGAAACTAGATTCAGTGGCTGAATCTGTGATCACATGATTCCTAGGCTCACATGATACCGCATTTTATATGAAAAGAAATAAGCAGTTATATATATAAAAGCTGTAAATATATATATATATATATATGGACATGATCAACCACCACGAAGCAACTCCATGGGGGATCAGAAAAGTAAATAAAGCAGTAAATGCAAAGAAAGCTGTAAAAGTGATCAACCGCCACGAAGTAAACTCCAGGCGGGACAAAATGTAAATAAAGCAATAAAAGGCCACGAAGTAAACTTCAGGCCTGACAGAAATTTAAATATATATATATATATATATATATATATATATATAAAAGTAGTAAATGCATCAGATATAAAATCCAGGCTCATCGGATATGTCCGACAACAATTATATATATAAGTATATATATATATATATATAAGTATATATATATATAAGCAATAAACGCTCCGGATGTAAAATCCAGGCTCATCAGATATGTATGACAACAATTATATATATATATAAGCAAATAAACGCTCCAGACATAAGTCTAGGCTCAATCGAGGCATAACTTTATAATTTTAGTCCATATATAAATATATACATATATAAAGTATATATATACAGACAGAAATGAAAACCACGGACTAAAGTCCGGGCATACGCACACAACACGACTCTCAATTGTAGAATAATGTGTGCAAAGATGAAGAGAAAGGCTTTATAGAGTGTGAGAAGACTTACAGTGGGCTGCCAATGCAGGCTTCTATAACTCTAGATGGATAAACACTAAGCTCCCGCCAGTAAAAATGTAGCTATATGTGAGCTAACAGGTGTTTAAAAAGATTAAGCACTCAATATAAGGTGTGTATAAAACAAATTTGACAGGGCTTCCTCGCCTTTTTTCTTTTTTCAAAATGGCTACCCCAAGCCCTCTATTTATAGAAGGGGGAGCCGCAGGTGTACCTGCGGCTGCCCGGGCTGCCCGGGGTTCTGCGGGTCCCGTCTTCTCAAAGTACGTGCAGTCGTGCACTGTAATGTCCGCTCAAACTTGCAGAAATTCAATTCGAGCATCCGAATGAGGTATATAAGACCTTCTTCGGACTGCTTGTGTCGAGAGTTACACAATGACATGGATTAGAGGTTGTACGAAGTCAAAAAGAGGGGACCATGCCCATGGTCTTCAAGCTTTAAATTCTATCCGGTGTGCTGCCACGCGTAATAGTCACTCGAGATTGAAATTCCTTGGTTCTTGTAGGACATTGTTGTATGTATGTATGTATGTATCTATGTATGAAGTGTTGAGACGACGCGCAAATGTTGAGGTAGCAAGATTATGTTTGACTCCTCATCGGGGTTATCGCCGATTAGAGTTGAAAGCAGACGTTGCCCAGGGTTACATCTGAGATTGGACTGCTGCCAATGTTTGGATACCGTAATGTCATCTGTAAGTGTGCATATCTGTCCAGTGTTAGCTTCGGGTCTGAGCTATGAGTGCCTCAGCAGGAGGTCTGAGATTTAAGCTGATCGCATTTGAAAGAAGTATTTACGGGGTTATCGTCGGAACTGCATCAGCATTCCTTGGGGTTATCGCCAAGGACGAAACTTGGGGTTATCTCTGAGGTTGGAAATGATGTTCCCGGTGTGTGTTCTGCGGTTGAGAATGATACTCCTGATATGTGTTTCGGGGTTTGAGACTGAACTTCCGGCAGTATTCGGAATGGATGTGAACTGTCTTCCAGGGTTATCTCTGAAAGACGATTCTGCCCTCCTGCAATGTTAGTAACATGTGTGCAAAAAATTTTGAGTGTCTACAACGTTGATTTCAAGACTTATGTTTGAAAGTTTTAATCTGATATATTTGACCTGATATGTTTGAAATTGATATTTGTTACTAACATGAAATGCAAGTAGCAGGTTACTGAAAATCGATTTTTTAATTACATTAATATTATGATGATATTGAATAACATGGATTTAGGGGGAGCTAAATTATATAGTATGCATGGTTTTAGGGGGAGCTAAGGGGAATTTAATTTTTTGATTGTCATCATCAAAAAGGGGGAGAATGTTGACTTAGTCATATTCCATCCTTGAGTTTTGATGATGAATTATTCATATACTAAATTATTTTATGGCATTTCAGGTATGTTGATCATAGGGAACATTGATTGGATATTCAAGTGATTGAAGATTTTTTTTCTTTACTAGGAAAACCAATTGTAAGGTCAATTGCATAATAATTGATTTTTTATTTAAAGGCTGTAGGATATATTATTTGCATTTTGTTATATGTCTTAAATGAAAAATGATTTCAAAAACTAATGAAAAAGGTTTTTCTAAAAATAAGATAAGATCAGATTAATATATATATATATATATATATCAAGTACAAAAAGGGATTGATATTTTATTTGATATATATATTACATGTGTATATCACTTAATATATGTTTCACATGCATTAGTCCGTATGCCTAGAAGCTAGAAAGGAGCAATAATCATGGGTTACGTGTGCATGCTCACTTGATATCTTTGGGACGATTTTTCTTTAGCTACACGTGGAGTTCTATGCATTTAAGTTTGCCTAAAAGGCTTAAAAGATGGAAGCTATACATCCTTATGATTTGTTGCATATGCGGTTTTCAAGGAGTAATTATGAATATATTGGAACTCTGAAGTCCTTGTTTATTGGAAAAGAAGTATGATGTAATATGCCACTTTAATTGCTCCACTTTAGTTGCTACACGCCACTTTTATATGGAAAGAAAAAGTCAAAGTTATTAAGTAATGAGTTATCTCTTAAAGATGTTGTTGAAATTATCCCAACAGTATAACACGTAAAAGGTTTGATTCTGGTACTTGGATAATTATCAATTAAACGTTCACCTTCTTTGTTGTAGAGGATTTCTATATCATTTGATTATTTGAACAAACAAGACATATCTATAATTAACGGTAATATCTTGTGGGCTATAAAAATAGTATTTTCATGAATGGAAATGATACAACTCACGAAATTCTTCTTGCACTAATTACTGTTATTTACGAGCAATTTGATTTAATCAGTGCAACCTTTGAGCAACTAGGCAATTAAATTGCTGATATTCTTTGAGCTGGTATTTGTTAAGATTTAATTGTTTATATTTTTGTGCTAATTGAACATTGCATATAGTTGAGCCTTTAATTGTTAAATTGATTATTCTTGCACTGACCATAGACCTCTATATTTGTATTTAATTTTATGTTTAGACTAAGTGTAGTCTAAAGGTGTTAATCCTAGTGGATTAGAGATAAGACTTACAAACAGGTTCAAGGAAGCAAAGGTGCTTGAAGAGTGCATAGGTGCACAAGGAGCAAGAGTGCTCAAGAGAGATTAATTGTTAATTAATTTTTGTAAGAATCTGTTTTGTAATCAGTGTTTATTTATAAATAAATAAATAAAGTGAGTCTCCAATACTATTTGGTACTGGACGTGGACTAGGTTATTATTATAGAGGGTAATAGTTGAACCACGTAAAAATCTTGGTGTTGATTTTATTTGCTTTACTTTAATTCTAAAATCACATAAGCTATTTAATTATCTTAATAATTAAAAAAATTGATATTTGCGCTATATTAAGATAATTCTTTAACACCAAGAATTTTATCTAAGTTATAAAATTAGAACGATATTTTCTTAAAGATATTCAATCAATTCAGTAGGTCATATTAATTCAGTAAGCCGAATTCATCAATATAGTAGCCTGAATTTAATAGTATAATTTAAAGTTTAAAAATTGGTCATAGATTTCTTCCACACTTATTCAACCCCCCTTCTAAGTGTGCCTAGTTAAATTTCATACAGGGATTGCGATTATCGGGCCTGTGTAAATGTAAGCGAAGCGTTAAACCACCGGCCGATGCCACGCAGCCTGTTTCTGTAAATGTAAATAGCAAATATTGCGGCTCAAATCTCGATCTGTTGGGCTCTCCAAAGCCGATTAGCGATTTGGCCTAGAAATTTGATTTTTAATATACAACTATGTAAATGTTATTGTATCCTAATCTTATGACTATAAAATGTGAGTAATCATGTTATATGATGAAAGAGAAAATTGTGATATCAAATATGTAGATTATCATTAGTAACTAATGATTTACGTAGTAATTGAAATTAGTGTTAATAAAACTAAAGGTGTGGTTTAACCATGTGGTTAAACCTAAGATTAGGAGTTATAAATGAAATAGATATTCTGTTATGTACCATGAACATGTGGTAACTAATTATGATATGATGACATATATATAAGATATTTGGGAACGTGAGTTATAACTATTTATCCTACACACAAGGCAAGTTCCTAAACCTTACTTCTTTACATTAAGCAAGTTCTCTAACTCTAACCTTGTTTAAGAAAGTTCTTAAAATCTGTTGAGGAAAGTTTTTAATCTTGTTTCCTTGTTGGGAATTGTAACCTTAGCTTATCATCTTGTTCGAGCAAGGTTTATTATATATTTTCTATACTTTGGACTGTATTCTTAAAGCATGGACTTGTTGCTTTACAATATTCATTTATGATTCATAACTACTTATCTTACGTTGTTGTTAAACCTTTATGTTGTCATTAAACTTATTCAACTAATCCTTAGTTGATGAAAGTTGAACTCTAAATTACCTTTAAAATTTATCCAAACCAAACTTCCTTTTGTACGAACTCGTATCAAAAAATTGAGATGAACAACCCTATTATAGGGGATTTATTACGCGAAAACATTTAGATGTTTGTGCACAATACATGGTACGAAGGGTTGATCCCCCTAAGTACGAGAAAGAAGGTCCATATAGTCTAAGGACTGTTAAAGGTTCAAGTATAAGTACTTATAACCTGGGACATAGTTCATGGTCTTGTGACTCTCAGATGATTTTCAATATCAGTTCTTGATTATCGATATTATAAATTGTTATTCAATTCAATTGAGTTTATTCATTATCAGTTATTATATCCTTTCAAGTGAGCATTTGTTTTGCTCATTCTTGCATATATATAATCATTGCAGCTAAAGTTGAGAAGGTTGATGAGCCAACTACTAGAAAAGGAAAAGGAAAGATGAAAAAGTGTTGAAGACTTATTGTTTATTTCAGATTATATATTCAGACTTAAATTTTAATTATGTGATGTAATTAATATTTTTTACATTTTGAAAATTATGTTTAAGGTTAGATGGCCTGGAATTTATTGGATTTAATTATGTAACTCTTTAATGGGAAGATTTATTTCTTAATTTTTATTTTAGTTGGTAGTTAGAAATGAATGTTTGGACAGTGAACACCAAATCTTGTGGGAATAGGGTACCCGAATTTGGGGATGTCACAACATCTCGGAGGAAGAAACAAATTAATCTGCCTAACTTTTTCTTTTCTTCTCTGCCTAAATTCCTCACATTTCTTATGGGTTAGGCCCACACCTTTAGAAAACAAATGAATGCATTGCATTTGCAGGAGAAAACCTCCGCCCACCAACTTGGAAAAAAAAGAGACAAGGGCTATACTTCTTTTGAAAATAAAGCATTCAAATACAATTTGCTCACCTCCGTCCTTTTTATCACATGCTTATATATATATATATATATATATATATATATATATATATATATATATTTAAACAATTATAATATATTATAATAATGTATTTAAATAAATATTTTATCGGAGAAGATAATTCTGATTCCATAGAAAAATATGTCAAACTTTCAACAAATGTTTCATGCAAAATTCCTTTATTTATATCTAAATTAAACCAATATTCACCGCATAATAATTATTCACAATTATTATTATAAGCTAACAATATTGACAACCAGGTCATTTTTGATAAGGATTTATCCTTATTGGCGCGCAATTATATAACCTAACTCCTTTCCTTGACATAACTTTTTAGACATTACCAATAATGCTAACTAATAATATTATTAAAATAATATAAAATATTATGCAGATGTTACTGTAACAATTATTAAATTAATGATATGAGATACTATGCAACAACTACTGTGGTAATTATTGAATACTGAGTGACTTCTTACGTAAGAATCAATAATCAGAGATACTGTGCAATACTGTATGCTACTAAGCAACAACGCGTATTACTGTATTTTTATCACTGGATATTTTAACAGTTAACGACAAAATTTTTATGGTTATTTTTTATAAAAAAAATATTTCTGTAGCTTTCTATATTCAACAATTATTCCGTTATATGGTCGACCAATGATTGCGTCATCGTACGAATATTCCCTAACAAAAAGAATATTCCCCAACAAAACGAATATTTTAAGACAACTTGTTTACTTTGCAAAATTTACACATATCATCCATAACTATATCATTTATTAAATCAACACCTTACTATTCAAAATATTATTTAGAGAAAATTAAATCTTTATTCATAAAAAGTTGGGGTCTTACAACCTCCCCTCCTTATGAAATTTTGTCTTCGAAATTGATGTACGGAACCGGTATGTCGAAGAGGTGAGGATACCTTATTTTTATTTTAGATTCTAACTCCTAGGTCATTTCTTCAATATCATGGTTTCTCCATAAAACTTTGACTTGAGGTATAACCTTTGAGCGTAAAATATGTTCCTTCTTATCCAAGATTTTAACAGGTACCTCTTCATACTTTAAAGCTTTCGCTATCTCATCTGGTTCTAGTTCAATAATGTGGTTTGGGTCTTCCACATATTTACGTAACATAGATATGTGAAAAACATTATAAACACGAGACATACTTGGCGGTAAGGCTATTCTATAGGTCACAGTTTCTACTCGGTCGAGGATTTCAAATGGACCAATAAATTGAGGGTTTGAGCTTTCCTCACTTCATCGATTCTTGCTTCTGGAATAAAACCTTCTTGTACATTATTCTTCATATTTATCAGCTCCGGGTCTATAACTTGAGCAACTTTAACTTTATCGATTAAAGTTGGTTCTAATCGTATATTCACTATCTTCACGTCTGTCCCTGGAGTCTTTAACTCTATCTCCATCCTTCGTAAATCATACAAAATGGGCCTTTATTTTGACAATATCGCACTTGTACCCGCATACGATCTTCTACTCAACGCGTCAGCTACCACATTCGCTTTTCCAGGATGGTATTGAATGGTATGGTCTTAATCTTTCAACAGCTCGAGTCAACGTCGTTGCCGCATGTTGAATTCCTTTTGGGTGAAAAAAATATTTGAGACTTTTGGAGTATATTAGGACGTCATCAATAATGACAACCACAAAATGATCCAAATATTCGTTGAATATTCGGTCATCATGTCCATGAAGGCATAATGGGCATTGGTCAATTCGAAAAACATAACTAGAAATTTGTAATGCTCGTATCGAGTTTTAAAGACAGTCTTTGGAATGTCATCAGTTTTAATCTTTAACTGATGATATCCAGAACGAAGATTGATTTTTTAGAATAATTTAGCACCTTGCAACTGGTCAAACAGATCATCAATACGAGGTAACGGGTATCTATTTTTATTGGTGACATGGTTTAACTCCCGATAATTAATGGAAAGTCGCATACTCCCATCTTTCTTCTTTACAAATAAAATAGAAGCACCCTAAGAAGATGTACTAGGATGAATGAAACCAATGTCTAACAGTTCCTGTAGTTGGGTTTTTAACTCCTGAAGTTCAATAAGAGTCATTCAATATGGGGTTTTGGAAATGAGTTTTGTACCGAGTTCAAGGTCAATACAAAATTCAATTTCACGGTCTGGGGGTAGGCTAGGAAGTTTTTCAGGAAATATGTCAGGAAGTTTATTAACAACAGAAATATCATTCAAATCTGACGTATTTTTGTTTATATCCGTGACATGGGCTACAAAATCTTGACGTCCATTTTTCAATAAACGAATGGCTTTATGGCTTGATATGACAGTGATTGACTTTAGTGGTTTGGTTGCTTGAATTCGCATAACAGGTTGGTTATGAATATGAAAACTAACGACTTTACAAAAATAATAAATTCTAGTATTATGAGTAGTTAACCAATTAATCCCTAAAATCACATCAAATGCAAGTATTTTCAAAGAGATGAGATCAACATGTAATGTGAGGGTGCCGATTTGAATCAAACAAGATTTATAAATGGTGGATGTAATGAAGGTTTCTCCCAACGGGGTTTCAACAGATAAGTTAAAGTCTAATTTCTCCCAACGGAGTCAAGTTGAAACGTTGAGCACAAGTAGGTGAAATAAAAGAATGGGTAGAACCGGTATCTAATAAGGTATAGACTTCGCAAGAGTTTATGATTAGCTTACCCGTGATAACTTCGTTTGGGTTCCTCGCTTTTTTGGAAGTCACGACAAAATCTCTCCTTTGAACCACCGACTTTGACTTTTCTGGGATAGCCTTTGGTGTCACCATCCCAGCTAGACTTGACTTCGCTATAGGGCACATTCCACCCTCAACTGCTTCGTCGTACTCCTGATCCATGATATGAATCATTAATCTTCGATCCATATTGAATTGGGGTTGACCGCTCTGTACAAGGTAATTCCAAACTCGATGTTGGGTTCTCCCAATTGTTGTCCTAAAAGAAAAATCCATATCATCTATTTTGGCCTTCTTGGATCGGACGTCTCTTTCTACAATATCAATGCGTCGTGCGACTTTTACCCATGCATCCTCCATTCTCACTTGTTCAGTTGTTTCTTCTTTCAGATGATCTTTGACATTTGCATTCTCAGATTCCAGTTCTATTATCATATACTCTGACAAAGAGAGCTTCTGTTCAAGCTTCTCGTATCGAGTAGCAAAATCTTGAATTGTTGCATCCCTTTGTTCCACGACTGCCTGCCGTTCTTCACCCTACTTTTCTAAATCATGAATACGATTGTAAGTCCCCGAATTTTATGAAATAAAAGTATTCAGTTTTTCTTATAATTATTATTCTATTCAGTAAATGATTAAATTGATAAAAGGTTAATGTTAAGGGTGATATGTGAAAATTTTACAAAATAAGCTAGTTGTCATAAAATATTCATTGTGTTGGAGAATATTCTTTTTTTTGAGAATATTCGTACGATGGGGCAATCATTGGTGGATCACATAACGGAATAATTGTCGGATATAGAAAGTGACATAAATAACCTTTTTAAAAAAATAACGGTAAAATTGTTACTGTTAAACTGTTGAAATATCCGCTGATAAAAGTACAGTTATACGCGTTGTTCCACAGTGGTACGCGGTATTGCATAGTAGCACATGGTAGTGCACAATATCTCTAATTATTGATAGTTATTTAAGAAGTTACTCAGTGTTTGACTCAATAATTGTTACAGTAAAAATTGCACAGTTTTTCATATTATTGATGCAATAATTGCTACAGTGATAATTGGATAGTATTTTATATTATTGACTCAATAATTGTCACAGTAACAACTAAATAGTAATTCTCATTATTAAATCAATAATTGTCACCCATATTATTGAAATGATATTATTAGATAACATTATTGACATGGTCTATAAAGTTCTATCGAGGAAAAAGGTTAGGTTATTTAATTGCGCGTCAATAAGGAGAAATTCTTATCGCAAATCCCCCTTGTGACGCCCCCAAAATAGGTATACATCATCCATTCTGAGTCGCCAAATACATAATACAGAACTTGAATACAAACTTCATTTATACAATACGACAAAACGTCGCTGAGAGGATATTGTCTCATAGACAGTATCCAAACTCAAATAAGATCCTCTTTACAATTATTATTATGCTATTTCACTTAATAGTGAGGACTACTAAAGCAACCATCTAGACCGTCACTTCATTCCCCGACTAGTCCCGACTATATTCTCATTTCCTGAAGAGAACATTGAAAGAAAAGGGTGAGCTCAACTAGCCCATTAAGAAATATTATGACTAAGATAATGTAGAAAAATTATCCTTAGTCCTCAACAGGAAAAAATCTGATAGAATATAATAGACAACAAGTTTTAGATCAACAACTGTAGTGAAACGATAAATCCTATTAAAAGAATCAAGTAGAACATGATATATACTATCTTCTATGATTTAAAAAGTTTATCATCACTTTATCATTGAGACACAGCTTAATAAATAATTCACATCACTGAATTGACCATGCACTACGGGCCAAGGATATTCATTAGTATCACGTCCACGAATTATCCATGCACTACGGGCCAAGGATATTCGTGTTATCACCAATGGTCATAATCATGCCAACAACTGTCCATCAATGCACTACGGGCCAATGAGGACTTTTACCACATCATTTGTAACATTACAGGTCATGATTATACCGAATAATCTCTGCTTATAATTGTCAGGAGTAAGCATGTGAATGATATTCCTATTTACATATGATTTCATTATGATATATATTAATGAATATGCAAGTATGCTTACATTAAGAAAAGCTGTAAAGTCTTTTGATAGAAAATAGAAACATATGTACAAGGACTTAGAATGAATTGATCAAATATGTTAGGTTGATCTTACATAAGCAAAACAGCTTTGTAAAGTCCTTAAAAAGAAATGATGTACAAGGACTATCAAGCATGTTAGGTTGATCTTATGATGTAATAGTTAGGCTTGTCTGATCATCGAGCACTGCACCAGAAATCGTAGTCTGCCAGGAGAGTCAAGGAAAACTCGAGAGCTATCGAGGCAGAATCGTAGTATGCAAGATAGTAGATCTCGGAGTTCGTAGACTGCCAAGAGAGACGAGGAAGGATCGTTGTGTGTCTAGTAGCACTTCCTCTGAGCCGTAGTCTACTGAGGAAGTCATATTCAGAATTGTAGAGGCAGCCTGCCTACGAGCCGACCGAGCATCTCCCAAAGCCAAGTCAAGAATTGTAGACTACACTCAGAGTCGTAGAGTCTACTGATCGTATCAAAGGCAGAGATCGTAGTCGAGCAAGATAAGATGAAGAGAACAAGCACAACAACAGAAATCGTAGAGTGTCAAGATCTGATCTCGGAGTCATAGTGTCTACACAGTCGAAGCTGAATCGTAGAGTGTAGACCTAAGACTTCAACATATATGCTCACAACGCTAAGGCAGAATCATAGGGCAAATACGATTCTCAACAAATAAGCACTCCCAGAATATCCAAAGGAATGAAGCCTCTGGTCTAAGCTGCAAAGATACATCCCACTTGAAGGAAACTAAAGAGCACACAATGAATGGCATGAAAGCTAACGAAAGATCTAAGCAGCAACCCAATCAGCATCCAGATTGAGTTGTTAAGCCATTCGAGATGAAGTCTTCCACAAGTTGATCAGAAGAAGACTTCAGTAACTAACTAAGGAAAGTCCGCTAGTGCATCTCCTGTCAAGTAAATAGAAGGCATCGATCTTGGAAGCAACCGGGATCGTAGTGTTTGCCAAAAAAAGAAAGAACTGATGGAGTGTACACTAAGATACTGGTCAGCCTCTGAAGAACAAGGCTAAAGTGACTAAGCTTTAGGTCAGTCCATTGATGATAAGTGAACGGGAGATCACAAGGAGAAAGCGAGCTAGACACGCCACAAATCTGAAGTGTCTTGTTAATCAGAAGGGGCCAGAGTAAAGAATCAAGCCATCAGTATCTAAGAATAGTTGAGGCAAACAGAAGTGTTAAGGCACTGCACAAGAGTAGGAAGAGGTGTTCTATATTGAAGATCCGGTCAACACTCTTCAAGATCGTAGTATTGACTCTACATGTCAATGAGCAATTGTAAATAAGACACTACGATTAGGTCCAAGGAAGTAAGCATCAGAATCGTAAAGTTCGGTCATCCGAAGATTGAAGCATTGGCAACGGTTCAATCTGAAGGTTGCTATTCGGACAAGAGCTTATTGAGAGCATCGATGCAGAAGGACAGCCTCTGATCTAGAAATCAGAAGGGAGAAATAAAGTCGTCGACCTGCCCAAGACATCAAAGTGACATTTCTGACGGGGTAGGTGAAACAGTAGACTGTAGTTTCAGAAAGTCATGTCATGTCACATCTACAGTCTACACCAAATAACTCGAGATATGTGAAGCAATTTGAATAGCTTTCAACGGCTACTTTCCAACGGGAAGGTTGCCAAGGAGTATAAATCAGAATGAGATTAAAAGATCAAGGTGCTAATGATTGCTAAGTTGCATAATCATTGAGTTTTTGAAATGTTATTGTTGATTCTACGAGTTCCACCAGAAATTACGAGAACATGTCTCAGTGACAATGAGACTACATAGGTGGAAGTGAAGAAACTTTGAAGAAGGACTTAAACATATTAGAGCTTCACTCAACAAAGATGAGAATGCCACTGAAGATGGCAGCCAAGCTGAGAGCCGAGAAGGCTAAGAAGATAGCATTCAAAAAGGTGGCAGAGTTCAAAAAAGATCAAGAGAGCCACTCTACAGATCACCATGAACCAAAAGCTGAAAAAGAACAGAAGCAGAATCATGTCTGCAAAACATTCAAGAAGAGTTCAGGGATTGCTAAGTGGCTGACGAAGTATACCAAAAGCTCAGAGACTTAGCAAATCCATATGGTGATGTGCATAGCTGACATCAGATGAAGATGAGCAGAAAAGAGTGAAGATCAGCTGCACTAGAGAAGATGTGGTCCAGACTAGAGGCAGAATGTAAAGAGGACCACACCAAGCTGCTAAGTACATAAGATGTTCGAGCTTAAAGACATCTTAGCAGCTCAGCACCATCAACAACAACAACTACAACAACAACAAGCTAGGGCCTGAGGGGTCCTTGTCTAGAGGGACTAAATGAAGTTCCAAGTCTGCTGGGCTTGAAGAGATCTTAGGGAACTAGAGGAGTTCCAAGGCTGTTGGCCTTGAAGAGTTCTTAGTGAACTGAAGTCCCAAGGCTGTTGGCCTTGAAGGAATCTTAGTGATTCACGGTGATGCCCTTCCTTAGTGGAAATCCTTCTAGTTGAAAGAAGAAGAGTGGATTAGGAGCTTGAGTCTCTGAACCACTTAAAACCCCTTGTGTCTTTTACTTTATGTCATTTACATTATGTACCTAACTGCTATAACTGCTATGTATGTATTAACTGCTTACAACTTAACTAACTCTAAGAACAATGTATATATGATTATGAATATATCAATGAAGGGGATCTTTTACTTATTTCGTTGTGCTTGAAAAGATTCTTATGTTTGTCATATGCTAATTCATTATCAATACAAAATAAAAAGGAAAAGTATTTGAAAATTAAAAAGGATCTATTCAACCCCCCCTTCTAGATCTATTGTGTGCCTACTGGGAACTAATAATAATCATACCAATAAACAGTCCATCTATGCACTACGGGCCAAAGATCGTAGTGTTGACTCTACATGTCAATGAGAAATTGTAAACAAGACACTACGATTAGGTCCAAGGAAGCAAGCATCAGAATCGTAAAGTTCGGTCATCCGAAGATTTAAGCATTGGCAATGGTTTAATCTGAAGGTTGGTATTCGGACAAGAGCTTATTGAGAGCATCGATTGAGAAGGACAACCTCTGATCTAGAAATCAGAAGGGAGAAATAAAGTCATCGACCTGCCCAAGACATCAAAGTGACATTTCTGACGGGGTAGGTGAAACAAAGAGATGAAGCTACGCAGTCGTCGAGAAAAGTCATGTCATGTCACATCTGCAGTCTACACCAAATAACTCGAGATCTGTGAAGCAATTTGAATAGCTTTCAACGGCTACTTTCCAACGGGAAGGTTGACAAGGAGTATAAATCAGAATGAGATTAAAAGATCAAGGTGCTAATGATTGCTAAGTTGCATAATCGTTGAGTTGTTGAAATGCTATTATTGACTCTACGAGTTCCACCAGAAATTAAGAGAACAAGTCTCAGTGACAGTGAGACTACATAGGTGGAAGTGAAGCAACTTTGAAGAAGGACTTAAACATATTAGAGCTTCACTCAATAAAGATGAGAATGCCACTGAAGATGGAAGCCAAGCTGAGAGCCGAGAAGGCCAAGAAGATAGCATTCAGAAAGGTGGCAGAGTTCAAAGAAGATCAAGAGAGCCACTCTACAGATCACCATGAACCAAAAGCTGAAAAAGAACAGAAGCAGAATTTCATGTCTGCAAAACATTCAAGAAGAGTTCAGGGATTGCTAAGTGGCCGACGAAGTATACCAAAAGCTCAGAGACTTAGCAAATCCAGATGGTGATGGTGCACTGCTGACATCAAATGAAGATGAACATAAAAGTGTGAAGATCAGCTGCACTAGAGAAGATGTGATCCAGACTAGAGGCAGAATGTAAAGAGGACCACACCAAGCTGCTAAGTACATAAGATGTTCAAGCTTAAAGACATCTTAGTAGCTCAGCACCAACAACAACAACAACTACAACAACAAGAAGCCAGGGCCTGAGGGGTCCTTGTCTAGAGGGACTAAATGAAGTTCCAAGCCTACTGGGCTTGAAGAGTTCCTAGGGAACTAGAGGAGTTCCAAGGTCACGGCCTTGAAGAGTTCTTAGTGAATCAAGTCCCAAGGTCACTGGCCCTTAAAGGAATCTTAGTGATTCAGGGTGCTTCCCTTCCTTAGTGGAAATCCTGCTAGTTGAAAGTAGAAGAGTGGATTAGGAGCTTGAGTCTCTGAACCACTTAAAACCCCTTGTGTCTTTTACTTTATGTCATTTACATTATGTACCTAACTGCTATAACTGCTATGTATGTATTAACTGCTAACAACTTAACTAACTCTAAGAACAATGTATATATGATTAATATATCAATGAAGGGGATCTTTTACTTATTCCGTTGTGCTTGAAAAGATTCCTATGTTTGTCAGATGCTAATTCATTAGCAATACAAAATAAAAAGGAAAAGTATTTGAAAATTAAAAAGGATCTATTCAACCCCCCTTTCTAGATCTATTGTGTGCCTACTGGGAACTAACAATTGGTATCAAAGCAGGTTCTCATGCTATATTCAAAAGCTAATCAGTTTGAGTCTGATCCTAGGCACAAACATTGCTCTAAACTTAGTTTAGTAGTAAGTCACTTGTTGTATGCAGATGATCTCACACGTTGGAAATATTGTGTACAGGTAAATTTGTATATACACCTGAAGCTGCTCAGATTGGTCCATGCTCTTGATTGCCATATCAACAAGACCAATCCTTGATCGCTGTCAATCTTGTAATCTGAAGACCAGGCTAGAAAGCTCAAAAGACATCAACAGAAAAGAGTCAAACATCTACCAACCTGAAAAGATGAAAAGGCCACACATGCTAAGAAATGTTTATCCAAAGAAAAAAGAAGAACTTCTCAAACATGTATCTGGCCAACCAGTAGCTGGATGTAAACCTTGTGAACTTAAGGATGTCAAAGAACTAAAGATGCTGATATTCTCTTAGCTTGCATCTTCAAGACCACGACTGATAGATTGAAGGTTAACTAGAGCAACTAGCTGTCAGGAGCAAATGAGAAACTATGCACATCAATGCTTAAACTCAGTATATCTAGATAAATGAATGTTAAGAAACTGACAGTAAAAAGGTACGGTTCCTCACTAATATAAATATGTACATCATGATTGCACCTCCTTATGAACTATAACAGTATTCTTTCCAGGAATCATAATCTACCTAAAAAGGTGAAGAGAGAAAGTACACTGAGGGTGGAAACTCAAATGCCTATAAACTTTCTCTCCATCCAAGTTTTAGGTTGAAGATGACATCTTGAAAGAAATCTGAAATGGGTCATAAGAGCATCACAGGTTAAATTAATTTTATGTGAAGTAATCTTTGTTGATGGGTTAGTATGTATGTACAACCTATGGTCTAAGTGTTTAATAACACAGAGTATGATCAGTTCTATAAGAGCATCTTGAAGATTCATAGAAACTGATCACCTCCATGAACCAACCAGATACAAATAAATCGTAGAGTTGATTCTCACTTTGTGAACAGTTAAACCCTATGGACATAACCTAGCAAATGATGAAACCATCAAAGAAAAAGAGTGTTTTATTAAAATAGCAAATCTCACACACACTCACCATCATGCATCTCAAAATGTATTATCTAAATTAGTTACATACATGAATATGACTATTGGTGATCAATATGATGATTATCCAAATATATGAGGAACAGGGGTTTAGAAAACTAACCTAGCAAGACCCATTTAATCATGGGTACCAAAAATAGAAATTTATAACATGCAGGTACCTGGTCTATCTGGCCACACTAAGGAATGCTGAAGTAGAAGACTTCAGTCAAGAAAATTCAACCAGCAGAAGACTTAAGACTGTTCAGAAATGATTCTGATAAAACTCCTATATGTCAAAGCCTGTCTTAGAAGATTTACTGAGCTAATCTGAATGAAGCTCACATTGTTGCTGATCCTTATAAGGAAGCAAGTCATTTAACCAAAGATGTAAAAGGGTCTTAGATGCTCAATCATTCAAAGCATGTCATAAGAGAAGAATCCTCAAGGAAGCTCACCACATAGGATCATCGAGCATCAAACATGAGGAACTCATTACGGGAGTAGAACTCCATAAGCACAAACTGTAAAAGAAGACTACGTTTGTAGTGCTGTCAAATGATCTTAGAATGATCAGTCCTGGAGATATCCATGTCTACGATGTAAACAGATTTAATTATCAGTGGTGATTCCAGTCAGAAAGAGACGTGCAAGGATACCTCCTAATTCACATGAAGAAAAGGAAATCACACCTCACTGAAAAGAAAAAATCAACCATGGGGGAGCAGTGATCTGTTAAGGAACAACAACACTGAGATATTCTATGAAGTAATGTACCAGCTATAGAGTCCCAAAACTTTGTGGCTGATGAACCAAATAAAGATCCATAGTCAGTAGGAACGTCTCAAAATGTACTACTGATAACCTATCAGCCACCCAACTCAAAATCATGGAGTACCTACGATCAAACACCTGATCGTAGTGTAAGTACACGAGGACACCACAATTACAGCCAATGCAAATGTCTAAAGTTGGAAGAGGAACTCCCTAGTAGAAAAGGTCAAATGAGATATCAATGCAAATCACTTCTAAAAGTATTTCATCTGGAAAGCACCTCAGGGACAAACCTGACCCTTAGCTCACTCTAAGAGGTTGGCCCTTCCTGAGCTACCTTAACCCAGAAGGATTGCTTAATCAAGTTCATCTCAAGGACCAAGACAGTCAACTATCGTAAAGTAGAGTTTGAAGAAAACTCAATGATCGTGGTGTAAACTCAACGATCGTAGAAGCAAACTCGATGATCACAGTTTTACCAAAAAATATTCTAGCTCATAAGGAGCTTGGAAGAACGAGACAACTGCTCTACCATTCTGAATTATGAGGAGATTAGTTCGAATACAACTTGGAAAGGCATCATGCAAATGCACATCAGAACTTAAGTGACCAAACTAGCTTGGAGTATATCAGTGGTCAAGCTATGTAGTTTCAAAATAAGGATTAATGTCAAAACCATCCACTGCAACATCTCTCAAAGTTGATCGTTGAGTCAACAAAGGAAAACGTAGAGTCCATAGCTGCCTTACTATGCTACTCTACGAACCAAAGAGGTCAACGGTCAATCCACGTCAATTAAACGTCTACTCTTCTAAAAGAGATATCTAACTGAAAAGTTTATGGGGAGTTATAGCTCATTACTGGGCATCGTGAAACATATGGCTAGTTGACACATCATAGTGTAAGCAGAGTCAGAAGGAACTGCCATAAAGACAAATTCAAAATCTGCAAACAGTTACCAGAAACTATCGAACCTCTCTCCCTCCCATTTTCAAACCCTAGAATCCTCTTCGAAGCTTAAATCAATCAAACCTCGAGAACCCAAATCACAATCAGTTAAATCTCTCTGAATCACATACCCATATACCTTGAACTCTTCAAATGGCAGAACGACGAGTTATAACAGGAATCCAACTCGGCTTCAAAAAGTTTGAAAAATTAAAAATGAAGTTCAAGGACATACTTGAGCTCGTAAAGAAGGTTGGGTTCTCTGAGTGCTTGGAGATCGACACTCTTGTCTATACAGAGCTAGTGAAGCAGTTCTACTCAAATGCTTCAACAAATTCTGGGCTTCTGACCACTAAGGTGAAAGGATCAAGTATGAAGATAAAAGCATCAGACATCAATCAATGTCTAGGGTTTCCCAATCAAGGTCTGATAAACCTGGATGAAGTCGACATTGAAGAAGGCAAGAGGCTAATGCGGTACCAAAGAAACCCTAGTCTAAAGGACATGAAGAAGGAGTTTCCTGAGGAATTCAAGTTCCTTGCTGAGATAGTGGGAAAATGTATACCATGCAAGGATACTGCACATGACACTGTACTCGATCAGTAGTTGAAGATTATGTCTATAATAGTTCTGAAGAAGCAAATCAACTTTGGAGTCATCTTGTTTAATCAAATCTCTAAATGGATAGAAAAGGCTGAGTTGATGAAGTCTACAGAAAAACCACTTACAAAAGTATTTCATGGAAGACTGCTAAGTATTGTGATGAAGAAGAAGCTGGGAGGCAAAATCAAGGATCATGAGGGAGAACCTCTGAATGTTCACAAAGTAATGTCTCCACAACTGTTTGAGAATTGGAAGAAAAACCCAAAGGAGAACAGAAGGTTAACAACAATAGGGAGCAGCAGAAAGAACTCTGCAAAAAAGAGGAAGGCGAAAGAGGTGGAAAGCTCTGAGTTAGGCGACTCAGCACCGGTAGCAGCCACACCTGCAAGGAAGAAATCCAAAGGCGTGAAGAAAACTAAGGCCCTATTAAAAAGTCTCTCCATGGAAGACAAGGATGAAGAAGAAAAAGTCCTGACTACAGAAACCACTAAGAGGAGAAGTAACAGACTGCTTCAAGGGCCATTAAGAAAGAGATCTAAAGTGGAAAACAAACCAGCCCCAGTCTCCCAAGAAAGTACATTTGACAAAAAGGAGAATGTAGAGTCAGAGGAAGAAAAGGGAACTGACGGTCTCAAGACCGAGTCCCCAAAGAACGAATCCAGCAATGAAGCTGAAGCTGGATTCATGGAAGAAAATGCAGAATCTATTGATAAAGAAGAATGCACATGCCCTGTGGCTAACTCTCAGAGTATTCACTCTAATGATGAAGAAAAGCTATAAGATGACCCAACTGCATCTCTAAATGCAAATGCTCCAACAAGCCCAGATAATGGGTCAAATGATGTTAATTCGGAAGAAGAAGGACCTGCCCCTGCCAATACTGAATGTCAAGGAAGTTTGTCTGGTGATTCAAAGGCCTCAAAGTCTGAAGAGAAAGAAGAGTCTGATTCTCTTATAGCTGAACCTCCAAGGAGAAGAAAGAGCTACAGACTACTTGCTAAATTTACCCTCAAGAAGAAAAGTGATCAGTCTACTGCAGTCATTGATGTAAGTGATGATGAATCTGAATCCAATATATGAAGATGATGCTGAAGATGATAATAGTAATGAAAATTAGCAAGAAGGATTCACTGATGAATCAGATAAAGGAAGTCAACATGATTCCAGTTCAGAAGGTGAAGAAATGGGAAAAGATTTTGGTTCTGCTAATCAGGAATCAGAGGAACCAGCAGACTATCAAGTTCTCTCTCGAGCTAGAATTAGCAAGGGAATAGTGGTGGAAGTTTTTGATGAACCACCAGCTGAACCAGCAGCAAGATGGATAAGTCATGGAAATGCACAACTTCGAGTTGTAAGAATGACTACTGATGAAGTGCTTCACAATTGGAAAAATATGGAATTAGATTGCACAACAATACTGTATAACTCTGAAGAGATGGTTCTTCCCATGGATGTCGTGGTTAAAGGCACATACTAATAAAGATGAGAGCTACTTCAGCTGGTGCTAGTCTCAGTTTCCAAATCTGGAGTTGGTGTCACAAAACTTCCCAAGGGTAAAGAAGTTTGCAACCATGATGATCAATGACCAGCCCCATTACAAAGTCTACCGACATGCTGACAATCTTTATATTCCCTATGATCGTAGAATGGACTCTGAAGGCATAAGGATTATGGCCAAGGAGATAATCATAGAGTCTGTTCACTCTACCACTGATGGTGTTCAAGTCCAGAATAAGAAGCCTCCATCTGCCCAAGCACAGCTATCTGATATTCCTTCATCCTCCAATAGTGATTGGTATTCAACGATTTTTCAGATTATCAATACTCTCAAAAATCTTTCCAAGGATGAAAATCGTAGAGTCCAATCTGGTGTTCAACAAGAGGCTGCCCAACCAAATGACCAAATCCCTATGGAGCAGGAACTAATGAAAAACTCTGATGAGCTTTTTGAGAAGATATCTTTAATCCATGAAGAATCAAAGAGGTTGACAGCAGCTGGAGGTAATTCAGTTCAAGATAGACTCCAAGCAACGATGGCTGATGTATCTCTCAAAATCAAAGAGAGAGATCACATCTATCTGAAGGCTATGAATGATCAGAAGGCAGATGCACTATGAGCATAGAAGGAAAATGATGAACAACTCCAAGTCCTCTTTGACAAGATTGACAATATAAATTAGTCTTTCTCTATGCAACTTGAGTTAAGCCAACAAGAACTCAAGATTGAAGTCGGTAACTCCTCCTACCTGATGGAGCAACTAATGTCCAACATGGAACAGTTCTCCCAAATGATTAATGATAAAAAGGGGAGAAAAAGAGGCATAGAAAAAGGCAGAATAAGAGGCACTCAAGAAAGGGCAAGGAGAGCAGAAGGAAAGAAGAGAAGAAGATAAAGAAGAAGAGAGCACAAGAAGTAGCTAAGTCATCATCTAAGGGGGAGCCAAATGATGATGAGCCTGAGGCTGAGGGGGAGCCATAAGAAGAAGAGGAGTATACATCTATAGAGGAGCAGACAAAATAAATGAAGTCAACATCCCAGAGGGAGAAGGAGCAAAGAAATCAAACAGATGAATAGCTGATCAACAGACATCCTGGAAGCATACATGGAACCAAAGAGGTACATCTCTAACTAGTTAGGTATGTTCTGGATTCAGGATGTAAAATGTCAATGTATTAAATTCCACATCATTATAAATGACATTCATAATTATCTATTTTAGAAATACAGCTGCTCACTATATATAAGATTCATTTATAACATGCATATGCACTTATTATTTTTGTCATAATCAAATAGGGGGAGATTGTCAAGAATAAGCATATGAATGATATTCCTATTTACATATGATTTGATTATGATATATATGAATGAATATGCAAGTATGCTTGTATTAAGAAAAGTTGTAAAGTCCTTTGATAGATAATAGAAACATATGTATAAGGACTTAGAATGAATTGATCAAATATGTTAGGTTGATCCTACATAAGCAAAATAGCTTTGTAAAGTCCTTAAAAGAAATGATGTACAAGGACTATAAATATAGAAAGATCAAGCATGTAAGGTTGATCTTATAATGTAATAGTTAGGCTTGTCTGATCGTCGAGCACTGCACCAAAAATTGTAGTCTACCAGGAGAGTCAAGGAAAACTCGAGACCTATCGAGACAGAATCGTAGTATGCAAGATAGTAGATCTCAGAGTTCGTAGACTACCAGGAGAGACGAGGAAGGATCGTAGTGTGTCGAGTAGCACTTCCTCTAAGCCGTAGTCTACTGAGGAAGTCATATTCAGAATTGTAGAGACAGCCTGCCTACAAGCCGATCGAGCATCTCCCAAAGCCAAGTCAAGAATTGTAGACTACACTCAGAGTCGTAGAGTCTACTGATCGTATCAAAGGCAGAGATCGTAGTCGAGCAAGATCAGATGAAGAGAACAAGCACAACGATAGAAATCGTAGAGTGTCAAGATCTGATCTCAGAGTCATAGTGTCTACATAGTCGAAGCTGAATCGTAGAGTGTAGACCTAAGACTTCAACAGATATGCTCACAACGCTAAGGCAGAATCATAGAGCAAATACGATTCTCAACAAATAAGCACTCCCAGAATATCCAAAGGAATGAAGCCTCTGGTCTAAGCTGCAAAGATACATCCCACTTGAAGGAAACTAAAGAGCACACAATGAATGGCATGAAAGCTAACAAAAGATCTAAGCAGCAACCCAATCAGCATCCAGATTGAGTTGTTAAGCCATTCGAGATGAAGTCTTCCACAAGTTGATCAGAAGAAGACTTCAGTAACTAACTAAGGAAAGTTCGCTAGTGCATCTCCTGTCAAGTAAATAGAAGGCATCGATCTTGGAAGCAACCGGGATCGTAGTGTTTGCCAAACAAAGAAAGAATTGATGGAGTGTACACTAAGATACTGGTCAGCCTCTGAAGAACAAGGCTAAAGTGATTAAGCTTTAGGTCAGTCCATTGATGATAAGTGAACGGGATATCACAAAGAGAAAGCGAGCTGGACACGCCACAAATCTGAAGTGTCTTGTTAATCAGAAGGGGCCAGAGTAAAGAATCAAGCCATCAGTATCTAAGAATAGTTGAGGCAAACAGAAGTGTTAAGGCACTGCACAAGAGTAGGAAGAGGTGTTCTACATTGAAGATCCGGTCAACACTCTTCAAGATCGTAGTGTTGACTCTACATGTCAATGAGCAATTGTAAATAAGACACTACGATTAGGTCCAAGGAAGTAAGCATCAGAATTGTAAAGTTCGGTCATCCGAAGATTGAAGCATTGGCAACGGTTCAATCTGAAGGTTGCTATTCGGACAAGAGCTTATTGAGAGCATCGATGCAGAAGGACAGCCTCTGATCTAGAAATCAGAAGGGAGAAATAAAGTCGTCGACCTGCCCAAGACATCAAAGTGACATTTCTGACGGGGTAGGTGAAACAGTAGACTGTAGTTTCAGAAAGTCATGTCATGTCACATCTGCAGTCTACACCAAATAACTCGAGATCTGTGAAGCAATTTGAATAGCTTTCAATGGCTACTTTACAACGGGAAGGTTGCCAAGGAGTATAAATCAGAATGAGATTAAAAGATCAAGGTGCTAATGATTGCTAAGTTGCATAATCATTGAGTTTTTGAAATGCTATTGTTGACTCTACGAGTTCCACCAGAAATTAAGAGAACATATCTCAGTGACAATGAGACTACATAGGTGGAAGTGAAGCAACTTTGAAGAAGGACTTAAACATATTAGAGCTTCACTCAACAAAGATGAGAATGCCACTGAAGATGGCAGCCAAGCTGAGAGCCGAGAAGGCTAAGAAGATAGCATTCAAAAAGGTGGCAGAGTTCAAAGAAGATCAAGAGAGCCACTCTACACATCACCATGAACCAAAAGCTGAAAAAGAACAGAAGTAGAATCATGTCTGCAAAACATTCAAGAAGGGTTCAGGGATTGCTAAGTGGCTGATGAAGTATACCAAAAGCTCAAAGACTTAGCAAATCCATATGGTGATGTGCACAGCTGACATCAGATGAAGATGAGCAGAAAAGAGTGAAGATCAACTGCACTAGAGAAGATGTGGTCCAGACTAGAGGCAGAATGTAAAGAGGACCACACCAAGCTGCTAAGTACATAAGATGTTCAAGCTTAAAGACATCTTAGCAGCTCAGCACCATCAACAACAACAACAAGCCAGGGCCTGAGGGGTCCTTGTCTAGAGGGACTAAATGAAGTTCCAAGTCTGCTGGGCTTGAAGAGATCTTAGGGAACTAGAGGAGTTCCAAGGCTGTTGGCCTTGAAGGAATCTTAGTGATTCACGGTGATGCCCTTCCTTAGTGGAAATCCTTCTAGTTGAAAGAAAAAGAGTGGATTAGGAGCTTGAGTCTCTGAACCACTTAAAACCCCTTGTGTCTTTTACTTTATGTCAATTACATTATGTACCTAACTGCTATAACTGCTATGTATGTATTAACTGCTTACAACTTAACTAACTCTAAGAACAATGTATATATGATTATGAATATATCAATGAAGGGGATCTTTTACTTATTTAGTTGTGCTTGAAAAGATTCTTATGTTTGTCATATGCTAATTCATTATCAATACAAAAATAAAAAGGAAAAGTATTTGAAAATTAAAAAGGATCTATTCAACCCCCCCTTCTAGATCTATTGTGTGCCTACTGGGAACTAATAATAATCATACCAATCAACAGTCCATCTATGCACTACGGGCCAAAGATGACTTTTATCACAATATAAGCATGAGGATGATGACAATTATATAAGAATTCAGTTAAAAGAAAACAAAGGATAAATTTTTAAAGATTTATAATTTAATTTATCCAGAATTCAATAATGTCCAAATTGTCAACATGATACTGCTTTGTGGAGTAAAATTCAAGAATAATATTGTATCAAAAATGATTTGGACAAAAAAGAAATCAATTTTTATCATAAATAGTAATCTGGGTGAATAGTACCTAAGTGAATAGTACCCCATAAATAGTACTTTGGGAATGGTACCCAGTGAATAGTACTCCGGCATAAAAAATTAAACTTTATTAACAATACTCAGAATAATATATCCATAAAAAGATACTAGATGAAGCGCAAATTTGAAGGATATTCTACTAATTTCATAGAGTATAAAAGTAATACTTTAACAAAATGAGTGTAGAATTCGCAATCTGAAAAGAAATAATATTACTTACATACTACAAAGTATGAAAGAAAATATTATTTCATACGAATATTGAACAAAAATAATATCCCTTAGAACTGTTGAACGAAAATAATATTCCTTACAAATATTAAACGAATATAATATTCCTTACGAATATTAAACGAATGTATCTTGCGAATATTGAACGAAATAAAATTTCTTACGAATACGAGAAATAATATCATAAGCGAATATGATATAAATAATACCCCTTCTCTCAAAAGAAGACTATTTATGACTGGTATAGCGGATATATTCTTGAAAAAAAATTCACTATTTTTTACACTCAAAGCTTCCTTAAACTCAAAAGAAATATGCTCAATATTATAGAAGAAGAATTCTCTTATTCCGGTGTGACTTTCAATTCTAAACTGAACATCCTATTTATAGGAGAATGGCTGGATACTATTTAGGAAAAATAATCACGGACTGCACAGTGATTTCATACGAAATCACGGATGAATTCTGAAATTTTTTTAATTTTACTATAAGAACTATGCTGACACTATGTAAACACTATGCATAATAAAATATAATATATTCTATTTTTCATATAAAACAAAACTTATAATAATAATAATAATAATTCACTCCCTTTTCCATCTTCCCGGGAATCCATTTCATTTCCCTCCCCCCACTTTTTCTTTCAACACACATGGGCCCCGCCTTTATATATATACTGAATAACTTTCTACCGATTATTTTAAAAAATGAATAAGTGGGGGTCCAAATAATACGCCAAAATTACAATAAATACTTCATAAAAATCCCCTCAATAATTTTAACATCATTTATTCATCAATAATATAACTTGCAATATTAACAATCAGATCATTCCCAAGAAAGAGGGGGCTTTCCGATAAGGATTTCTTCCTATTGGCACGCAATTAAGTGGCCAACCCACTTTCCTCGACAGAACTTTCTAGACATTATCAATAATGCAAATAATAATATGAATAACTTGTCATCTCAATTATTGATTTAATAATATAAAATATTATGACAATAATTGAATCAATAAAGTGAGATACTATGCAGCAATTACTATGAAAATAATTGAATAAAATAGAGTGACTTCTCACGTAAGCATCAATAATAAATACTGTGTGCTACTATGCAACCACGTGTATTATTGTACTTTTATCACCGAGTAATTCAACAGTTAACGGTAAAAATTTTGCCATTTTTTTATAAAAAGATATTTCTGTCGTTTTCTAACTTCGACATTAATTTTGTTGCGGGGTCCACCAATAATTGCTCCGTTGTACAAATATTCCTTGATAAAATGAATATTCTCCGACCAATCGAATATTTTATAACTTGCTTACTTCTTAAAATTTATAAATATTACCCACAACTATAATATTATATCAAATCTACACCTTAATGCCCAAAAAAAATATTTCGAAAAAATTAATCTTTATTCATAAAATTTGGGATCTTACACCCCTCTTTCCTAGGAATGATCTAGTTATCAGTATTGTGAATCTATAATATTAATTAGGAATAATTATTGAAGGATTGAAGAATTGTAAATAATTAATGAATATAAATTATGGATAAATATGACAAATAAATATTTATTCAATTTTAATATAAATGGAGGAATTTTAGCATGAAACATTTATTGAAAGTTTGACATATTTTTCTATGGAATCACAATTATCTTGTAAGACCCCAACTTTTATGAATAAAGATTAATTTTTTCTCGATTTTTGAATATTATGGTGTGGATTTGATATAATGTTATAGTTATGGGTAATATTTATAAATTTTGTAAAGTAAGCAAGTAATCATAAAATATTCGATTGGTCGGGGAATATTCGTTTTAACAGAAAATATTCGTACAACGATACAATCATTGGTGGACCCCACAACAGAATTATTGTCGGATTTAAAAAATGACAGAAATATCTTTTTATAAAAATAACGGCAAAAGTTTTACCTTTAACTGTTAAAATATCTGGTGATAAAAGTACAGTAATACGCGTGGTTGCATAGTAGCACACGGTATTTGATGCTTACATGAGAAGTCACTCAGTTATACTTAATTATTGCTACAGTAATTGCTGCATAGTATCTCACGTTATTGATTTAATTATTGTAACAATATTTTATAATATTAAATCAATAATTAAGATAACAAGTTATTCATATTATTATTTGCATTATTGACAATGTCTAGAAAGTTCTGTCGAGGAAAGGGGTTTGGTCACCTAATTGCACGCCAATAGGGAGAAATCCTTATCAGAAAGTCCCCTCTTTCCTGGGAATGATCTGATTGTTAATATTACAAGTTATATTATTGATGAATAATTATTGTTTAAAAATGTGTTTTGTGAAGCCAAGTGGGTTGAGATAAATATAGGGGATTTTTATGAAATATTTGTCGTAAGTTTGGCGTATTATTTGGACCCCCCATTTACTCATTTTTCAAAATCGTCAGGAGAAAAGTTATCTCAGTTTTATTTTATATATATATATATATATATATATATATATATATATATATATAGTAAGTATATATATATATTAAAAAAAAGGGAGTCACGAGAGGGGAGGGGGAATTGGTCACCACGGATTATATATATATATATATATATATATATATATATATATATATATTATAATATATTTTATTTTTTATAAAAAATAGAATATATTATATTTTATTATGCATAGTGTTTGTATAGTAAAATCAAAAAATTTGTTCCGCGCCAGTGAACCTTTTTTATTGTGCGTCCAAATAGTGCCATGCCATTCTCCTATAAATAGGATGCTTAGTTTAGAAATGAAAATCACACCAGAATCAGAAAATTCTTCATCTATAATATTGAGCGTATTTCTTTAGAGTTTAAGGAAGCTCTAAGTGTAGAAAATAGTGAAAGTTTTCTTCAAGAATATCCCCGCTATACCAGTCAGAATACTTTCCTTTTTAAGGTAAGGTATATTATTTTTGTTCAATATTCATAAGAAATAATATTTTCTTCCATATTCTGTAGTATGTAAGTAATATTATTTCATTTTAGATTCTAAATTCTACACTCATTTTGTTAAAGTATGGCTTCTATACTCCTTGAAATTAGTAAAATATCCTTGAAATTTGCGCTTCATCTAGTATCTTTTCATGAAAATATTATTCGGAGCATTGTTGATAATTTTTAATCTTTTCATGTTGGGGTACTATTCCCGAAGTACTATTCATGGGATACTATTCACTCAAGTACTATTCACCTGGGGTACTATTCATGACAAAAATTGATTTCTTTTCGGTCCAAATCATTTTTGATACTATATTATTCTTGAATTTTACACCATAAAGCAGTATCATGTTGATAATTTGGACATTTTTAAATTTTGGATAAATTAAATTATAAATCTTTAAAATTTATCCTTGCTTTTATTTAATTGAATTCTTATATCATTGTCATCATTCTCATACTTATATTCTGATGAAAGTCATCTTTAGCCCGTAGTGCAGATGGACTGTTGATTGGTATGATTATGACCAAGGATTATTTGGTATAATCATAACCTGTAATGTTACAAATGATGTGGTAAAAGTCCTCATTGGCCCGTAGTGCATTGATGGACAGTTGTTGCCATGATCATAACCATTGGTGATAACACGAATATCCTTGGCCCGTAGTGCATGGATAATTCGTGGATGTGATTCTAACAAATATCTTTAGCCCGTAATACATGGATAATTCAGTGATGTGGATTATTTATTGAGCTGAGTCTCAGCGATAAAATTGATGATAAACTTTACTTGACTCTTCTAATGGATTGCTTGTTCCGCTGCAGTTAAACTTGTTGTCTATTGTATTCTATCAGTTTAACACTGTTGAAGGCTAACGATAATTTATTCTGCATTATCTTAGTCATAATATTTCTTACTGGGCAAGTTGAGCTCACTCTTTTGCTTTCATTATTCTCTTCAGGAAATGATAACGTAGCCGGGACTAGTCGAGGAATGGAGTGACGGTCCGAGATGGTGGTTATAGTTGTCCTCACTATTCTATGAAATAGTGTGATAATAAATGTAATGAGGACTCCATTTGAGTTTAGATATTGTCTATGAGACAATATTCGTGTTAAATCTCTCGACTACGCTTTTATCATATTGTATAAATTAAGTTTGTATTTGAATTCTGTACCATATATTTGGCGACTCAGAATGGGTGATGTATACCTATTTTGGGAGCATCACAATTGGTATCAATGATTAGGGATAATGATCCCTGACTGAGATGTGAGACTAGAACTAAGAGGAGAGAGATGGGTAAATCATTCGCTAGTATGACCTACCTATGTTTATTTGTTATTTAATTGGTCGGTCAGAATATAGAGATAATATGTGGCATGTCAATTAACCCTTATTTTGTGGCAGTGTTTAAAAATGACATCTGAAAATGTTTAGATTAGCAATGGAACACATGAGACCGTTGAGTCACCGATGATCAATAACTAGGATAGTGTGCATCAGGAAGGCAATAATCCTTATGTAAACAACAACACCAACCAAATGATAAATGATGAGATGTTCAGAGGCTTTCTATAATTCATGCAACATCAGGGGAGAGATACTCCTGTGCAAAATACAGTTGGGAACACTGGCAACTCACGGATGGTCACCGCTAAGCAGTTCAAGGAGCTGGGACCACCAGAGTTTTTGGGAAGCCAGAACCACTTAAGGCAGAGATGTGGATAAAGCAGATCACCAAGATATTTGATGTCTTGGGATGCTCTGAGGAGCAAAAGGTTCCCTTTTCCACCTTCATGTTGCGAGGAGAGGCAGACTATTTGTGGGAATCTGTAAAGCGTACTCAACTTGCCGCACTAAATATGTCTTGGGAGAAGTTCTAAGAACTGTTCAACGATAAGTACTTTTTCGAAAGTATTCGTCACATGAAGGAGGTGGAGTTCATCAAGATGGAACAAAACAATATAACTGTATCACAGTATGAGGCTAAATTTGCGGAGTTATCCTGGTTTGCATCCCATTTGATAGATAATGTGGAGAGAATAACGCAAATTTTTTTGCGAGGTTTGAAACCCGAAATACGTCAATACCTCATTTCTCACAAACTTTACTTGTATTCAAATGTTGTAAATAGGGCTTAGTTATTGGAGTGCGATAATGAGTCAACTCAACCAAGAGAAAGAAGCTGGTAAATCGATAATACCAGTGGTAGCAGTTATTAAAGCGGTGACAACAAACGTGGAGGGAATCAACATGCCAGAAATGGTAACCACTTCGGTGGTAATCATGGCCAAGACAGTAGAAGTGGAAATTTTAAGAAGAGAAGGTTCAACAATGATGGAAAGACAGAAGCACCAGCACCCATTTTCAAGGAAGGAGAACGACCACTGATCGTATGCTTCAAATGCGGAGGAGGGACACATCAGTCCAAACTGCACGATGCAGTCCAAAGCATGTTATAATTATAGAAGAGAAGGTCACCTAGCCCGATTTTGTCATACAGTGAAGTCAAATACAGCTGGAATGGAGACACCAAAGGTTGTCCCAGACAAGTCAAAGCCGGTAGTTTAAGGGAGAGCATTTGTCGTAACCTCCCAAAAGCGAGGAACCCGAATGAGATTATCACAGGTAAGCTAATCATAAACTCTTGCGAAGTATATACCTTATTTGATACCGGTCATACCCATTCTATTATTTTTCCTACTTGCGTTCAACGTTTAAATTTAACTCCGGAGAAATTAAACTTTGACTTATCGGTTGAAACTCCGTTAGGAGAAACCTTCATTACATCCACTGTTTATAAATCTTGTTTGATTCAAATCGATACCCTCACGTTACCTGTCGATCTTATCTCTTTGAAAATACTTGCATTTGATGTGATTTTAGGGATTGATTGGTTAACCACTCATCATGCTAAAATTGATTATTTTCGTTAGTTTTAGCTTTCATATTCCTAACCAACCTATTATGGGAATTCAAGCAACCAAACCACTAAAGTCAATCACTGTCATATCAAGATATAAAGCTATTCATTTATTGAAAAATGGATGTCAAGTTTTTTAGCCCATGTCACAAACTTAAACAAAAATACGTTAGAGTTGAATGATATTTCTATTGTTAATAAATTTCTTGACGTATTCCCTAAAGAACTTCTTGGCTTACCCCCAGAGCGTGAAATCAAATTTTGTATCGACCTTGAACCTCTCAGCTACGCTTTTGTCGTATTGTATAAATTAAGTTTGTATTTAAATTATGTATCATGTATTTGGCGACTCAGAATGGGTGATGTATACCTATTTTTGGGGCGTCACATATCTTCTCCGATAAATTATTCATTCATGTGACGCCCCCAAAATAGGTATACACAACCCATTCTGAGTCGCCAAATGCATGGTATAGAATTCAAAAACAACCTTCATGTATACAATTGTCATGCAAAATACGACAATACAATAGCTGAGTTTCAAAACACATAGTGTCTTGTAGATAATATCCAAACTCCAATAAAGTCCTCATTATAAATATTGTCACACTATTTTACAAAATAGTGAGGACTACTATAATAAATATCTTGGACCATTACTTCACTCTCCGACTAGTCCCAGCTACATTCTAGCCTCCTGAGAAGAACAATGGAACCAAAAGGAAAAGGGTGAGCTTAACTAGCCCAGTAAAGAATATTATGACTAAGATAATGTAGAACAAATTATTTTTAGTCTTCAATAGGGAAAAATTTGATAGAATATAATAGACAACAAGTTTTAGATCAACAACTGCAGTGGAATAAGCAATCCATTTGAAGAGTCGAGTAGAGCGTAAAGTCTACTATCTTCTATGATTTAAAAGTCCATCATCAATATTTTATCCCTGTAACAATCAATAAATATTTCACATCAACGAATTGGTCATGCACTACAGGCCAAAGATATTCGTTAGTATCACCAGTGGTCATGATCATGCCAAACAACTGTCCATCTATACACTACGGGCCAAAGAGGACTTTCACCACATCATTTGTTTGTAACATTACAGGTCATGATTATACCAATACACAATTCCTGGTCATAATCATACCAATCAATAGTCCATCTATGCACTACGGGCCAAAGATGACTTTCACCACAATATAAGCATGAGGATGATGATAATGATATAAAGAATCAATCAAGTGAGATCAAGGATAAATATTAGAGATTTAGAATTCAATTTATCCAGAGTTCAAAAATGTCCAAATTGTCAACATAATAACTAATTGTGGAGTAAAATTCAAGAATGATATTCATGTATCAAAAATAATTTGGACATAAAAGAAACTAATTTTATCATGAATAGTACCGTATGAATAGTACCCATGAATAGTACTGTATGAATAGTACCATATGAATAGTACCCATGAATAGTATTGTATGAATAGTACCCATGAATAGTATTGTATGAATAATATCCATGAATAGTAACCCGACGTGAAAATATTGAAATTTAATAAGAAACTTCAGACCAATATTTCAGTGAAACAATACTAGATGAAGAACAAAACTCAAGGATATTCTACTAATTTTAGGGATTATAGAAGCAATACTTATCAAAATAAGTGTAGATTTAGGAATATGAAACGAAATAATATTACTTACATACTATAGAGTATGGAAGAAAATAATATTTTTATGAATATTGAACGAAAATACTATCCCTTACGAATATTGAACGAAAATAATATTCCTTATGAATATTGAACGAAGATAATATCCCTTACGAATATTGAACAAAAACAATATTCCTTACGAATATTGAACGAAAATAATATTCCTTACGAATACGAAAAATAATATCTCTTACGAATATAAAATAAATAATACCCCTTACCTTAGTAGGAGACTAAATCTGACTGGTATAACGAAGATATTCTTGTGGAAAACTTATACTATTTACTACACTCAAAGTTTTCTTATACTCAAAAGAAATACGCACAATATTATAGAAGAAGAATTCTCTGATTCTGGTGTGATTTTCATTTCTTAACTAAGCATCCTATTTATAGAAGAATGGCAGGGCATTATTTAAGAAAATCACGGATGCACAGTAAAGGAATTTACGGGCAAAGTTCACGGATCAATTCGCGCGATTTTCTAATTTTTACTATTCATCACTGTGTACTAAAATATTCTAATAAAACAAAAATTTTATATAAAATATAATATATTCTAATTCTAATCTAATAAAACAAATAACTTTATATATAATATAAAAAGTATTATATTTTATATAAAAAGTTTTCTGTTTTATTACTATTATAATAATAATAAAACAAAACTGAGATAACTTTCTACCGACGATTTTGAAAAATGAGTAAGTGGGGGTTCATTTTATCAGCCAAACTTACAACAAATATTTCATGACAACCCCTTTATTTATATCAAAAATTAAATAAATATTTATCACAAATCACTTATCTTCAATAAACACATTTTTAATCTTTCAACAATTATTCATCATTAATATTACAACTCACAATATTGACAACTAGATCATTTCCGAGAAAGAGGGGGCTTTTCGATAAGGACTTCTTCTTATTGGCGCGCAATTAAATAACCTAACTTCTTTTCTCGATAGAACTTTCTAGACATTGTCAATAATGCAAATAATAATATGAATAACTGTGTTGCCTCAATTATTGATTTAATAATATAAAATATTGTGCAGATTATACTGTGACAATAATTGAATCAATAATATGAGATAATATGCAGCAACTACTATGGCAATAATTGAATGAACCGAGTGACTTCTTATGTAAGCATCAATAATCAGATATACTGTACAATACCGTGTGCTATTGTGCAACCGTGTGTATTAATGTTCGTTTATCACCGGTATTTCAACAGTTTAACGGTAAAAGTCTTGCCTTTATTTTTATAAAAAGGTTATTTCTGTTGCTTTCTATATCTAACAGTCATTCCATTGTGGGGTCCACCAATAATTGTGCAATCGTACGAATATTTCCCGACAAAAAAATATTCTCCGACTAAACAAATATTTTATGACAACTTACTTGCTTTGAAAATTTTGCACATATCATCCATTAATTTAGCATTATATCAAATCACACCTTATTATTTAAAATAATACTTAGAGAAAATTAAATATTTATTCATAAAAAGTTGGGGTCTTATAATTCAAATATATTATTATAATATTACATTATAATAGCATAATGTGATAATATAATAGTATAATTTTATAATTTATAACTTTTTATATAGATATATTATTATAATATATGATTTATAGGCATGTAAATTGTGAGTGGAGAGGAGAAGGTTTGCTTTGTATTCTTTTTCTTTTCCAAGTTGGTGGGCGGAGGATTTCTCCTACAAATGTAATGCATTCATTTGTTTTCTAAAGGTGTGGGCCTCAACCAATAAGAAGTGAGGATGTTAGGCATTGAAAGAAAAAAAAAAGAATTAGGCAGAGAAGAAAAAAAAAGGTAGGAAAATTTATTTGTTTTCTTCCGTATATTTGTAACTTATTTTCTCCCATAGGAACCACTTGATTGGTGGAGATTGAAAGTTGGTGAATGATAGTTGGTTGGGTGGCCACAATTATTTTTCAAACTTGCCTAATTATCTGCCAAACTTTCCCAAACCTTCTCCCTCATTTGCATTATAAATATGTTAGTCGGATGAGAAACCAAGACACACATCATCATAATATCAAAAATTCTTATTCTATAATATTGTGAGTATTTCTCTTGAATATAAGGATACTTTGAGTGTAGCTAATAGTGCAAGATTGTCTCAAGATAATATCTGATATTCTAGTTAAATTTAGTTTTCTACTAAGGTAAAGGATATTATTTTATTTCAATACTCGTAAGAAATATCATTTTCTTTCATACTCCATATTATATAAGTAATATTATTTTATTTCATATTATTATTCATACGATACTATTCATGGGTACTATTTCTATGGTACTATTCATGGGTACTATTTCTACGGTACTATTCGTGGGTACTATTCATATGGTACTATTCACAACAGAATTTAATTTCCTTTTCTTTGTCTAAATTATCTTTTATGAATCTTATTCTTGAAATTGAATCCATGTTATGATCTCCATGTTAACAATTTGGACATTCTTAAACTTTGGATAAATTGAATTAGAAATCTCTAATATTTATCTTTGATCCCACTTGATTCATTCTTTATGTCATTGTCATAATTCTCAGACTTAAATTATGTTGAAAGTTATCTTTAGCTCGTAGCGCAAAGATGAACTGTTGATTGATGAATATCTTTGGCCGTAGTGCAAAGATGAACTGTTGATTGATGAATATCGTTGGCCCGTAGTGCAAAAATGAACTGTTAATTGATATCTTTGACCGTAGTGAAAAGATGAACTGTTGATTGACATCTTTGGCTTGTGGTGCAAAGATGGACAGGTGTTTGGCATTATCATAACCACTGATGATACAAATGAATATCTTTGGCCCGTAGTGAAAAGATAAATTATTGTTTGACATGATTATAGTTTGGCAGTTGAACATCTTTGGCCCGTAGTGCAAAGATGGACAATTGATTTGTATAATAATGACCATTGTTGTTAAATTTGAATATCTTTGGTGTAGGGTGTAAAGACGATATAATTATTAAGTGTCTTTAGTATTTGTAGCAAGGACATTGAGTGAAAGTTGTATTAAGACTTTATGGCAAGGAGAAACTGTTGATTTACATGATTATAAACATGAATTGTGAATTTAACTATAATCTTTGATGGTTCAGGTGAAGACAGGTGATGAAAGCTCTCTTTGTTTTGAGTATAACAAAGAACTGTTGATGGGTATTACAGAAAAAAAATATTAATGATGGACTTTTAATTTGGAGGAGATAATAGACATTATGTTCTACTTAACTCTTCTAATGGATTGTTGATTCCGCTGCATATGTGGTTGAAAACTTTTACCATCTACCATATGTTGTAAGTATATGATTTATTAATGATGAAGGCTATTGATAATTTAATTATCTTTAGTCATAATATTCTTTACTTGGCTAATTGTGCTCACCCTTTTACTTCACAATTCCTTTCAGGTAATAAGAGTGTAGCTGGGTCAAGCGGGGATAATAAGGGAATAAAGTGATAGTCTGTGACTATTAAAGTTTCTCAATACATTATAGAACAACATGACAATATATAATTGTATTGAGGACTTAAAATGTGTGTGTCGTATTTTATATGTCATTTAATAGTTACTTTTGGTAAACAACAATTGGGTGATGAGAACCCGACTTTGAAATCGTCAAAAATGCACCCCACTAGATTGAGGAGGACATAATTGTACTGAGAGCTTAAAGGGTGTGTTGCCACTATCATACACGATGTCTAACCACATACAAATTCATGTTATCATAAGATATAGTTGTGCACATCCACTTGCTAATTATATCTATGAGCACTACCTATATAATCTTTGAGTATGGTTTGAATATAATCCTTAACTTGAGAAAATGGAGATAATTATATGGTAAGAACATACACACCATTGGAATGAACATGATAGTAATCTTCTCATTCTTCTTTGGGGTCTATTGGGTCAACTAAGGTTAATTTTCAAGTCCTATGATATCTATTATAACTTAGATGCATGGCCTCCCATGTATGAAGGCTTCCTTGAGCATTTTTAAAAAAATTTAGTTCCTAAAATAGTTATCGACTATACCTTTATGTAAAGTATCATTGGTTTGGAGTGTGAGTACTGTTCTTTGTATTAAAACTCACAACTTATGTGTTGTCGTATTTTGCACGACAGTTTAATTGTTGTAAATGGAAAGTTTGTATTTGGATTTTGTGGTATGTATTTGGTGACTCAAAATGGCTTGTGTAGACCTATTTTGGGGACGCACAACGATCTTGCAGTTTTATATTTTGATCATAAAATTCTACTAATAAATCCTCCTCAGGGTCCTCTTCTTCCTCACTCTCAGCTGCTACCTCTGCTACTAGCTCGGGTGCAACTATTAATTCTTCACTCACTATATGGATATCTCTAATTTCTTCGCCTGACATTCTACAAGCAAGTTCAATAAATTAATTAGTACTCCCCAATAAACATCTTTGTTATAACAAGATATTATACTCCAATATTTATTCTTTAAATAAATCTCCTTAATTCATCACTTAAAACTTTATATGAGTTCATCTCTTGATTTTCTGATGTCATTCTTAAATACTGCCACAAAATAAGGGTTAATAAAAGAAATTGACATATCACATACTATCTCTATATTTCGACCGACCAATTAAATAGTAAATAAGCTTAGGTAGGACACACTAGTGAAGGTTTTACTCGTCTCTCCCCTCCTAGTTCTAATCTCAGATATCCACCAGAGATCATATCCCTAAGCTCTGATACCAACTGTGATTTTCCCAAAATAGGTTCACACAACCCATGTGAGTCGCCAAATACATGGAACAAAATTCAAATACAAACTTTATTTATACAACTATTAATTATCGTGTAAAATATGACAAAACATAAGTTGTGGGTTTCAATACAAATATTGTCTCGTAGAAAATATCCAAACTCAAATAAAGTCCTTATTAAAATTATTGTCACACTATTTTACAATATAGTGATGACTACTATAATAACCATCTTGGACCATTAATCCACTCCCCGACTAGTCCCAACTACATTCTCGCCTCCTGAGAAGAACAATGGAACCAAAAAGAAAAGGGTGAGCTCAACTAGCCCAATAAAGAATATTATAACTAAGATAATGTAGAAAAAATTATCTTTAGTCCTCAACAGGGAAAAAAATATGATAGAATACAATAGGCAACAAGTTTTAGAACAACAACTGCAACGGAAACAATAATCCATTAAAAAAGTCAGGTAGAGCATGATGCCTACTATCTTCTATGATTTTAAAAGTCTATCATTAATATTTTATCCCTATAACACCAATCAATAATTATTTCCAATCAATGAATTATCTATACACTATGAACCAAAGATAATCGTTTGCATCATCAGTGGTCATAATCATGCCAAACACCTGTCTATCTATGCACTTCGAGCCAATGACGACTTTCACTACAAACCTTTTTCTGTAACATTAAAGGTCATGATTATACCAATACATAATTCTTGTTTATAATCATACCAATTAACAACCTATCTTTGCATTACAGGCCAAAAATAACTTTCAACATAATATAAGCATGAGGATGATGACAATAATATAAAGAATCAATCAAGTGAGATCAAGGATAAATATTAGAGATTTATAATTCAATTTATCCCGAGTTCAAGAATGTCCAATTGTCAACGTGATAACTATTTATAGAGTAAAATTCAAGAATGATATTCATGTATCAATAATAATTTGGACAAAAAAGAAAATTAAATTCTGTTGTGAACAATACTCATTAATAGCGTATGAATAGTACGTATGAATAGTACCGTATGAATAGTACCCATAAATAGTACAGTATAAATAGTACCCATGAATAGTACCTCGACATAAAAAGATTAAAATTTAATAAGTTCAGATCAATATTCCAGTGAAATGATATTTGATGAAGTGCACATCTTAAGAAATTTCTTATCATTTCAGGAATTATAGAAATAATACATACCATAGTAAGTTTAAATTTAGGAATATGAAATGAAATAATATCATTTACATAATATGGAGTATGAAAGAAAATGATATTTCTTACGAGTATTGAAATAAAATAATATCATTTACCTTAGTAGAAACTAGATCTGACTTGGTATAACAGAAATTATGTGAGACCCCGAATTTTATGAAATGAAAGTATTCAATTTTCTTATAATTATTCTACTTAGTAAATGGTTAAATTGATAAAAGGTTAAAGTTAAGGGTGATATGTGAAAATTTTTCAAAGTATGCAAGTTGTTATAAAATATTCGTTTGGTCGGGGAATATTCGTACGACGGCACAATCATTGGTGGACCCCACAACAGAAGTATTGTCGTAGTTAGAAAATGACAAAATTATCATTTTATAAAAATAACGGCGAAAGTGTTACCATTAAAACTGTTGAACTACCCGGTAGTAAAAGTACAGTAATATGCGTGGTTGCATAGTAGCACACAGTATTGATTATTGATGCTTACGTAAGAAGTCACTCAGTTATACTCAAATATTTCTACAGTAATTGTTGCATCATATCTCTTATATTATTGATTCAATTATGGTCACAGTATCATCTGCATAATATGTTATATTATTAAATCAATAATTGAGACGGAAAAGTTATTCATATTATTATTTGCAATATTGACAATGTCTAGAAGTTCTATCAATGAGAGGTTTGGTCACCTAATTACGCGCCAATAAGGAGAAATCCTTATCGGAAAGCCCCCTCTTTCCTGGGAACGACCTAGTTGTTAAATATTGTGAGTTATAATATTAATGATGAATAAGTTCATGATGATTAAAGATGAAATTGATAGTTCTATTATGTTAGGATTATTAATGTTAGTGGAAACCGATATTTATTTTGATAATAATTGATGTTTGGAAGTTATATTGACCAATTGGGTAATTAATTGGATAAATGAGCAATTAATTGCTATTAATTAACATGATTATAACTATTTATTCACATGTATGTACTATTGAATCACATTCATTTACTATTAGGGGAGGTGGTGCAAGTTTGATAATACTTGCATGACTAAGTTAAAAATGGAGGTATAGATGAAGGTACTATACTATAATTAATTTTTTCACATGTTTAGAACTATTGAGTCACATGATTTACTATTGATTCACATGATTTACTATTAGGGGAGGTGATTCAAGTTTGATAATACTTGCATGACTAAATTAAAGCTGAAGGAAAAGATGAAGGTATTATACTGTAATATTTTGAGCCCCAAAATGTGCAATTATGGAAACTATATTTTTCTATAAATAGAAGCTCATTCCTTCATTATTTTTCAATCAATTCACTAAAGCTTAGAGCAATTATTATAGAGAGAAATTATAGAAAGAAAGAAGAAGAGAAGTATGCTACCTCACTATTCCAAAGATCCAGGTTTCTTCTAAGGTAAGGGTATTATTCTTTCGTATTCATGAAAAGAGTTATTTTCTTTCAATACTCATAAGGGTTGTTATTCCATTCTTTATTATTATATTAGAATAACTTGTCTATGTGAAGTACAGCATACATGGTGAAATTCTTCAGTTATTCCATTTTTTATTATTCTGTTGGAATAACTTTGTTTGTCTTGATCTATCGCATGCACGGTGAATTCTATTGTTATTCCATTCTTTATTATTTTGTTGGAATAACTTTTATGCATGCGGTCTATCGCATGCACAGTAAGTAAATTGTTATTCCATTGGAATATCACTCTGCTCATGCATGAATTCACGCATGACCGGTTCCATTCTTTATTATTCATTTGGAATATCATATGCATCTGATTATGCATGACTGGTTTCATTCTTTATTATTCATTTGGAATATCTTTGTCTGCAATGAATTACTCATGACTGGTTCCATTCTTGATTATTACATTGGAATATCACATGCGTGCGGATTACGCATGACCTGGTTCCATTCTTTATTATTCGGTTGGGAATAACCTGTCTGTGCGGTCTATCGCATGCCTGGTGAATTCTTCTGTTATTCCATTCTTTATTATTCTGTTGGAATAACCTGTCTATGTGGATTACCGTAGGCATGGTGAATGATCCTTCGTATTCATTCTTTATTAAATTATGGAAATGATCTGTCTACGTGGATTACCGCATGGCGGGTGAAAATCCATTTGCAGTTTCGTATATTCTATTATACTCGTATGAGATATCATTTCTTTTGTACTCGTCATGGAATATCATTTTCTTTGTTATTTTTTTTACGAGTTACTATTCACGGGTTACTATTCACTCTAGTATTATTCACTCGGGTATTCGGGGCACTTTTCGTGTCAGAGTACTATTTATGAGTTACTATTCACAGATTACTATTCACTTAAATTACTATTCACCTGAATATTATTCACTCGGATATTTGGGGTACTTTTCATGCTGGGGTACTATTCACGAGGTACTATTCCTGAAATACTATTCATAGGGTACTATTACGGGGTACTATTTACCCGAAAAATATATTTCTTTTCTGTCCAAATTATTTTTGGTACATGAATATTATTCTTGAATTTACTCCACAAAGCAGTATCATGTTGACAATTTGGATATTTTTAAGCTCTGGATAAATTTAAAGTCTTTAATATTTATCCTTGATTTTGTTTGATTAATGCTTATAACATTGTCATCATCCTCATGCTTATATTATGATGAAAGTCATATTTGGCTTACGTGCAAAGATAGACTGTTGATTATTGGTTTTACAGTTGTATATCTTTGGCTTACGTGCAAAGATGAACTATTGATTGATGAGTATCTTTGGCTTACGTGCAAAGATGGACTATTGATTATTGGTTTTACAATTGTATATCTTTGGCTTACGTGCAAAGATGAACTATTGATTGATGAGTATCTTTGGCTTACGTGCAAAGATGGACTGTTGATTATTGGTTTTATAGTTGTATATCTTTAGCTTACGTGCAAAGATGGACTGTTGATAATTGGTTTTACAGTTGTATATCTTTGGCTTATGTGTAAAGATGAACTATTTATTGATGAGTATCTTTGGCTTATGTGCATAGATGAACTGTTTATTGGTATGATTATGACCAGGGATCATTTGGTATAATCATGACCCGTAATATTATAGATGATGTGGTAAAAGTCTTCATTGGCCTGTAGTGCATTGATGGACAGTTATTGGTATGATTATAACCAGGGATTATTCGGTATAATCATGACCATTGATGATTACATGAATATCCTTAGCCGTAGTGCAGGGATGATTCGATGATGTGGATTATTTATTAAGCTAAGTCTCAGCAATAACATATTGATTATACACTTTTAATTCGTAAAAGATAGTAGATATCATGCTCTACTTGATTCTTCTAAAATACAGTTGTATGTCTTTGGCCTGTAGTGCAAAGATGAATTGTTAATGAATATCTTTGGCCGTAGTGCAAAGATGAATTTATTAGTATAATTATGAGAAAGAATTGTGATTTGGTATAACCATGATTTCTGATGTTTCAAGTGAAGATAGGTGATGAAAATTATCTTCGTCCTAGGTGCGAAGAGGAATTTAGAATCCCAATCATGCTTATAAGTTATTCATATGATTGTGGACAAGAATTGTTTATTGATGTTACAGGGATAAAACATTATTGGTGGACTTTTAACATGGAGAAGATAATAGACCTGATGGTCTATTTTACTCTTCTAATGGATTGCTCGTTCCGCTGCAACTATGGTTGAAAAGTTTTATCATCTACCATATGTTCTAAATCTCTGATTTATTACTGATGAAGGCTATTGATGATGTAAATTATCTTTAGTCATGATATTCTTTACTGGGCTAGTTGTGCTCACCCTTTTTGCTTCACAATTCCTTTCAAGTAATAAGAGTGTAGGCGGGTTTAGTGAGTGGGGAGTAACAGGAGAATAGAACGGTGGTCTATAGTCATTGAGGTTCTCCTAAATAGTATGGAAATAATTTTATTGAGAACTTTAGATAAGTGTGTCGTCTCTCAGATACGCGTTTTGATATTTAATTTTGGTGAACCGAATAGGGTGAGGTGAACCCAACTTTGGAATGGTATTTTGCCACTATCATACAAGATGTCTAATGAAATACAACCTCATGTTATCATAAGACAGGGTTGTGCACATCCACTGGCTGAGTATATCTACGAGCACTACCTATATGATCTTGGAGTTTGGTTGAAATATAATTTTCTATTGCAGATAG